>CAUYUJ010017392.1:110266-160266 GCA_963575745.1 Prorocentrum cordatum | reverse complement strand
TCTGGACCCTTCCCCCTCCCCGTCTCTCGGGGGCGAATCGACCTCCTACCCTGACGCGTCGATTCAGGAATTGGCCGTTGTCGGTTCGCGAGAGGGCGTCGCGGCCGTCATTTTTGCGGGTCCGGGCCCGTCGGCTTCGGTCCCAGGCCGTTTTCACGAAAGGGAGGTTTGCTAAAGGGAGGTTTGTCCACCGCCGAGCCCTCACAGGCCACAGCGGCCGTTCGAGTTCATGCTCGAGCAGCTCTCCATGCTATGCAGAGTCCCGGACTGGGAGGGGGGAGCCGGCGCTGGGGCCCGGACGGTCGGGTATGTCCGGCCAGGGATCATCGCAAGAGGGGTTGGCCCATGGCGGGAAGGAGGGGCTGGGGGAGGGGAAGGAGGAGGAATAGAACAGGGAACGTGACGGGAAGATGGAGGAGCAGGACCAGGAGCAGGGGCAGAAGCAGGAGGAGGACATTGGATGGGGAGAGGGCAGGGGAGCGGGATAAGAGCAGATTTTGTTGGGGGAGGGCGCCCTTCTTGTGCCTCTGGATGCGCTTGCCTGGGGGAATCTCAGACTCGCGCGTCTTGAAAGAATCGCGACCTGGGGAGGTGGCGGGTATACCGCTCTCCAGAAAAAAGGGGTTCGTAAGCCAGGGAAGCCGCCCAGCAACAAGGAATGGGGGCTTAAAAAACTTCCACGCCTCGCGACGAGAAACGCCGAGCAGTGTTTCCCAATGTCAACCCCGTGGGCTGTTGCCGTGCTCCGTGGCACCTGAATCTGCAGCGAAAAATGAGCACCATGAGTGGGGCCGAGAGCCCGACGGGGTCCTGCCTGCTGGCTTCTTGCCTACACCCTCTCAGCTCTCCAAGGAGCTATCCGGGAACTGGAAGACCTGTTTTGGGAGCCTGCGAGCTTCCAGAAGCAATCATCCAAGGGTCTTCGAGAGAGTCTCGACGGAGCTTCTGGAGAGCTTCGGCGCACGTGTGTTGGGAACGAGTAGGAAAACGCAGAACGGGGCGGGGGGGGGGAAGCAGGTCTCGAAAAACACACGACGCCGCAGGAGAGAGCACGGGGGAGGGCGAGGCGCAGGGGACAGGAGGAGGGGGCTCCTCCTGCTCCTCCTGCTCCTCCTCCTCCTTCTCCTTCTCTTCCTCCTCCTGCTCTTCCTCCTCCTCACCTCCTCCTTCTTCTCCTCCTCCCCCTCCTCCTCCTCCTCCTCCTCCTCCTCCTCCTCTGGCGACCGCTGGTTTCGCCGACAGCTGGTTTCGCCCAGCTAGTTTCGCCCGGCTTGTTTCGCCCGGCTGGTTTCGCCGCCCCGCGAAGCCAGCTCGGTCGGCAAAACCAGCTCCGTCGGCGAAACGAGCTGCCATCGGCGAAACCAGCTGCCGTCGGCGAAACTGCCCGATCCGACCCGCCCGCTAGGGTCCGTCCGCCCGACCCGACCCGCCCGGTAGGGTTCGCGCGTGCTCGGTCGAGCGCGCCCCGCTTTTGAATGTCCCGCCCGCCCGACCCGACCCGCCCGTCAGGGTCCGCCCGCCCGACCCGACCCGCCCGCTAGGGTCCGCCCGCCCGACCCGACCCGCTCGTTCGGGTTCGCGTGTGCTCGGTCGAGCGCGCCCCACACTTTGATGTCCCGCCCGCCCGACCTGACCCGCCCGTCAGTGTCCGCCCGACCCGACCCGACCCGCTAGGGTCCGTCCGCCCGACCCGACCCGCCCGTTAGGGTTCGCGCGTGCTCGGTCGAGCGCGCCTCGCGTTTTTTTTTCCCGCCCGCCAGACCCGACCCACCCGTTAGGGTCCGCCCGCCCGATCCGACCCGACCCGCCCGCTAGGGTCCGTCCGCCCGACCCGACCCGCCCGTGGGGGTTCGCATGCTCGGTTGAGCGCGCCCCGCACTTTGATGTCCCGCCCGCCCGACCCGAGCCGACCGTTAGGGACCGCCCGCCCGACCCGACCCGACCCGACCCGCTAGGGTCCGCCCGCCCGACCCGACCCGCCCGTGGGGGCTCGCGTCGGCGAAACCTGCGCTGGCGAAACCAGCGCCGGCGAAACCAGCCGCCGGCGAAACCAGCGGGGCGAAACCAGCGCCGGCGAAACCAGCGCCGGCGAAACCAGCCGCCGGCGAAACCTGCGCCGGCGAAACCAGCACCGGCGAAACCAGCGCCGGCGAAATCAGCTCATGCCCCTCCTCCGCGTCCTCATTCTTCTTCTTTTATTATTACTCAATATGAATACTACGCTCCCTCTTCCCCTGATGACGGTCTGAAAGTGTCCGACCCCCCCCCCCCGCGTATTGTTTTTTCACACAGGCATTTTTTTCAAAATGCTGCTCTCGCTGAGGCGCCGGCATCATTTTCGGGCCCCGCTCGTTCCGAATCGTGCTCCCGCTGCAGCGCTGGCCTCATTTCCGTGCTTCCGCTCGTTCCCAATCGTGCTCCCGCTGCAGCGCTGGCCTCATTTCCGCGCTTCCGCTCGTTTCGACTCGTGCTCCCGCTGCAGCGCTGGCGTCATTTCCCGTGCCATGCCACGGCATGAAATGCAATGCTAGGTTGATAGTGCGCTTTGCGGTGCTCTTCTACGCCATGCCATGCCGTGCTCTACAACGCATCGCGTACACTTTCGGGATCATTGCCCTGCTCGACATCCGACTGTGCGAGTAGAGAGGGGATCTGCGCTATGGTAAGGGATGGGAGGGAGGGGTAGGATGTCAGATATGACGCGAGCGAACCCAGCTTGTCTTCTTCCCCTCCCCCGCCTCGTCCCTCTCCTTCCCTCCCCCCGGTGTGGGCCACACGGCCAGGCATTCTGGCTTCGCGAGGCGTCCCGCCGGTGCTGGCCCCCCACGCTGCGGCGCGACCCGCCGTCCACGGCCCGGCACCCGGGCGCCCATGTCCCGGGCCTTTCCCAGCCTGCCGCCCCGCTGGGCGGAGCGACGGCCGCCGCGGCGACATGCTGAGCAGTAGATCTCGGACTGTGTCCAGGAGGGAAGAAACACACAGACACAATGAAGCGTCGATTCCTCAGAAAATATGGGAAAATATGGAAAGTGGGGGGAAGACAGAAACCCAGAACATATGGGAAAATATGGGGGAATCCTTTTATTTGTGTGTGTGTTTATTTGTGTGTCCCAGGGCCCCTTCATATGGGTGTGTGTTTTGGTTTTTCACTCTGGGCGGCGACGACGACGACGACAACGAGGACGACGGCGACACAAGGACAACGACTACCTCGGTAGCAAATCATGGGGTACCAGGTGCACCCTCTTAATTCCGTATTTAGCGTCGACTAGCGTCGATTAGAGTATGGGAGTCGATGGGATATCCCGATTTAGCGTCGACCAGCGTCGATTAGTCGATCTAGCGTCAATTAGCGTCGATCTAGCGTTGACTAGCGTCGATTCACAAGAGCCGACAAGATGGTATGGAAGGCTCCCATGAGTTCCCACCGAAGACTACGACGGCGACGACGACGATGACACGAGGACGACAACTACGAAGACGACGAGGAGGCGGAGGAGGATGAGAAGGAGGAGGACGAGGACGAGGAGGAGGAGGAGGAACAGAGGGAGGAGGAGGAGGAGGAAGGAGGAGGAGGAGGAGAAGGAGAAAGACGCCGACTACGAGGAGGATGGGGAGGAGGAGGAGGAGGAGGAGGAGGAGGAGGAGGAGGAGGAGGACGACGACGGAGGACGACGACGACGAGCGCCCAGACGCGGAGGGCCCCCGACGTGCTCGGGCTGGCCGCCCCGGTGGCAGAAGGGGCGCGGGGGGGGGGGGGGGGGGAGCGTGTCTCCCCCCCGGTCGCGCTCGCCCATGGACCTCGCCGGGCAGGGGCCGGCGGTTCCAGCCCGCTCTGGAAGGCGCGGTGGAGCTTCAGTCGGGCGTGTCCCTCCAATGGTCAAAAAATATCGGGGGCGGCAAAGAGGGCGGTGATGACTACGGGTGGTGGGTATCATGGCGAGGGCCATGATGTCTCCCCAGATTTCATGGCGCCCCTTCTTCTTTCATTCCGTCCCTGGCCCCCCTGGGCCGGGCACATGCCGCTGGTCATGATTTGCGCGCCCCCCTCTTTGACGCCCCCCTTTTGGCCGCCCCCGAGAATAGCCTGGCGACGATGTTTTGTGTTTTTTGTGTTCGTGAATTGTTGACTACTTTTTGCGTTTCTTCCCAAATCCGCCTGCAGGAGGACATGCCCGACCTACGGTGAACCTCCCAGCCCGAGAACCGAGATCTCAGCCCTGGGTTGGGGTTAGCGGGCCCCTATGGGTTCTCGCCCATGGATCGCCGATGGGGGGCCGATAGCCCCAACCCGCCCAGGAAGGCGCGGTCTCGCTATCGGGGGCCCATCGCCGACCTATCGGCGACGTATCGCCGATTCCAGGTCGATGCGTCCCCCCCCTATGCCAGTCCCAACCTGTCGTTGCCCCTCGCAGGAGGGATGGGGGGGGTCATGACCGGGTTGCTCCGCCGGCTATCCTCCTCCCGGAGGAGGAGGAAGAGGAGGAGGATGAGGCGGAGAAGGAGGAGCAGGAGGAGGAGGAGTCGGAGGAGGAGGAGGAGGAGGACCAGTGGAAATCCAAGAGTCATCAACGATAACGATGTTGGATAGAACCCTCCCTCCAAGCTCCCTCTTCATTGGCCCCTACAACGGTTCATTTCCATTGAGGGAACTGCCTCGTTGGAAGACAACAGTTTGAAGATCTTGAAGCATGCCACAACATTTTTCTCGGGATTTCAATGCCACGTGTCAACCTGACTGCTGCGTCTTGACGATACAGAATCGTGCCGTAACGCCATTTGTAGAACTTCAACACAGCGAATCGACATAACTGTTGCGCCCGCATAATCCGGATCCCTTCCAACACACCACATCTGGTACGCTGATCATGGGATTCCGTGGCACTCTTGCAAAGTTGTAACACGAATGTGCGCGGCGCTGAGACGAGAGCCACATGTTGTAAAGGAACCGCCCTCAATCCGTGAAGCTCTTGCACATTGTTAAATCGAATGTGCGCGGCGCTGTGACGAGAGCCACAGTTTGAGAACCACACGCCCTCAATCTGTGAAGCTCTTGCGAAGTTTTGAACCGAATGTGCGCGGCGCTAAGACGAGAGCCACATGTTGAGAACCACCCGCCCTCAAAACGAATGTACGCGGCGCTAAGACGAGAGTCACATTTTGAAAAACCCGCCCTCAATCCGCGAAGTTCCTGCAAAGTTTTACAAGCATGTGCGCGGCGCTAAGACGAGAGCCACATTTTGAAAACCAACCGCCTTCAATCCGTGAAACTGTGGCAAGCTTTGAAAACGAATGTGCGCGGCGCCAAGGCGAGAGCCACATGCTGAAAACCACCCGCCTTCAATCCGTGAAAGTCTTGCATGCTTGTAACGAGTGTGCACGGCGCTCAGGCGAGAACAACATTTTGAAAACGACCCGCCTTCCATCTGTGAAGCTGAGGAGGAGGCGGAGGAGGGAGGAGGAGGAGGAAGAGGAGGAGGAGGAGGAAAAGATGGAGTGGGAGGAGGAGAAGGAGGAGGAGGAGGAGGAGGAGGGGAGGGGTAGGAAGAGGAGGAGGAGGAGGAGGAGAGGAGGAGGAGGAGGAGGAGGAGGAGGGGGGAGGAGGAGAGAAGGAGGCGGAGCAGGAGGAGACGAGTGGGAGGAGGAGGAGGAACAATAATAATCGTAATAATAATATGAAGAAGACGCATACTAACACTAACAGTTATAGTATGGAAAATAAGCATAATCGGAAGAAGAATAATACTCAGAGTAATAGTACTACGAATACCATGAATACTGATAGTGCTAATACCACTTGTAGTAATAGTGAGAGGAGGAGGAGGAGGAGGAGGAGGAGGAGGCGGAGGAGGAGGAGGAGGAGAGGAGGAGGAAGAGGAGGAAAAGGAGGAGGAGGAGGAGGAGCAGGAGGAGGAGCAGGAGGAGGCGAAGGAGGAGGAGGAGCGGGAGGAGGAGGAGGAGGAGAAGAGCGAATGCCCCCCAACGGGAATCTCAGAGGCTCGAGGCCCCGCGCCCCGCACCTTCCGCGGGAGGCGGCGCGCGGCCCGAGCTCTCCCGCGCTCGCCCGGGCGGCTGATGCCACCGCCGCCGCCGTGCGGCCAGCTCGGTGCCGGCTGATCTGCGCGGGGCTCTCTCCGCCTCAGGCCCTGCGGCAGAGAGGGATGGCGGAGGAGGATGGCGGAGGAGGAGGGCGGAGGAGGAGGAGGAGGAGGAGGAGGAGGAGGAGGAGGAGGAGAAGGAGGAGGAGGAGGAGGAGGAGGAGGGGGAGGGAGGAGAGAGGAGGGAGGAGAGGAGGAGGGAGGAGGAGTAGGAGCGAAGAGAAGGTTGGAGGAGGAGGAGGAGGAGGAGGAGGAGGACGACGACGGTCTGAGGAGCAGGAGGAGGAGGGCGACGACGGTCTGAGGAGGAGGAGGACGAGGACAAGGAGAGGAGGATGAGTAGGATGAGGAGGAGTAGGCGTCGCTCTTCGGGAGGGAAAACGAGTATGAATGATACGCCGCCGTTTGGAGCTCGTCATTGTTTTTGTTTCCCAAGCTCTTGCGCACCACGAGCTGGGCCTCCTCCATCTTGGTGAGCGCTGTTCGGGGAACGGTGATGGAGAACTGTTCAGCTGTTTCGTTATTTCTGTTGGTTGTTTTGGTTTCCATTGAAGTCAGGATTGGCTTCCCAAACTGCTGTCTGCAGCTAGGCCTGAGTTGAAAGCACGTTGACATGTAACAGGCCGCGGACATGGCATAATGTGAAGCCTTAGGTACGACTTGTTGTTATCTGCAGTCTAAGGGCGCACATACTTCCTCGCCGGTGAGTCTTGCATGGTGCCCAAGGGGCCCTCGGGCCCGTCGTGCGTCAAATATTTTTCGGTGGGTGCTGCCTGGCAGGCAGGCGTCTTGTTTGGTGCGGCTATCCGTGTTCTTGCCATTGTGCGTGCGAAGAAAGGGCACCACAGTCAGCACGCATAACATGTTGGTTGATCGGCTCCTTCCCGTCACCGTGGGTCTTCAGATCTCCGAGGCCGTAAGTTGTGTGTTCGCACAGTCCAGTCCCTTTTTTGATGTTTCCCCTGGACCGTTTTTCATCCTGGGTCATGTCTGTTCGGCGCCACCCCAACATACTTATACTATATGTGCGTCGCCCCCCCAGGGGCGACGCGCGCACCGAGAAATCTTCTAGTACATGCGTCGTAGCGGGCGCTTTCTGGCCACGCCGCTCGGGGAAACGATATACCACAAGATGGGTCTACTACATGTTCGGGTCGGACGCGCGCCTCCAGGGAGGACATCTAGTGGCAGTGTGTCCCTGTGCCTCCCACCTGTGGCCGCCCTGGAAGCCGAGAGGTCGCTCCTGCCAGGGCTTTGGGCGGGGCTGGGCCAGGTCGCCGGGGCCCAGGCTTACCAGCCTGGAACATATCCCTATCCCTATGCAGGGCACCTCCTCATCACGATGCCAATCTTAGGGATTCCCTGATTTTTCGAGGACGCATCCCTAAGATTGTCATCGCCTTTTGGCGTGCCAATCTTAGGGATAGGAATAAGTTCGAGGCTGGTAACAGGCGGGGGGGGGGGGGGGCACCGCGCGCGCGCTCGGCGCCTGCCGGGAGAAGAGCGCGCGGCGTCCTCGCCTCCCCTGCGCGCAGATCGAGCGCTGCAGGCAGCGGGCGCCCCGCCTGTCCTGCCCCGCCACCCCCCTCCTCCTCCTCCTCCTCCTCCCCCTCCCCTCCTCCTCCCCCTCCCCTCCCCCTCCCCCTCTTCCTCCCCTCCTCCTCCTCCTCCTCCTCCTCCTCCTCCTCCTCCTCCTCCTCCTCCTCCTCCTCCTCCTCCTCCTCCTCCTCAGGGGAGGACGAGGCAGAAGCGGGTGAGGCAACTGCGGCGCAAGAGGGGAGAAACAGACAAGAGCAGAGAGCAGCAAGAGCGGTGGCAAGCGGGCGCGGCATCGAGGAAGGGGGAGGGGGGGACCGCCTCGCTGTCGGGTCCCCTGGAGGCCGTGCCTGGCGTCGCAAAAGTTGGGTGTCTGGGTGTATCGCCCCCCACCGAGCAGCGCCCAAGGAGTAGGGAGCAGCTCGGGTTCGGAAGGCACCCGCTTTGCCTCAGGTCCTGCCACGAGGGGCCCCTGAGGGCTCCCCTGGGGCCCCGCAGGTGCGCGAGAGGTGCACGTTTGGCCATCCCCGCCCCAGGTGCCCGCGTCTCCAGGGTGCGCGGAGGCAATGGCGGCCGCCGGGGAGTCGCCGAAGAGGCAGGGCAACAAGCTCCGCGTGACGCTCTCGGGCGGGAGCGCCCGGTCCTCCAGTGATGGCGCGAGCAGGCTGGCGTGCGGGAGCGCGCAGTTTCGGGCCGACTCGAGGCAGTCGTCGCGCAGATGGAGCAATGGCAGCTTGAGCTTGCAGGCGGCTTCCGTCCAAATGTATGCTTCAGGTAAGTCTTGATGCGCATATGTGACCGGCAGTGCGCAGTTACATATGAACATGTAATGTGTCGGAAACTCTGCGAGCACATGCGCGCATGCAGCCATACGTTTTACGAATGTAGATGCAATTGACTATTTGAGCTGCTTATATATATATATATATGTATTTTTATATACACGTCAAGCGGTATACACATGTGTATACCTCCCCCCCCACAACGGGACCTCCCAGATCCGTGGCCCCTGGAGCCTGCTTGACCAGGCGCCCGAAGACGACCCAAAGAGCACCCTCAAGACGCTTTCGAAACGCAGAGAAAACTTTATGGTTTAATCGGGCTTGGCATACTTTGGGAATTGCTCTGCTCTTCCATCTTCCTTTTTCCGGACGTCCGAGACCGCCCAGGAGGCCCAACGATCGTTACCCATAAGCTCCTCCAGGCAGTCTAAGACAATTCCAAGACGGTCCAACAAATATTGCCCGAACAGAGCTCCATGACGACCCTAGATGGCCCCAAGACGCCCCCTGAAGCATTCGAAATTGTGACCTGGCCGTTCAGGGAGACCGCGATTAGAAGCAGGGTTGCCTAAGGAACCCTTCTGAGGCCCCAGAAGGTGCCCAGGAGACTCTGAGCAGTTTGAAACACTTTCGTTAGCCACCCACCCAAGAGGCTCTCCAAGCAGGAACCTTCGCGAAAAGAACTGAAGAGGATGGTGGAAAATACGCAGCGTAGGGCAAGATCAAGGCAGAGGACGAGGAATCATGATGGAAGGATGACGCGCAAGATTATTACTACGACGATGTCGAACAACCCAACACGGCGTTATCGCTAATTGTTGTGTTTTATTTTCCTGTCCGTTTGCTTGCATGCAAGATGTTAGGGACCAAGGTGCATGGCGCGAAGCGCGAATGAAGGCTTGTGTTCGTACACGTGTGTATGTATATGCGTTTGCATATAGAGTACACACCTAGCGCGTATGCGGTCGAGGGCAAGCCATACTCGTTGTCCCTGGCGCTCTGGGATTCGAGGGCAAGGGGTTCGGGCACCTCTGGGCCGAAGCCTGGCTGGAGTTGGCGCGTTCCGCTTGATTAATGTCGACCGTGGCTTTCAAAGCGTGATGGAATAAGGCCCGCATGTTTGCCACGGGTTCATAAATACACATATTTGCATGTACATATACGCATGCCCCCCCATACACAAATGCACATCCAGATATTTCACATGCATGTTGCACACACATGTGTATACATGTATACCTTCGGATACCCACATCTGTATACGCGCCCCCGTATTCCATCATGCATAAGACCATTTGTGCCGTCATGCATGTCAAGGTATATACATTCACGTGTACATGTATACTTCATGGGGCATCTGGCAGTCGGTGTACTATGATTGCGAGGCGATTCCGATGTCGGCTCTATGATGTGGGGCGCACTGAGGAGCCCCCAGGAAAGCTTAGAAATCTTGTGGCGGCGGAATTTGTATCCCCGCTGGACCGCTTACGGTTATAAGCACACGCGCGCTGACGCACATCTTTTTACGTGTATGTATTCATACACACCTGTATACATGCCTATAGACATGTGCCTTCGCCAGCGTGGACCCCGAATTGTGCGTCCTTGCACCCTGATTTGAAAAGCGATATGGTGCAATCAAAGTGGTGCTATCTGCGTGGCACAACATCTTGGTGCAGGCTATTTTGCGCAAACTACGTGGTGCAATCTGTATTGTGCAGGATGTAAGCCATGAGGTGCAAACCGTGTGGTGCATTTGATTGTGATGCGAGCAACGTGGTGCAATCGATGTGGGGCAAGCTGCGTGGTGCCAACAAGCGGTGCAAGCTGTGCGGCGCAAGTGCCCCACCCACCCACCCGGAACTTTTCGGCAACGCCATAGTGGCCGGCGACGTCAACGATGGCGATTACGCTAGTGATGTTGATGGCCGCAGTGAGGGCGATGTCGACGACAACGACGACGATGGTGATTGTGTTGCAGTGCAGCTGATGGCGATGTCAACGACGAGGCAAGGATGACATTGGCAATGATGTTGATGGATGGTATTGGTGATGATGATGTCGAAGTGCCCGCACGCCAAATTTTGACAAAGGCGACTCCATCGACTATGTCGACGAATACGGCGGTGGTGATGATCCTCACGATGGCGATGATGATGACAACCCCGTAAAAGCCATCACGACCCCCCCTCCTTCCCGGCGAAACGATAACGCACCGGGCACCCTGAAGCGTTACCCTGGCTGGCACCCTGGCGCTTGGGCGTTGCATGGCAATCCTCGGGAGCCCCCAGCAACCCTCGAAAGTAGAGACACTGTCTAGTGTCATAATTTTGATGATTACTACTACTTCTACTACTACTACTACTACTACTACCACTACTACTACGACTACTACTACTACTACTACTACTACTACTACTACTACTACTACTACTACTACGACCACTACTACTGCTACTACTACGACGACTACTACTACTTTAACTACTACTACTACTACTACTACTACTACAACTACTACTACTTCTTCTTCTACTACTACCACTGGTACTACTGATGCTACTACTACTACTACTACTACTACTACTACTACTACTACTACTACTACTACTACTACTGCGACGACTGCCACTACTACTACTACTACGTCTACTACTGCTACTACTGGTGCTGCTGCTACTACTACTGCTACGATCATTGCTACTATAACCATTGGTACCACTGTCACTTGTGCTACCAGTTGTACTACGACTGCTGCTACAACTCCATTAAATGTGTCTGTTATTATTACAACGATTGCTGCAACAAGTACTACTACGACTACTATTATTACTTCGTCTATAGCTACGGTTACGACTACGACTACTTCTACTACTACGACTACCATTGATACTACAACTATGACTACTACTGATATTACTACTACTGCTACTACCACTACCACTACTACTACGACGACTACTACTACGACCCGTACGCTTTTCATTACTTCTACTACTACGACTGCGGCTACGATTACGACGACGACTACTACTACTACTACTACTACTACAACTACAACTACTACTACTGCTACTACTACTACTACTACTACTGCTACTACCAGCGCTGCTACTTTGTTAATGGCTACTACTACGACTACTACTACTACTACTGCTACTGCTACTGCTACTGCTACTGCTACTGCTACTACTACTACTACTACTACAACTACTACTACTACTACTACTACTACTCTACTACTACTACCCGCCTTCTACTACCACTACTACTGCTACTTCTACTTCTACTACTACTACTTCTTCTTCTTCTATCACGATTACTACGGCTATTTCGACTAGTGCTAGTACTTTTGTTGCTACCAGTGCACCTGCTATTGCTAATGCTACGACTACCACTAGGAGTTAAAGTCCGACTACCCCCACCACTGCTACGCCGACGACGACTTCTACTACCACTGCTTCTCTTAATACCAATTTTATTATTCGACCCTACGACTGCGACTACTACTACTACTACTACGACGAGGACTACGACTACTACTACTACGGCTAGTACTACTTTACTTTTAATGTTACTGTTACTTTTACTACTACTACTACTACGACTACTACTACTACTACTACTACTACTGCTACTACTACTACTACTACTACTACTACTACTACTAGTACTACTACCACTACGACGACGACTACTACTACTACTACAACGATTACTACTACTAGTACTACTAGTACTACTACTACTACTGCTCCTACTACTACTACTACTACTACTGTTACTACTACTACTACTACTACTACTACTACTACTACTACTACTACTACTACTTCCACTACCACACGTACGTACGTACTACTACTACTACTCTTACGGCTACTTCCATTGCGACGACGACTACTACTATTATTGTTACTGCCACTGCTGCTACTACTACTACTACTACTTCTTCTACGACTATTCCTTCTACGACTATTGCTGCTACTATTAATATTTCTACTACGACTTCTTTCACTGAGTGTTTCTACCGCTCCGTCGCGGACGGGAATCAATTCCGCGGGCGGGAATCAATTCTTTTCGGCGCTCGTCAGTGCTAAGCTAACGCTCCGTGCAGGGCGGGGGCGATACCCCGGGGTAGACCGCCCCCTAGGACGGCTGGCGAACATGAATTTCTCATTGGGGCTTGCACTCGGAATCGTACAGAAGGGGCGACGAGCTGGAAAGAGAAGGAGGAGGAGGAGGAGGAGGAGGAGGAGGAGGAAGAGGAAGGAGGGACTACCCAATAGCTTGCGGACGGAAGGAAGGAAACAGAAGGAGCACTTGCGGTGGAAGGGGTGGAAGGGGGGGCGGGGGACAATAATTAGTTGTTTGTTGCGGCATGGTGCGGAGCGAAAGCAATCGCTCCGCGAAAGAACCCCACCCCGCGAATCATGTATTTTCAACTCGGTGCTAACAATGGTGATTATAACGCTGATGATGATGAGGATGGTGTCGAAGAGGACGATGAGGAAGTGCGCGCCCGCGCAGATCCCAACACCCCGTCATGCTTCTACTGAGAAGCATTGGGCTTTCGTGTTTGTTGAACACATCTTTGCTGAAATGGTAAGGAAACCAAGTGTTTTGACGCCATTGCGACGTGCGCGCACGCATCATATTATTTGACAGAGTCGGTGGGCGTGCGATGATGGTTGAACTGTTCGAATTGCGCGTGTCATTGGTCCGCATGGCTTGTTTAAAAAATTATTCCGACGGAAGGACCCCACATGATACTCTGTTTTGCGTGCCCTTCTCCCTTTCCTCCTGGCCATGGCAAACACCCTCCTCTCGCCCTCTCCTCTGCCTTCTGTTTTCCCTCCTTCTTCTATTTCTCCCTTCCCCCTCCGTCTACCTCCCCCTCCTCCTTCTCCACCTCCTCCCTATCATCGCCCTCCCCCATACCCTCCCCCTCCTCATCTTCCTCCTGCCGCTTCTCTACGTGCACCTCCCCTTCCCCCTGGGCGGGGCAAGCAAGTGGATGTTCCTCGGCGCCGTCGCCGCCTCGGCCAGCACTGGACTGGCGCGTTCTCTGATGGCCGCGTCGCGCAGCCGTTGGGACAACCCCGCGGGCCAGGCATTCGGGACAACCCCGCGAGCCGCTGGCGCGCAAGACCAAAACGTTGGGACAATCCCGCGGGCTTCGAACGAAAGCTGCCTGAACACCTTACCCCGGGGCGTGTCGGAACCCAGAGTTGCGAGGATGTCTCAAGCGGAAGGGAGTGCGTCCCAGTGGATACGTGCCAGAGCACGACCCAGAGGAAGCGCACGGGAGTGCGTCCCAGTGGATACGTGCCGGAACACGACCCAGAGAAGCGCACAGGGTACGTCCCAGTGGATACGTGCCGGCACACGACCCAGAGGAAGCGCACAGGAGTGCGTCCCAGTGGTTACGTGCGGGGGCACGACCCAGAGGAGCGCACAGGGGTGCGTCCCATGGATACGTGCCGAACACGACCCAGAGGAAGCGCACAGGGGTGCGTCCCAGTGGATACGTGTCGGAACACGACCCAGAGAAAGCGCACAGGAGTGCGTCCCAGTGGATACGTGCGGGGGCACGACCCAGAGGAAGCGCACAGGTGTGCGTCCCATTGGATACGTGCCGAACACGACCCAGAAGAAACGCACAGGGTGCGTCCCAGTGGATACGTGCCGGAACACGACCCAGAGAAAGCGCACAGGGGTGCGTCCCAGTGGATACGTGCCGAGGGCACGACCCAGAGGAAGCGCACAGGGTGCGTCCCAGTGGATACGTGCGGGGGCACGACCCAGAGGAAGCGCACAGGGTGCGTCCCAGTGGATACGTGCGGGGGCACGACCCAGAGGAAGCGCACAGGGGTGCGTCCCAGTGGATACGTGCTGGGAATAGCGCTCTGGGAACGACGAACACGAAGTGGCCTACAGTTGGCTCCGGGCATTCAAAATGTGGCCTGGGAGAGTGGTGTTCTGGAAGCACGAATTCACTTGCAATTCACTCACAGACGAGGCTCCCGCCTGAGACATCCTCCATATTCAGGCCTGAGGAGCCCAAAAATTGACGACAGTTACAGGAATCCGACGACCCGTTCGGATTAGTAACATGATCTGCGGGCCCCATAGGGAGGGGGCTACCGCCTGAGACTTCCTCGCAATTTACTCAGAGTCGAGGCTCCCGCCTGAGACTTCCTCCAGATTCAGGCTTCAGGAGCCCAAAAGTGATGACAGTTACAGGATCCCGATGACCCGCTCGGATTAGTAACATGATCTGCGGGCCCCATAGGGAGGGGCTCCCGCCAGAGACTTCCTCGCAATTTACTCACAGGCGAGGCCCCCGCCTGAGACTTCCTCCAGATTCAAGCCTCAGGAGCCCAAAAGTGACGACAGTTACAGGATCCCGATGACCCGCTCGGATTAGTAACATAATCCGCGGGCCCCATAAGGAGGGGTTTCCGCTTGAGACTTCCTCGCAATTTACTCACAGGCGAGGCCCCCAGGCCTGAGGAACCCAAAAGTGACGACAGTTACAAGTTTCCGACGACCCGCTCGGATTAGTGCCATAATCCGCGGGCCCTATAGGGAGGGGGCTCCCGCCTGAGACTTCCTCATAATTCATTCACAGACGAAGCCCAAGGTGAGTGAGTGAGTGAGTTAGTGACTGACTGACTGGTGATGATGATGATCATCATCTCACTCTCTCACGCGCACACTCATCATCATCATATGTGAGTGCTGATGAGTCAGTGAGTGAGTGAGTGTGTGAGTGAGTGAGTGTGTGAGTGAGTGAGTGAGTGAGTGAGTGAGTGAGTGAGTGAGTGAGGAATGAGTGATGATGATGATGATGATGATGATGATGATGGTGGGTTCATGTTCCTGCGCGTGGTGGCCAGAGGAAACAATAACCCCACTTTGGATGTGGGGAATAATGTCTCAACATTTTTGGTTTTCTGAATGTTTCGCTGCGCGCCGTCAGCGCGCCCCTTCCTCCCCGACCCCTTCATTTCGGCACGGCACCGGTTCCGCGCCCGCCCCCCCCCCTCCGCAGCCAGCCCACCTCCTCCCCACTAGCCAGCGCGCCCTCTCCGCCGCAACCCTTATTACGTCACGGCACCAGCGCCCCGCCCGCTTCCCCGCCCTCCCGCCGCAGCCAGCCCAACCCCCCCCCAGTAGCCAGCGCGCACCTTACGCCCCGACACCATCATTTTGGAACGGCAAGCCCTCAGGCCCCCCAGAACGGCCCCAACACGCTTATGATTGCTCCCATACGGGCTCAGGGATCTTCCGAGGCGCACCAAGAAGGCTTCAAGCGCGCCCCCGGGACAGGCTCAAGGCGCGAAAGTCGTTGATTCTTGTGGATTTTCCAAGGATTCTCGCGCGGTCGCCTGCTCCGCTGCTCGATGCGCGGAAACAACACAAGAGGCGCCCAACAAGTCTCCAGGACACGCCAAGCGCGCCAAGACGGTTCACTAGGCGCCCAGAATCGCCAAAGCGGGCTCCGTGTGACAATCTATGTCTTCCGATACTGAAGACTTTGGACTACAACTAGAGCTTGCTAGAACCTAAACGCGCGAAGCGCGCGCGTGGTTCTAGTGTATACACTTGTATGTGGTTTTTACATGTATATACACTTATATATATACATATGCAGACATATGTATGTATGTAAACACATATAGACGTGTAAACATATACCATGTGACTGTAGGTTTAAACAGCTTGTGTGCTCGATGCGCAAAGATGTGCGTTCCATGAGCCTGCAATGCGCATGCTACATGGAATACGCGCGTTACACGCGTATGTACGCTAGTATAGTATACAATGTAATACGCGTGTTGCCCCATGTAAGGTTTACCACGCGTATGTATACATGTGCATGTACAGATCTACGTGTGCACACTTGCGCTTGCACTTGACGTTGCACATGCATATCAGCACACAGCGTGCAGGCCGAGGTCGCCGCCGTGACGACCGCGAGAGCGCACGTGGAAGCCGCCCTCAAGGAGCTCGCAGGCAGCCTTGACAGGGCGCAGGCGGACATCGCCAACGCTGGGGAGGCCATCCGGGGCACGAAGATCGCCGAGGCGCTGGAGGCACTGGGTGGCGCTCAAACTTCCCGTGCTGGGATCGCGCTCTCGCCTTGGCCTTTCTCGTGATTAACTTGGGATCGCGCTCTCGCCTCGGACCTTGGACTTCCTCGCGGTTCATGCAGGATTCACGTTTCGGCAACCCGCCTGCTCGACCTGGTCGCCTGGTCCCGCCTTCCCGATCCGCCCGCTAGGGTCTGCTCGCCCGATCTGCCCGTCTGGTTCTGCCGTGTGTTTTCTGCTCCTGGCCCCACTCTTGCTAATCTCTCTCGTGCTCCATCCTTATCCCTCCGCCTTGCATCCGGCCTCCCTTCCTCTGTTTTAGGGGTTGCGCTACATGCGCCTGACAGGAAAGGAAGATATACCACCAAGGGGGTACGATCGAAGATGACGAGGGCGGGTACCGAGGGTTTGAGATATACGTGGTGAATGCCACTCGGGCAAATATGAGCGAACAGTCTCAAACTGATTGTTGTTGTTGCTGCTGCTGGCGCTGCTGTTTGTATTGTTGTTATTGTTCTCCCGCTCAGAGAAAAGGGGGTGTATCGCTCCAGCGCCTTTCTTTTCGAGCGAGGCCGCTCGGCTGCTCACAACAAGGACGCACTCCAGCATCGCATCTCTTCCGAGCGCGATCATTCCAGCAGCCCGCGGCGCGCCCTTCAGCATTGCATTTGTGCCGGGTGCGAGGCTTCCATCATTTCGAACAGAGCAATGGTGTGATTTCGCCGTCGTCGTCGTCGTCGACGTCGCCTCTGTCGCCGTCGCCGCCGTGGTCGTCGCCGCCGCCGCCGTAGTCATTGCCGTAGCCGCCGACGTCGTCGCTGCCGTCGCCTTTGCCAGCGCCGTTGCCGTTGGCGTCCCCGCCGCCACCGCCGTCGCCAACGTCGCCATCGCCGACGTCGCCATCGCCGCGGGCGTCGTCGCCGGCGACATCGCCTCCGCCAAAGTATGTCCTTTTGCAAGATATTCGATAGCGGCTGTGAAGAGGGGCTGAGGTTCTTCCAGTTCTACTAATTTTTGGTGAGTCTCCGGAGGTCTCCAGAGGCAAATCTTACCGTAGATGCGCTGACGGTGTGTTAGCTAACGGCGAAGTAGGACAACCAATTGTAGGACGGCGTGGTTCGTGGCCAAACCACTTGTAGGAACGCGTGGTTCGTGTTCTCCCACAACTCGCTGTGCCGTTGTCGTTCGGTGCATTCGCACAGCTGAGATGCAGGGAGCGATAGTTCGTGACTTCCTGCATTTTGTGCCGCGTGAGCTCGGCGCCACGAAGACAATCCTCCCAACCGCACCGTTGACCGAGCGCGCCGTCAGCGCGGCCTCGGTCTGAGGACCGCCAGTGGCTTCCAGAGGCGTCCGCAGGCCCAGGCGCCCGGCCTGTCGAGCAACCGAGGCGCCCGCGTTCCATCGCGTCCGGCCTCCAGGGGCGGCCTCTGCACCCCGGGGCCGGCCGGGAGGATCCCGTGCGCGAAGGGAACGGCCTGCAGCCAGGACGCTGAGAGAAGGAACGCCTCGGGTGCGGAAGGGGCTCGCTGTTTCTGAAGCTCTTCCATGGCTCCTCCTCCATCGCTCCTCGTGCGCCCACGCGCTTCTGGGGGCAAGAAGGGGCTTCGTTCCTCATTTAGCGTTCCTTCTGATAGTACCTCGACTGTACTGTCGGGTGTTGCTAGAAGCGCCCCTGGCCCACGGTGCCCCCAGGATGTCCAAGGAGGCCCCCACGGCCTCCAGAGCACACCCTCACGAGGCCAAAAGCGAGCGAAAAGCTGGGGGCACCTTGGGCCAGGGGCACTTCTAGCAACACCCGATCCTGGGCGAGAGGTCCGAGATGGAGCAGAGCCGCAACGCCAGAGTCGAGGGTCTCAGGCACCTGAGTGCGCTTTGGGGCAGCGCCCCACCTACAGCGGAGGCCCATGCCAAAAAACGCCCTGCTCGCCTTCAGGGCGTCCTGGGTTTTTATTGGGTTTCGATGGTTTCCCGGATGGAGGGCGTGGAGTTCCCACACCAAGACTCCATCAACCTCCTGGGGTCTTTAGGGTTGGGTTTCTTGTGGGAGGTTTCCTGTGGACATGGCCTCCGCTGTGCCTCCTCCCCCCCTCTACAGTGGGGGCCCATGCCAAGAGACACCCTGCTTGCCTCCAGGGTGCCCCGGGTTGCTCGGGTTTCGATGGTCTTGCTGTGGCAAGCCTGCCGCTCCCGCGCAAACAAAAATCCATGGACGTCCTGGGGTCTCAGGGCTGGGCCTCTTTTGTGGAATCCAAGGGCGCCCTCGAGGGCGCGAAGTTATTCGCGCTTCGCGCTTCGCGGTTTGGCTCCGCTTCCTCCTCTTCTCCTCGCCTCCCTTGGGGGGGCAGCGCGCCAGCGCGAAGTTCTTCGCGCTCCGCGCTTCGCGTAGCGCGCCAGCGCGAAGTTGGGAGCCCTTGGAATGCTTCTTGTGGACTGGCCTCCGCTGCACCGCTGCGACAAAAGGCCCAGCAACAAAAAAACGACGGCAGGGAACGAGAGGCCCTCTCCTAACGACGGCGGGGAGCGACAGGCCCTCGCCTCCCTAACGGCCCAGCAGCAAACGAAGGGCCCTCTCCTCCTCCTCCTCCTCCTCCTCCTCCTCCTCCTCCTCCTCCTCCTCCTCTTTCCCATTCTCCTCCTCCTCCTCCTCCTCCTCCTCCTCCTCCTCCTCCTCCTCCTCCTCCTCCTCAACAAAAAAACAACGGCGGCAGGGAGCCCTGCGCCGCCCCCTCCCTCTCCGCTCTCCCGCGCGCCGCGGCAGAGGTGGGGTGGCGAGGGGGGGGCCCGGCGCCTCGGGCAAGAGATCTGGGAGGGAAACAAGCACACAGAGACACAACTCATCGTCGATTCCTCCTCCTCCTCCTCCTCCTCCTCCTCCTCCTCCTCCTCCTCCTCCTCCTCCTCCCCCCTTCCTCCTTCTTCTCCCCCCTTCCTCCTCCCCTCCTCCTCCTCCTCCTCCTCCTCCTCCCTTTCCCCCCCTCCTCCTCACCAGAAATTATGGGACACTCTGGAAGGGGGGGGGAAGACAGAAGCCCAAAAACCACAGGGAAATGTGGCGAGTCCTGTTATACCTGTGTGTATGTATCTGTGTGTGTCCCGGGGCCCCTTCGGCAAGGTGCCGCGAGGAGGGGCCGCCACGACAGGGGAGGGGGATCGCCGGCGCCTCCTGGGGCCCCGCGTCCTGCGCTCGCAGGACCGAGGAGGCTCTGGGCAGGAGGTGCCCGCGACGGCGTCCTCCAGCCAAGAGGAGTCAGGAGGGGAAAGGACACGCGATTCCTCGTCGATGCCCAGCGCTCGGGTAAGATTCAGGAGGGAAGCAAACACACGGACACGATTCATCGTCGATTCCCCCGAGAATATGGGGAAATAGCGGAGGTGGGGGGGAAGACAGAAACCCAGAGCATGTGGGAAACTGTGGGGGGTCCTGCTACCTGTTTCTCTTTCTCTGTGTGCCCCAGGGCCCCTTCCAGAGGGTCCGTCCTGGTCGCGGGCCGGCTCGGGTCTGCCACGCCCGCCGCCAGCTGGCGGCGGCGAGCGATGGGGGCGAGGTGAGGAGGAGAAGGCCTCCTCCCCGAGAGTGGCGGCACTCCTCGGACGCCCTGCTGGCCTCCCGAGCGGCCTTGGCCGTGCCTTCGGGGCAGGCCCAGGACACGTCCCGGCAGGCCTCGGGGCCTCCGAGCCGTCCGAGCAGGCCCGCCCCGTCTCACTCACCCCCCCGGGCGCGCCGCCGATCAGGGGCCCACCGGGGGAGAAGAGCTCGTCTTCCTTCGCCTCCACCTTCTCCGCCTCCCCCTCCTCCTCGAGCTCTCTCGATTCTCGACCTGGGCGGCCGCCAGTTGGCGCAGCGGTCCGGCAGGATGATCTCAGAATCTGCCCCTGGACCGGAGCTGGAGCGCTTCCTGACCCGCACCTCGAATCGAATCCAGCCGAGGCGACGCAAGCCGGGCTCGCCGCCAAGGCTTTCTCTTCGCCTTGTCTCCACAGCGCTGGCAGCACTGCGTGTGTGCGCGCCCCGTGCCGCACATGCTGGACTCTGGCGGCAAATGGTGTCTCCATTCCGCGGGCGGGGACTTTGCAAGAGCTCTGACCGGGCTTCGGGGGGTCATCCTCGCGAGGAGGTGTCGGCGCCTCCATGGCACCCCCCTGTGGCATTCGGGCACGTCCCTCTACAGGAGGAATATCCACAAATAGTCAAAAAATAGTGTGGGGACGATTTGTCTTTCATTGTTGGCTATTTTTGGTTATTTTCGGTGTACTTTTGATTTTTCACAAAATATATTTGTACGAGGACACTCCCGACCTCAGGTTCGGTCGGGCCTGTCTTCCTACAGGCGAATTTGGGAGGACAAAGGACAAGTAGTCCACACATCTGCATACACAGTCTAACACTGATCGAGACATCGTGCCTGTATTATTTTTGCACCATGCTTGAATCTTCCTCCTGTAGAGGGACATTCCCGACTTACTCCAAGGGCGGCCTCGAGGGCGCGAAGTTGTTCGCGCTTCGCAGTTCGCGGTTCAGCTCCGATTCCTCCTCCTTCTCCTCGCCTCCCTTGGGGAGGCGGCGCGAGAGCGCGAAGTGATTCGTGCTTGGCGCCCTTATGCAGGTGACCTGGCTCCTGCCACATGTGTTGCCGGCCGGCCTCTGCTCGACAGGGGCCAGTGCCGAGGGGCTTCGGGATCTGCCACCGCCGCCGCCGCCACGGACGTGCCCACAGATGCCAAAAGCTTGGGAAAACCTCCATGCTGCTTTCGTTTGTAGGATGCAGCCTCGGGAGGTTACGTTCCGCATCGGCGCGGGTAAATCCGTGATCGAGAACTGGCCTGATCGGGCATCATCCCAGCTAGTTCCGGCTCATCCGGCTGAATCCCAGGCTTAGGTCGGGTCTATTCCGGGTGAGTGGATCCAAATGGACCCCAACCGGGCTTGATCGCCTTCAATCCTTCTTGCGAAGACCTCCCAGGAGTTGGATTCTAATTGTTTCAACGCGTTGGAACTCTGTCTATGGGTTCTCCTCCCGCTCCTGCCTCCCTTACGTTGCATCTTCTTTGGACCTCGTCTGTCCCAATCATCGCTGTCTTTTCTTTTGCCCTTGACCCGACGCGGACCTGGCGTAAGTCCCACGCGGCTCCGACGTGGACTCGACACGGAGTTGACGAGTCCGACAGTGACTCGAGACGAGTTCTGCGCGGATAGGGGCGTGACGGGACAGACAAGGTTCTAGGCCTCCTAGATGGGATCCGAGCAGATGGTGTCGGAGGATCGCGCCGCATCGCCGATGCATCGGCGATGCGGCTCGATGTGGGGCCCGAGTTGCTTCACGTCGGCGTCGCCGATGCATCGCCAACGTCGACGATGCATCGCCGGTGCATCGCCGATGCGTCGCCGATTCATCGCCGATGCATCGCCGATGCGTCGGCGACGCGGCGCGGTCCTCCGACCCCATCTGCTCCGACCCCATTTGGGAGGCCTCTAAAGGTGTCCCGAGGATACAATCGAAGCCTCCTCCAGGCGACGGGCGACCCGACGCTGGGCCCAGGGCCCGCCGGCGGCCCCCCGGACGCGACCGCAGAGGAGAGGCGCCCGCCCCGCAGTGGTTCGTTGGGAGGTCCTCCCCCTCGGGTGGGAGCGGGGTGACGGGACGGGTGCGGGTCCTCATCCTCCGAGGGGCGGCTGGCGGTGGCGCTTCTGAGTCGTGCGGATCTCGGGGACCCGTCTTTCAAGGGCGTGTCATCATCATCATCATCATCATCATCATCATCATCATCATCATCATCATCATCATCATCATCATCATCATCGTCATCGTCATCGTCGTCATCGTCATCATCATCATAATCATAATCATAATCATCATCATCATCGTCATCGTCATCATCATCATCATCCTCATCCGACGATAGACAGTGAACAACCTATGGACTGGGAAGCCGATGATGAGGCAGCCCAGGCTTTGGGCCTCAGGTGATGCGAGCACCGCACGCCGCAGCAGGTCAGCCGCTTTGAGCTCCCTGCATGGTGCGCCCCAGCCAGGCGAGCAAGGGATGTCATGCCCTGCGACGGGAATGTTCTGTGTATCCCGTCGATGAATGGAAACATCCTCATCCTCATGCTCTTCTTCTTCGTCAGCAGTATCAGCACCATCCTCATCAGCATCATCACTATTGTCATCACCAGTGCGCTCATCATAACTATCATCGTTATCATCATCATTCGCATCATCATCATTTGCATCATCATCATCATTTGCATCGTCGTCATCATCAGCATCATTCGTCATCGTCATCATCAGCATCGTCATCGTCATGGTCATCGTTAGCATCATCACAGCCTTCACCATCACCACCATCATCATCATCGTCATCACCGTCATCATCATCACCGCGACCATCACCATCACCATTACCATCAGAAGCATCATCATTGCCACAATCATCGTCATCCTCATTATAATCATCAGCAGTATAGTCCTCATCGTCATCATCATCAGCATCATCCGCCTCGTCATCATCATGATCACCATCATCATCATCTTATTCGACATCATCATCATATTCGGCAACATCTTCATTATCATCATGATCCTCATCAGCAGCATCAGCATCGCCATCACGACCATCACCATCATTACCGTCATCAGCATCATCATCATCGGCACCATCACCACCATCATCATCATCACCATCACCATCACCATCACCATCACCATCATTATTCGACAGACGGAGGAGAACGGGGTCGTCTTCGCCAACATTCGCGCGTGAGTTTCCCGCGTGACGTCGCGCGCAATTGCCCTCGTCTCCACGCAGTGTACACGCTGGCAACCCGCGTAAGCCGCGGCGTAAGGCCGCTATGCTTTCTCGCATAAGACACACACGCGCCTTTCATGCCTAACCCGCCTTTCACACACACGCACACACATACCCACACAGTCCTCACACACATACTTTGTGCCGTCCTGCTTCAGAGGGTACTGGGGCCAGCCATCATGACAACGGAGCTCGGTGATACCACCCGTGCCTGCGCGTCACCGCCGCCGCCTTCTGGGTGGGAGCAGGGTGGCGGGAGGGGGTCCGGTTCTCATCGGTTGGGCGTTTCTCAGGGGGGGGGAGGGGCACCACACGGGGGGGGGGAGCCGCCAGCACAGCCTCAAATGCCCGACCCGGACGGGGTGGGTCACGGCAGGCTTCCCCCCCAACGAGCCCCTTTTGTGCGGGGACGGGTGTTGCGAAGCCCGTGGGAGGTTGCGCCTCTTTCTTTCTCTCCCTCTCTGGCTACCACTCCAGGGTTCACATACAGTGGGGGCCCATGCCAAGGAATGCCCTGCTTGCCTCCAGGGTGTCTGGGGTTGCTTGGGTTTCGATGGCTTTGCTATGGAGAGCGTGACGTTCCCACACCAGAAATCCATGGACGTCCTGGGGTCTCAGGGTGGGGTTTCTTGTTGAAGGTTTCTTATGGACTGGCCTCCATTGCACCACTCCAGGACTCACAGACGCCTTCTCTGAATCGTTACGGCCTGTTCTTTATATTGGGTGCGTTCTGTCGCTGGTCGGCTGTGGTGTCGGCGCCGTGTGCGACAAATTCTTTACGCTCAATTCGGGCACGTCCCTCTACATGAGTCGTGCTGTGCCTCCAGCTCACGCCCGTGGGTGTGGTAGTCCCCCTCCCGGGCCTCGAAGACCTCCCCAGACGCCTCTTCGGCGCGCCCGAGCCTCGCGACCTTTGCGAGAGCTTGCCTGTCATGGCGCCGATCGCAGAGCGGATTTCTTTCGGAAAACGACAGGATGGGCACGCACTGTCCTGGAGACTGTCGCTCTGGATTTCGACGTGAATTTCGCGCGGGATTCTCTCTTCGCTTTTCGCTTGCCGTTTCGGGGTTCTGCGTTGACGACTATCCACGCAACAACCCGCTGCAGCGCGTTTGCAAGGTCGGTGCAGTGCCTTGTAGATCTTCTCCAGGTTGGCGGGAGGGAGGAGAAGCGACACCAACACCACCAGTTGGGCCACCTCCAGCGAGAAGGTCCACGAGGCCTCCCCGAGCTGAAGGCTGGGGATGTCTCGAGCGAGAGGGCGGGACCACAACACCAGGGAGACCCCCCTTCAGCTCCTCGCACCTCCTCGCCCTGCTGGTGATGGTGTCGCCTTTCCTTGTGCCTAGGTGTGGGTCCCCCCCCTCGGCCGCAGCTGTCTGGGCGGCGGCACTCTGGCCCGAGGTCGTCTGTGTCTCGTCCTGGCCGTCCTCGACTCCCGACACTTTGCTTAACTCGGGCCTGTCCCTCCACAGGAGGAATATTCAAGAATAGTAGAAAAATAGTCTGGGGACGATTTTTGAGTATTTTTTTGATCAGTTTAGAGTATTTCTGACTATGTGTAATTTTTCCTCGGAAATCCCCGACTTAACACTTTGCCGATCGGTGGCCCCGGTTCGCCCCGCGCTAGTGCGGATGGCCTCCGCCTCGCCGCAGACGAAGAGTGACGAACCAACAACACACACAACCCATAGGGGGGTCGGAGAGGGCTGTGGGTGCGTGCTGTCGGATGGGTGTCCCCGCTCGAGCGGGAGCGTTCCCCAGGGTCCGACAACCCGCACCCATGCCCAGAGCCAGTCCTCCTCCCAACGACCCCCATATGGGTATGGGTGTGTTTGTTGTTCGTTCGTCGAAGACGTGTCTCGCCCTGGCTGGCGTCGCACTCTGCCCCTTCCCCCCCCCCCCCACCTTGGCCCTTCCCCCCCCCCACACACCCTGGCTTTCCGCTGTACCCCCCACCCTGGCCTCCATATGATGCCCATCATCGCTGAAAGTGAAGAAACGCGCTCCTGGCGTCGCACTCCCCAGAGATCCGACGTCGTGATTTCTTCCATACGGGGTTCCCGGAAGTCTCGGCCCCTTCCCCAGGACCGGTTTTTCACCCTGAGTCGTTTTTTGACGTTCCTGGGGCCCTGCGAGGGCCCCTAGAGGGGCCGAAAATGGCGAAAAACCTCCGTCGTGATTTTTTTCACTGCGTTCGATCTCTGGGTCTGGCCCGTGGGCCGGCATGCCCTCCCTATGATGCCCATCATCGCCGAAAGTGAAGAAACGCGCTCCTGGCGTCGCACTCTGGCCCGTGGGCTGGCGTGGCTTCCTCCTCCCTCCTCCTCCTCCTCCTCCTCCTCCTCCTCCTCCTCCTCCTCCTCCTCCTCCTCCTCCTCCTCCTCCTCCTCCTCCTCCTCCTCATGGCTCCTGGGGCCGCGCTCCTTGGGCCAGCGGCCGGTGCCAGGGCCCTCCCCAGGCAGCCTTGGGCCGCCTGCCCTCGCGGACCCGCGACTTGGGTGCAGCCAGGACCCCAAGGAAGGGGACCCGGTCAGTAGCAGGTCCCTGGAGCCTCCAAATTTCCCAGGCAGGATCGCGTCGTAAAGGTTTGGGAGGTTTTGGGCCAATCTCGGCCTCGGGAGGCCCTCGCCGGGCCTCGGGGCCGTCAGAAAACGACTCAGGATTAAAAACGGGCCCCGGGGAAAGGGTCTGGACTTCCATGGACGGCGTCCTGAAACAATCAGGACGTCGCATGTCTGGGTTGCCAGAACCACTGAACGAGGGCTGCCGTAGCTGGTGTTTTTTCGAGTGACGGCAGTTCGAGTCAGTGGACCGGGGCGGGGGGGGCAGCCCCCCGCACACACCACTGAACCAGGTCCCACGAAACCCAGTCCTGCCAACACCCGACCGTGAGGCGCCCCAGGTCCGTCTGTCGAGGTGCCCACCTTGGGCTGCGCTGCAGGGTGCCGCTCGAGCCTG
Organism: Prorocentrum cordatum; assembly: GCA_963575745.1. Lineage (NCBI taxonomy): Eukaryota > Dinophyceae > Prorocentrales > Prorocentraceae > Prorocentrum > Prorocentrum cordatum. The sequence continues at coordinate 133,980 of CAUYUJ010017392.1, read as the reverse complement.
GCTGGGTATGCTCTCCTCTCGGACCCCCTCGTGCAGTGAGAAGATCACATGACGGGAGGTTTCCCGCCATTTTCGGCATTTGGGAGCCCTCGCCAGGCTTCGGGACCGTCAGAAAACGATTCAGGATGAGAAGCCCGCCCTGGGGAATGAATGGGTCGAGACCTCTTAGGGTCGACGTTATGAACAAATCATGGGTCGGGGGTCTGGGCTGACCCAGAGACCCGACGTCGCGATTTTTTCAATACGGGAGTTCCCGGAAGTCTCGGCCACTTCCCCAGGACCGGTTTTTTTTCACCCTGCGTCGTTTCTTGACGGTACCTGGGGCCGGGCGAGGGCCCCTAGAGGGGCCGAAAATGGCGAAAAACTTCCGTCGTGATTTTTCTCACTGCGTTCGATCTCTGGGAAGGTAGTCTGGGGCGCCCTGCCGGAGCCACTCCTGTAGCCCGGCTGGTCCCCCGGGCCCCAGGTTGCCGCGCTGTGGCTCGCGCCAGCTGCTCCTGCCGGGTCCAGTCTCGGCCCTCCGCCGGCGCTCCAGGTCGGGGGCGGCCAGGATCGAGGGGGGCGACCTCCCAGGAGGGCTTGAACATAAGCACCAGGACCTCGACGGCCAAATTCCTGTCGAGGTGTTCAGCAGCCCCGACAGGTCTACAGGTCTGGAGAGCTATTTTTTTAAGCACTCAGGAAGATCAGGGCAGGGGGGGATTTCATGGTGAGGGCCATGATCTCTTTCCACATTTCATGGCGCCCCTGCTTGCTTCGAGATGTCTTGCTGGCCTCAGGCGGCAGGCGGGGCTCCAGCGGGCGCGCGGCCCCAGGGAACACAGCGCGGCACTCTCAGGCGAGGAATTGTTTTGGCGATGCGGGCCCAAAGGGCGGCCCGGAGTCCTTGCTGCGTCTAAGCCTTGAGGGCAGGTAGTCGCGCCGACGGCCTCCGTGGCCTCCAGAGTGGCGGCGCGGCGACGCGGAGCGGCAGGAGGGGCCGACAGCAGCCGTGCGAGGGCCGAGACAGCCTCTGGCCCGTGGGCGCCCGCGGTGCTTCCTGTGGCCAGGTGTGGCACTCTTCTGGCTCGCGCCGGGTGCCTCCCTGTTTTCGGGCCTACCGTCCACTGGCCTCTCGGGGCCAGCGCCCATCAGGGGGCCGTCCTGGGCCTCCCTCGCTTCAGGCGCCCACCGTGGACGGACTGAGCTGCGGAGGCAGCCCGGGCCCAGGCCGGCTCCTCGTGGCAGTGCTGGTGGCCGTAGGAGTTCCCCGATTCTCGCAGCTGCGCGTGTCACCGTAGGAGAACTCCTGAGCCTCGTCGAGGTGCTGCCGGTTCCAGTTGGAGTGCTGCTGGTTCCAGTCCGAGTGCTGCTGGTCCCTGTGGTGGCCCAGCTGGTTGCTGGAGCGCTTCTGGTCCCAATCTGAGGGCTGCTGATTGCGTTTGCTGCGCCTCTGGGCTGCACGGGGGCGCTGCTGGTTCCAGTTTTGGTGCGGACGGTGCTGGTCCCTGCACGTCTGGCTCTCGAACAGTCGTTGGTGTTGATGCGCTTCCAGATCGCACGTGCAACCCTCTGGGTGGCGGCTCGGTCTGCTCTCGCATCATGTGGCAGGGGACGCTTTAGGAGAGTCTCGCGACCAGAGATCCGACGTCGTGATTTTTTTCAATACGGGGTCCCCGGAAGTCTCGGCCCTTCCCCAGGACCGGTTTTTCACCCTGCGTCGTTTTTTGACGGGCCCGGGGCCCGGCGAGGGCCCCTAGAGGCCGAAAGTAGCGACAAACCTCCGTCGTGTTTTTTTAATACGTTCGATCTCTGGGCGGTCATGGTCGGACTCGGTGTATTAGTAGCTCGCTGTGGTCGCAGGCGTCGCAGCTGGGGTGCGCAGTCCGCGACGTCCCAGTGGGCGTCGCGGGTGCCTCGCCGCGCGGGCCGTGGCGTGGGGCCCGCGGACGCCGCGGAAGGGCATCCGCCCCCGCTTCGGCCCCCCCCCTACCCCTTCTGGACGGCTGGGCGAGAGGCCCCCCCAGCAACGCCAGCGGCAGCGGCTCCTCCCCCCCGTCCTCCTCCTCCTCCTCCTCCTCCTCCTCCTCCTCCTCCTCCTCCTCCTCCTCCTCCTCCTCCTCCTCCTCCTCCTCCTCCTCCTCCTCCTCCTCCTCCCCTCCTCCTCCCCTCCTCCTCCTCCTCCCTCCTCTCCCTCCTCCCTCCACCTCCCCTCCTCCTCCTCCTCCCTCCTCCTCCTCCTCCTCCTCCTCTCCTCCTCCTCATCCTCCTCCTCCTCTCCTACTACTCCTTCTCCTCCCTCCTCCTCCTCCTCGGAGGGGGGGGGGATGCCTTCGATGCCGCGGGAGGGGGGATGCCCGTGGCCCCTCTCTCCTCCCCCTCTCCTCCTCCCACCTCCCCTCCTCCTCCTCCCCCTCCTCCTCCTCTCTCCTCCTCCTCCTCCTCCTCCTCCTCCTCCTCCTCCTCCTCCTGCTCCTGCTCCTCCTCCTCCTCCTCCTCCTCCTCCTCCTCCTCCTCCTCCTCCTCCTCCTCCCCCCTTCTTCTCCTCCTCCTCCTCCTGCTCCTCCTCCCCCATTCCTTCTCCTTGTAGATAACTCTTGCCTGTCGCACCCCGGAGCAGGTCGAAAGGGCGAGCGGGGCATTTCGCCTGAGACTTCCTCACCATATATGACCCTGGTGCTGCAAAAATGGCAAACAGTTTCACAGCTGGAGGGCGGATGGTTTTCAGGCTCTCGCATCAGCGCCGCGCACATTCCATTTGACAATTTGCAAGAGTTTCACGGATTGAGGGCGGGTGGTTTTCAAAATGTGGCTCTCGCCTTAGCGCTACGCAGATCCGTTGTAAAGAACTCCAAAAGCTTAGCGGGTTGAAGGCGGGTGGTTTTCAACATGTGGTTATCGCCTTCGAGCCGCGCACATTCGTTGTAAGACATTCCCGGGGCTTCACTTGTTGAGGGGGGTTCGTTTTCAAAATGTGACTCTCGCCTCAGCGCCACGCACATTCTTTTCAAGACACTGCAGGGCTTTCACGGATTGAGCGCGGTTGGTGTTTGGCGGTGCGTTTTTTCAAAATGTGGTTCTCGCCTTAGCGCCGCGCACATACATTTTGAATATGTGCACGGGTTTCATTGGTTCTCATGTTTCACGTACTGGGAATGGTGTTTTAGAAGTGAGGATTGTCAGGGCGCATTTGTTTCGTTGATTTGCGGTGTTGAAGGTGTCAGGAATGGCTTTCTGCAACGATTCAGGATCGCCAAGACTTAACAGTCAGATTAACTCGTGGCGTTGAAGTCTTGAGGATAAAGTTCTGGCGTGCTGCAAGATGTGAACGCGGTTGTCCCTAAACGGGGAAATTCCATCAGTGGAATGACCCCTTGTGGAGGCCTGTGAAGAGGATTCTTGGAGGGTGGGTGTATTCAACGTCGTTGATGAGTCTTGGGTTTATGCTGGTCCTCCTCCTCCTCCTCCTCCTCCTCCTCCTCCTCCTCCTCCTCCTCCTCCTCCTCCTCCTCCTCCTCCTCTCGCCGTATCTACCATAGACCGGAATGACCCCAGAGCCGATCCGCCCATAGACCAGCAGTTTTCAGCACAGACCCGCCCACAGACGACCAGGAATACAATTGTCGGGTTGGGAGCATAGGGTTGGAAGAAATGACGATATCTTTACCCGTAGGCGGTCGAAAGTATTTTTCATTGCATCCCGATGCTAGTTCTCGTACCCTCCATCCTCCCGACCCCTCCCTCCCAAAACGATAGTTGTTCTCCTCAGAATAGAACGCAGGTGCTGCTGACTCACTCTCTGCAGTGTCCGTGTATCGCCCCCCCTGCAGAAGGTCAGGGTGCACGTCGCAGGCATGCCTCAAGTAACGTTTGGTCCTCTTGGTCTACTCAACACGTTCGTTGTTCCAGCTACTTTTTCAACGTTCGCTGTTTCACCCAACCTCGGAGGAGGAAAAGGTACCCATACCGCTACCCTTCGACCTTTTTCCCCTTTTGGAGCCTCCTGGGAGGCCCTTGTCGCCACCGCTGGGTTCGCCTCGAAATTCTTGCCAGACGCACCCCAGGAGAGGTCCGGGGTGTAGCGGTATCAGTACCTTTTGGTCTCCCCGCAACCATCTCTCTTTCGCAATGTTGCCAGCACACCTCTGACGTGCACGGCTTCTGTCTGTCTTTCCCGGGGAGTCTATCGGTGTCTCCAGGGGTACCCAGGGGCCTCCAGAGGCTTCGGGGAGCCCAGGCATTGCAAAACGCTCTCGAGAGCACTTCGATCAGACGCGTTACATCTTTGGAGGCCTCGTGTACCTTCTGAATTGCGGTCTCCTCTTGTGTCCGGCGCGGGCTTGCGGCCAATTCGACACGGCTCAGAGTTAATTCGGTTCGGATTCGACGTGGGTTGACGCGGATCCAGTTTTCGACATGGATTCGACGCGGATAGCGGCGCGATGGGCCGTACGAAGTCCTTCGAAGATGCATCGTACGATCATCGACTCTCGCCTTCCTCCTTACTCCTCCAACAGAGTTTTTGTCGCTCGTCCGGTGAGTGGTCCTCAGGCAGTTCCTGCCCTTGTTGGCACGGAGCAGACGGGTCCTGAGGGAAACGGGTCCTGTATCCCAGGGCTTCTCCCAGGGACAGTCGAACCCAGCTAGGACGCGGATAAATCCGTTCCAGAGCGTTCCGGAACGCTCTCGGAGCGATCCGGAACGCTCTGAGAAGGCCGCGGCGCCCGATACATCCTCCAGAGCCGCCAGATCTCAGAGATTCTCGATTTATTCTCACCTGATTTTATCCTCGTCATGGCTTCGATTTAGGCAGCCCCAGGTCTCGCGGAGGGTCCCCAGGAGTCTGAGCACGGCGCAAAACGTCCATGATTTTTTTTTGTCGGCCAAGAAACAAATGACACCACCCCGCGTACGGCCCTCCATGTTGCGCTACTGCCCATCGGGTGCCGTAGCGTATATCACGCAGAAGCCCGCGCCAGATTTCTTTGTATACATTTAGTCCCCCCGGGTAGTAGGTGGGATGGTGTTGCTTGTTTTCTGAACCATCTTATCCAGGACCCGTCCCATTACCGCGCATCGGCTGTTTACATCTCGGCCCAATCGAGACAAAAAAGACACTGGCCACAAGAGGGGAGCGTTTCCCGCAAACCCAGCCCACCGGCTCCGTGACACACACGTTTGGGGGCACGTTTAGCCTGCCATAGCCACTGAATTTAGGTGAGTCCTTCAGATGCGTCTCATTGCCGCTTGCATGGATCACCTGGGGCAATTAGCAATCGGGGGGAAAGAAGGACCCGTAGTCGAAGGCTTCAACTCCTGGGGGCCGCTAAATTCAAAATCGGCGCTGGTATATCTCTGATCGAAAGCTAGTCGAATCTAGCCTAGTCCCGTGTCAATCCGGCTTAACCCCACTTTATCCAGTGCAATCCCGCACACTCTGGCTGAATTTCGCTCTCACTCTGGTCGAATTCGGCTCAATGGCCCGTTTACTCGGGCTTCATCGCCTTCAGCGTTCCGACGAAGACATCCCAAGAGTTGTCTCATAACGTCTCCATCACGCTGGTCCATCCCCTGCCACACCGCGGCTCGTGCCCCCCCCCGACACAGGAGGAGATGGGGTCGGACGGCTGTGACCTGGGGCCGAACGCCGACTCGCTGCCCGACACGTGGCCCAGCTCGCTGGCCATAAGATTGGAGGCAGAGGAGGGGGGTAGGAGGGGGGGATGGCAAGGAGGAGGAGGAGGAGGAGCAGGACTCTGACCTCGTCGCGTCATGCATCAATCACGGCAAAGAGGTTCTTTTTGGCAGCTTTTGGTTTCCAGTGGCTTTTGCCAGGCCCCGGGATCGTCAAAACATCTTGGGGACCTCCTAAGGCCTCCAGAGAATTCTGGCCGGGTCTGGAGGGAATCGCCCGCTGCAGGCGGCCCCCACCCCTCTGACAGATACGCGGCACCCTTTGGGTTGGGGTTCGGTTGGAAACGCTCGTAGGTTCATCACGGCCTTCGTAAGGCTTCGTTTCAGAACATGGTGCCACCTTGGAGCATCCTGGGGCAATACTGGGTCTACTTGCGGTCGGCGGATCTTTCTGAGCTCATTGGGCGTGCGACCTACCTGCAACTTGCAATGGTCCTTCGCTGCGTTTTTGGCTTTCGGACCACTCGAGGCTTCGGCGATGTTCGAGTCTTCTGTTCTGGACGTGGGAATGGCTGGAAGAAGTTCAGTGATCAACAAGAGCTCCATGATCGCACTGAAGCGCAGTGGGATGTCGGCGTCCAACTCTGATCTCGTCGGCCGCTATGGTGACCCATCTGCGAGTAGAAGACGTATCGTCATTCATCCGAATTCTACGGGCAAAATGATGTATGATATTTTGGGGGCTTCGTTCCTCATGGTCGACGTCATGGCGATTCCCGCGCTTGTGGCGTGGGAGATCACCCTCAGCGGTGCCATGCTCTGGTTTGCCTGGGTGACTGCCGTGTTCTGGACATTTGACATCGTCGTAAGCCTTCTGACGGCCACTCAGCGGCATGGGGAGCTGATATTCGACCTGAGAGTAATCCGGCGCGACTACATGAAATCGTGGTTCATGCCCGACTTCGCCATCGTCTTGTGCGACTGGCTGACCCTGGCGGTGCTCAAGTCGACAGGCTGGAGGTACCTAACGCTTCGCGGGACCACGGGCAGGCACGAGTTGCCGCATTGAGATCACAGGCGCTTTTCGCCCAAGGCTGACCGGTGAAGCAACACATAGTGGCACCGAAGTGCCCCGTTTGCCATGCTCTCCGTCCGTCGCCCGTGACCCACGCGCACTCACGCGTCGCACACGCACGTGCGAGCCGTGCCTGCGCATTACCACCCCAGCATTTTCTTTCTTGGAGGAGGAGGAGGAGGAGGAGGGGAGAGGAGGAGGAGGATGGAGGAGGAGGAGGAGGAGGAGGAGGAGGAGGGAGGAGGAGGGAGGGGGAGGGGAGGGGGAGGAGAGAGGAGAGGAGAGGAGGAGGAGGAGGAGGAGGAGGAGGAGGAGGAGGAGGAGGAGCGGGGTGGGAGGAGGAGGAGTGGGAGGAGGAGGAGGAGGAAGGAGGAAGGAGGAGGAGGAGGAGGAGGGGGAGGAGGAGGAGCAGGAGGAGGAGGAGCAGGAGGAGGAGGAGGAGGAGGAGGAGGCGAGACGGAACGGAGACGTAGCCCGGGATCTTGACGGCCTCGGCGGCCGCCCTGGAGTCGGAGCGCTCTTCCGAGGCGCAGCTCATCCTGCGAGTTGGCCGTTTGGCGATCGGGCCGCCTGTTTTCCCACGAATTCTCGATGGCAGACTTGCGAAACAAGAACAGGCGAGCACGCGCGACTCGTCCAGGGTCGGGCACAGATCCAGACGCGGAGCGCATCTGCGGCGCTGGGCCATCGAGTGATGGGGGGCGATCATTTGGGGGGCAGCGAGGGCTGCAATCAGTATCGTTTATCCGACCCCCATCCCCATCCCCATCCCCTTCGAGACCCCCACCAAATTGCCCCCCCCAGCTGGGGATACACCCCTCGAAATCCGAAGGGAACGGCCTATATCCCCATCTAGGGGGGTAAATCGGCCAGTGGGGCCCAGGCCACGCCGCTGGGGATGGGCCGACAGGCATCGGATAAACGATGCTCAGTTTAGGGCCCCTGAAACGGGCCCTCCAAGGCACCAACACGGGCCTGCAGGGCCCGAGGCGTGAACCTTTTTTCCCCCTCCCCCAACTCATCGCCCCCCATATGAAAGCGACGCCCAAGGGCTGGAAGGCGGGGCGCGCGGGTAGGTGGGTGGGGGGGGGCAAGGCCACAGGCGGCGGAGCGGGCGGCGATGGGCGGAGCAGCGGAGAGGCAGGCCGCAGGGCGGACGGGCGGAGCGGTCGGCCATGGCAGAGGGGGAGGAGCGTCAGGCGGGACTCTGTGGCCGCGTGCTGGCCTCGGGGATGGACCGTCGCCACGCGCAGGGGCGCCCTCGTGGGCGCGACGCTCTTCGCGCTCCGCGCCTCGCGGCTCCGCTCCTCGTCCTCCGCTCTGCTCCGCTCCTCCCCTGGGGCGCACGGCGCGAGAAGAAGCGCGCAGCTGTGCGCGCTCTCGCGCCCCGCGCGCGCGAAGTTTCGGCGCCCTCGGTGCGCCGGCTTTGGGGAGGAGGCCGGGTCGCGAGGGCCGAGGCTGGCAGAGGCAGCGGCGGAGAGGCCGCGAGGCGCGTCGGGGATGCCGCCCATCGTGGCAGCGCGGAGGCGCGAAGGCAAGGGGTGGAGGTTCGCAATACAGGGTCGCAGGCGATGCCCTCCCCCTCCTCCTCCTTCTCCTCCTCCTTCTCCTCCTCCTCCTCCTCCTCGTCCTCCTCCTCCTCCTCCTCCTCCTCCTCCCTCCTCCTCCCCTCCTCCCTCCCTCCCTCCCTCCCTCCCTCCCCCTCCCTCCCTCCCTCCCTCCCTCCCTCCCTCCCTCCCTCCCTCCTCCTCCTCCTCCCTCCTCCTCCTCCTCCTCCTCCTCCTCCTCCTCCTCCTCCTCCTCCTCCTCCTCCTCCTCCTCCTCCTCCTCCTCCTCCTCCTCCTCCTCCTCCTCCTCCTCCCTCTTCCTCCTCCCTTCTCATCCCTCCTCCATCCCTCCTCCTCAACCCTTCGGACGTACCCCCCTATCGAGGATGGGCGCCCCCCCTCGTCTATCCCAGGGTTGGGCCCCAAGTGTCCGGCCCTTTCGAAAGCCCCACGAAGCCTGGCATAGGGGTCGACATATCCCCTGTCACAGGTGAGGCCCTGAAGGGGATGAGTCAGGTGGCCGGCGCAGCCGAGATGTTGCGGTCATGAACCGACCGTAACTGCGTCAGCCAGGGGCTCTGGGTCGTCGCTGGGGAGGTGCCCCACTCGGTCAGCGGTGCGTGTCAGAGCCGGGTGTGGAGCCGCCTCTGCTCTTAGGGGGTGGCGTTGAAGGGTGGAAGGTGGTGCAGATACCAGGCGGATTTTAGGGCCGCGTCGAAGCGACGCATTCGACTTGCCACTGGGAGGATCAGTGGAGCGTTGTAGAGAGAGTCGCCAGGGTTGATCGGGCGCGAGGAGCCGTTTGGGACATCGGCTGAGTGACCCCTCAGTGAGGATACCCATGCCGAAGAGGTCCTCGCATCCCGAGACCAGTGTCCAGAGACCTGCGTGGGAACCTTGCGGGCCGACCTCGGCGATGCTGTGTGCACGGATCCATTGAAGTGCGGCACTTGCTTCTGCTTCAAGGGCGCAGTTCCAGAGCCGCAGAAGGGGCCAAGCGGGATCACAGTCAACCCGCAAAGCAAGGCTTCGCAACCTTCCCAAGGGTACCCTTGAATCTTGTCTCCTCGGCCCATCCTTGGCCGCTTTCGTTGCCCGCGCCCCGCTCGAAAAGCTTTGAAGTGGCCTCCCAAGGCCCTTGCATCCTCATCGTGCGTCCTTATGGTGCGGGTTGCCTGAATAGTTACACCGGTTGGTGGTGGTGTTGGCGTCGGTGCGCAGCCGCGCCGCGCCGCAGGCGGCGCCGAGGCCACGTGTGCGCGTTGCCAGTCTGGGCACTGCGCGCGCGCGCCGTCGTCCCCAGGCGTGCGCTCCCGAAGACGCGCGCGCGCACACGCTCACGCGTCTGGCTCAGTGGTCGCATCCTTGGTCGTTGTTTTGCCGATCGGCGCGGGCCTTCGCCCCCCCCTCCTCCACGCCCCTATGGAGTAGCCTCACCAAGCCTTTAAGAACCCCCCCCTCCTCCTCCTCTTCCTCCTCCTCCTCCTCCTCCTCCTCCTCCTCCTCCTCTCTCCTCCTCCTCCTCCTCCTCCTCCTCCTCCTCCTCCTCCTCCTCCTCCTCCTCCTCCTCCTCCTCCTCCTCCTCCTCCTCCTCCTCCTCCTCCCCCCCCCCACCCCCCGCCCCTCATCTGGTGGAAGTATAACGCATCGGGCACCCTGGAAGCGTTACCTCGGCACCGGAGGAGCCCGCAGAGAGCGCTCGGGGCCAAGCTAAGCCTTGCTGAGCCCTGCCAGCTCCCGCGAAGCCCTGCTAAGCAAGATGCTTGCTTACCTCGGCACCCTGGAAGCGTTAGACCCTGGCTGTTTGTGGCGCCTGTGCCGAGCAGGTGGAGTCTCCCCCATAATGGACGCCCTGTCGCAAACAGTCGCACCAAGCAGAGGTCCACAGCCAGACCCGCCCCTCCCCTCCCCCCTTCCGCCCAATTTGGAATCGCCGAACGAGAACATGTTCACCACATGCTCACGCGTCTTGCTGATGCGTCCTGCGCGCACGCGCACGCGCGCGCACGCGCGCGCACTTCTTTTTGGGGGTCATCGCGGGCGGGAGCACATCCCCACCGTCCAGCCTGCGCGCGGCGCGCACGCGCGTGCGCGGGTGCATACCAGAGTTGAGACCACTTGAAGTCGAAGGACGTGGTGGGCGAGGAGAAGGAGGAAAGAGAGCGCCTTTTCATGTATCATCGCAGGGACAACCACCGCAGGCGAGGTGGATGGCAGTGTTGATGATCAACCTCCATGTCAGCAGTGGCAGCGTCAGGAGGAGAAGGATGAGGAGGTGGAGCAAAGCGAGCCCGCCGCGCAGACGCAAACGTATCTGACAACCATCAAGCGGCCGGACGTGTTGCATTTGCCGTGGCGTACACGAGCGCCCGCTCGCGCCAATTGTCGAGCGGATCGAACGGCGCTCCTGCTTACGGAGGAGCTCTCCCGCTGTCGCCTGCGCGCTGGGGTCCGGCCGCTTGGCCCTGACGTTCCGGGGCAGTCTGGGGTGCGTTGCTCTCCGTTTCCGCACGCCCACTGTGTCATAGCGCTCAGTTCACCAAGGAGATGTTTTGCGACTTCACACGCTCGATGGCCCCGCGACGGGTCGTTGGACTGCTTCGATTCGCCAAGCTCGGGCGTTTTCTCCGCTTGCTCGCCATGTTCCGCCTGCTGAAGATCTCCCGCGTCATCGAGGGGGTGACTGCGAGGAGCAAAAGTCACTTTCACCCCGTCCTCCCCCGGGTCTCAGCGCCCAGCTCCCAGGGCAGGGGCAGGCGTAGTGAAATGCACTTCCTCTTGCGCCAGGCCTCTCCCTGCCTCCTCTTCCCTCGTCCTCCCTCTCCTCCTCGTCCTCCTCCTCCTACTCCTCATTTTACGCTGTGCCTCTCCTCATCATCGTCATCATGAGCAGTATCATCATCATCATCATCATCATCATCATCATCATCATCATCATCATCATCATCATCATCATCATCATCATCATCATCATCATCATCATCATCATCATCAACAGTAGCATCAACAACACCTTATCATCATCATCACCATCTTCAGTATCATCGTCACCATCATCATCATCAACATCACCACAATCATCGTTATCATCACCATCATCATCATCAGCAGCATTATCATCACCATCATCACTCATTACCGTAATCATCATTATCATAATATCGACCACCATTATCAGTTTCAGAATCATCATCAGTATCATCATCATCATCATCATCATCATCATCATCATCATCATCATCATCATCATCATCATCATCATCATCATCATCATCATCATCATCTTCATCTTCATCTTCATCTTCATCATCATCCCTTCGCATCCTCATCCATCTGTATCCTCCTCCTCCTCCTCTTTCCAGTCTCAGTCTCTTCTTCCAACTCCCTTTGTCTCCTCACTGGCAGGTGCTTTTCTCATGACCTTGATTAGGTTTGGGTGAACTTCGGAAAGTTTGTGTGTTGTGGCGCAACGAGAGAGGCTCGAGGATCGGTCTGAATGTCACCAGCGTCGGCTCGCTGAGCAAGCCGGCACACATTTCCACAGGCAGGATCATGATGGAGGCAACACCTGCTAGTCGAGGCATGCGGAGACTGTCTGGACCACCGCTTCTAGTGTAGGACCAGCCAAGACGCTCATTGCCAAGGTGCTGGCCCAGTTCGTAAGTGGCTGGCAGGTGGGTTCTTCAACCAGGTGAGACTCCACGAAGTCGGGGCTGCCATCTTTCTGTTGTGTGTCATATGCGGCGTTGGGGAGGGCACCGACGTACACAGGGCTTACACATGCGGCTGGCACATCTACAGAAGGCATGGCTGTAATGGGTATGGGAGGAAGTTGCTGGCTTGGGGTAGGGCACAGCAAGTACAGGAACATCCGTGTACGATGATTTTGTGCAAGGGCCTTTTCCCTGACTCGCCCCGTGATCTACCACCACCCGTGGCGCATGCTTTGATTCGCTGGCATCCTTGCACGGTCAGTCGGCTCACCAGCGGATTGGTCTGCATCGACGGCAGTTGCTTGCATCCGCATTGTGAGGTGCGATCTCGTGCTGGGTGGGCCTCCTGCATGATCGACGGAATAGGACTTGTGATTGCAGCCGCGTCGGGACCCGCCTCCTTCCCTTGGCCGACGTCTGGCGCGGCCGAATTCTTTGCGGCAGCTCACGCCATCCTGCGCACGTCTCAGGGATAGCTGGTCCTGGCCACTGACTGCCAGGAGCTGTTGCTGGGTTGGCAAGCTTGTCGACCGCACAGAACACACACACACACACACACACGCACTCGTCACACCAGCACGCCAAGTTTTGGGCCAAGCTCTGGAAGGCGTTGGACGATCTCGGCGACGACCATGTCCACGCCGAGTGGATTCCGCCACGCGCGTCTCAGACAAAAAGGCGAGGCAGCACGGTAGCGCGATGGCCAATGGGCACGACAACAAGGAGGTCGACTGCTTCGCCACACGTGGTACGGCCATGCACCCCAGGATATTTATTTCACCGCGAGCGCGTCCACCAGACGCGTGAGCACGCCGCCATCATGTCGCCGAAGACTGTTGGGGATATCGCGGCGTTGCTCGGGAGGAGCACGGGCCGACGTTGTGGGGACGGAATAGTTTGATCGGCATATTTGGCCTGACTCCGGCTTTTGACAACGGCCATGTGCCAGCCGTGCGGAGATGGTCGTGCTCGGTGGTGCGATGTGGTGAAGTTGGTGTGTAGAGGGCCCCCGAGAGACGTCCAAGCCGCGCACAGCTCCCACCGCCTCTGGAAAATTGGGCCCATGGTTTGGTGTGTTGAGTGCACGCCTCGCTGCGTGTCACGAGCGGGTTTTGATAGCCAGGCCATGTATAGGAAGGCCCCCGTTGGGCTCCCCAAGGCACTTCAAGAGAACATACCTGCTCCAGGGGAAGGGCCCTTCTGGCGAGAAGGTGGGCAGTGGGTTTTTTTTAAGCCCGTTCTCATCCGCTCGCAGAGCTAATCTTCTGGGTTGGTGGTCTGAGTTTCTTTGGTAGGCTTGGTGTCTCGTTCGCGGCCCCCCTCGTCGTCATACTTAGTCCTCCTCTTCTTCCTCCTCCTCGACTCGCCGCTTGCTTCTGCTCCCCTCCTTTCTCCGAGCAAGCTCCCGTGCGAGCAGAAGGCACCCGGGGGCGTTGGCTCGCACACCATGTTGTTCGCTCGGGACTCGGTGCGGGGGCGCGGGGGCCTTGAAGACGTGTGTAAGTGTGTGTGTGTGTGTGTGTGTGTGTGTGTGTGTGTGTGCGAGTGTGCCTGTATGTGTGTGTGTGTGTGTGTGTGCGTGCGTGTGCGTGTGTGCGTGTGTGCGTGTGTGCGTGTGTGCGTGTGTGCGTGAGTGTGCGTGTGTGCGTGTGTGCGTGTGTGCGTGTGTGCGTGCGTGGGTGCGTGGGTGCGTGGGTGCGTGGGTGCGTGGGTGCGTGGGTGCGTGGGTGCGTGGGTGCGTGGGTGCGTGGGTGCGTGGTGCGTGTGTGCGTGTGTCGTGTGTGCGCGTGTGCGTGTGCGTGTGCGTGTGCGTGCGTGTGCGTGTGTGTGTGTGTGTGTGGTGTGTGTGTGTGTGTGTGTGTGTGTGTGTGTGTGTGTGTGTGTGTGTGTGTGTGTGTGTGTGTGTCTCTGTGTGTGTGTGTGTGTGTGTGTGTGCGCGTCTGGGTGCCCGCGTCTGCTGCGCGTCGTCTTCTCCCGCATGCCCTCGGGAGCGCGGAAAAGGCTCCTCCTCCTCCTCCTCCTCCTCCTCCTTCCCCTCCACCTCCTTCCCCTCCTCCTCCTCCTCCTCCTCCTCCTCCTCCTCCTCCTCCTTCCCCTCCTCTTCCTCCTCCTCCTCCTCCTCCTTCTCCTCCTCCTCCTCATCCTCGTTCTGCCTCTCGGGAGGGGGCCTCCTCCTCGTCCTCCTGCCCCTCCGCGCGGTGCGGACGCAAGCCGCCACCACCGACCCCCCGTCGGCTGCTCGAGGCGTGCGCCGAGCCCAGCCGCAGGGAGCGCGACCACTCCGCGCGGCTCCAGCGTCGGGGAGGAGGAGGAGGAGGAGGAGGAGGAGGAGGAGGAGGAGGAGGAGGAGGAGGAGGAGGAGGAGGAGAAGATGGAGGAGGAGGAGGAGGAGGAGGAGGAGGAGGAGGAGGAGGAGGGAGGAGGAGGAGGGAGGAGGAGGAGGAGAGGAGGAGGAGGAGGAGGAGAGGAAGAGGGAGGAGGAGGAGGAGGATGAGAGGAGGAGGAGGAGGAAGAGGAGGAGAGGAGGGAGGGGAGGAGGAAGGAGGAGGGAGGAGGGAGGAGGGAGGAGGAGGAGGAAGAGGGAGGAGGAGGAGGAGGAGGGAGGAGGGAGGAGGAGGAGGAGGAGCACGAGCAGGAGCAGGAGCAGGAGCAGGAGCAGGAGGAAGAGGAGGAGGAGGAGCAGGAGGAGGGGGCTGCCTCCAGCTCGGCGCGCTCTGCTGCCGACTGTGATTTTGGGAGAGGGTGTGGCGCGAGAGGAGGGTTTCCGCCGACCCCAGGTGCTTTGTACCGGTGTCCTGCGGGCTTATCGCAGGTGTGCACCCCACCCTTGTGTGTGCGTGTGTTTCGGGCGATGTCGTGGCAGTTCCTGCTCTCGTCCTCCTTGCCACCCTGCAGCTCGTGTGGTGAAGATGCGACTGCTTCCCGCACCTCCACCGAGCCCCTGCCCGACGTGATGGAGGCTCCCGCGGCGTCCGCCCCAGCCGCCCCGCCGCAAGGCGTGGGGGCCTGGGCTGGGGGCGGGTAGTTCGCAGACAGGACGGCTTCCCCTACGCTCGTCTCTTCAAGGCCCTGGTCGGGCCCGCCGCGCGCTGTCGAGCGCTCGCGCGGGGGGCCCCGCGCGGCGGCGGGCGGCCGGCAGACCTTGCCGCGGCGTCCACTCCGGCACTCCAGCAGCAAAGAATCAACAGTCCTCATCCTCTCCCCTGTCGGTTGCCTCATCTTCATCTCCCTGCTCCTCCTCCTCTACTTCCTGCCTGTCACCTGCCTGTGCCAGGACCCTCATTGGGAGTGTCAAGGTCGCTCTTGTGGCCATGGCTGTGTGCAGCTGGGAGGCATGCCAGGATGAGTATTGGGTGGGGTGCGGGGGCCAATTGCAAGCTGGGTTTGCCAGACCTCCAAGGCGATCGAGATGAACATGTCCGATACTGGGAAATTGCTGATGCGCTTCATGAAGATGTTCGTCCTGACGCTTCTCTACGGCCACTTCATCGCCTGCCTCTGGTTCTTCATCGGTCGGCCCGGCAGCCTCGGAGAGGAGGGGGGATGGACCGTGGCTGCACAGATGACGGTGGATAACGTGGACTTCTCGGATCCCAGAGGAGAAAAAGGCCCCATACCTCTACCCTTCGCCCGTCTCCCCCGTCTGGGCCTCTCGAGAGGCCCCCGTCGCCACCGCTGGATTCGCCTCGAACTCCTGGCCAGAACGTACCCTGGGAGAGGACGGAGCAGCGGTGCACCGGTACCTTGCGGTCTCTCCCCAGGAGCGGAGCCTCGGGTACCAGTACGCTACCAGCTTTCACTGGGCAATGTCCCAGATCACGCTCGGAGCCATGGAGGTCCTCTGCACCAACATCGTCGAGCGGCTGTACACGGTGGTGTGCCTCCTGTCGGGCCTCTTGTTCGGGAGCACGCTCGTGTCCAGCCTCTCCGCCATGATGCTCGAGGCAGCGCGCAATCGGAAGCACGCGACATGACGGTGCATGGCGATGGCGCTGGCGATGAGGGTTGCGTGGGGTTAAGTCGGGACGGTCCCTCTACAGGGGGGATATTCAAAAATAGTCCAAGTCTGGGGACGACTTTTGACTATTTCTATCATTTTGGGAGTGTTTATTTGTAACAAAAAATCCTCCAAAATCCCCCTGTAGGGGACCAGGCCCGACCTGCGCGTAGGGCGATGCTGGTGATCACGGGAAGGACGTGGCCGCTGCCGGTGCTGCTGATGTTTGTGCCAGTCTCCCCTTAAACGCGGGCACCCGCCACGGGGCCACGCCTCCCCCCCCACCCGGGGCACCCGACGCGCGGAGGATCATGAGTACCACAGATGACCCCAGTGTCGCAGGCCTAGAGGCTGACACCAACACCAATTTCGGCGGTGTGCCTCCACCGAGGGAAGAAGATCCCGATCTCGGTGATGGTGGTAATATTCGGGCTTCCAACGTGGCCGAAGTATTACCACCAACACTGGAATTCAGGAGCATCTTCCCCCCCTGCGGAGGCAACCCCCTGTGTTGGTGTTGGTGCCCATTCCAGGCCTCCAACAGTGGTTCCCCAGGACGTCCCCAGACAAGAAGAAGCCGTGCCCAGACGGCGCATCGGAAAATTGCAGGCTGAAAACGAAAGCAGGCAGAGCGGAACGCAATCTGCGGAGTGTAGCCGCGACAGGGCACAGCATCTTGCACAAGGGCCAGGACGCCTCGCGAGGGCTCTCGAGTGCTCCCGAGGGAGCTCCAGAGGGCCCAGGGGGCGCCAAGAACTTCCAGCGCAACAGGTCCCGAGAAGTAGCAGCCACGAGAGGGCTCCAACAGGTACCCCCCGACCGCCCCAATGGATCAAACACCCTCAGGAGGGAAAGAAACACACACAGACACAATTACTCGGCGATTCCCCTGAAAATATTGGAAAACATGGGAAGTGGTGGGGAAGACAAACATCCAGAAACTGTAGGACAATATGGGGAATCCTTTTATTTGTGTGTCTTTATTTGTGTGTCCCAGGGCCCCTTCACACCCGAGGAACTTCCTAGGTCGTTTGCCGTCGGACCGAGACATCTGATCAAGGTCGGTTCGGGGAGGGTGCCCTGATGTTTTTCGTGTGTGTGTGTGTGTGTGTGTGTGTGTGTGTGTTGGACGTTCTCGTGCACCATGGGCGAGGGTACCCTCGAATGCTCTTCAGTTTGGTCGGCGAAGGGTATTATGTTCTTTCGGGGTGTTGTTCTGTCCCAGGTCCGGTTGTGGCCCCTCGAAACAACACCCCTTGAGGGTTTTCCCAACCATCGTCTGGTGTTGGGTCCTCGCTTTGAAGAGACAGCGCCCCGCGTTCCTCCTCCCATTTCCTCTCCTCTCCTCTCCCCTCTCCTTCCTTCTTTTCCTCCTCTCCCCTCCCCTCCTCTCCTCTCCTTTCCTCTCCTCTCTCCTCTTCTCTCCTCTCCTCTCCTCTCCCCTCCTCTCCTCTCCTCATCCTCATCCTCATCCTCATCCTCATCCTCATCCTCCCCTCCTCCGCCCCCTCCTCCCTCCTCCGCAGTTCGCGTGCGCCTCTCCCACCCAGCGCACCGTTTCGTGGCCCCAGAGTGAGCTCCACCGAAGGTCCTAGTGGCGCAGTCCGCATGCGCCCCCCCCTGCCCAGCACTGCGTTTCGTGGCCCCAGAGGGAGCTCCACCGAAGGTCCCAGTGGCGCAGTCTGCATGTGTCCCCCCCACCCAGTACAGCGGCCCCAGACGGAGCTCCACCGAAGGTCCCAGTGGCGCAGTCCGCATGCGCCCCCATTACCTTGTACAGCGTTTCGTGGCTCCAGAGGGGGCTCCACCGAAGGTCCCAGTGGCGCAGTCCGCATGCCCCCCCCAGCACAGCGTTTCATAGCCCCAGACGGAGCTCCACCGAAGGAACCAGTGGCGCAGTCCGCATGCGGTTTCCCCGCCCAGTACAACGTTTCGTGGCCCCAGAGCGAGCTCCACCGAGGGTTCCAGTGGCGCAGTCTGCCCCCCCACCTTGTACAGCGTTTCGTGGCCCCAGAGGGAGCTCCACCGAAGGTCCCAGTGGCGCGGTCCGCATGCGCCCCCCCCCGCAACCCAGTGCAGCATTTCATAGCCCAGACGAGCTCCACCAAGGTCCCAGTGGCGCAGTCCGCATGCGGGCCCCCCGCCCAGTACAGCGTTTCCAGACGGAGCTCCCCGAAGGTCCCAGTGGCGCAGTCCGCATGCGCCCCCCCCCACCCAGTACGCGGCCCCATGGAGCTCCACCGAAGGTCCCAGTGGCGCAGTCCGCACGCGCCCCCATTACCTTGTACAGCGTTTCGTGGCCCCAGAGGGAGCTCCACCGAAGGTCCCAGTGGCGCAGTCCGCATGCCCCCCCCAGCACAGCGTTTCATAGCCCCAGACGGAGCTCCACCGAAGGAACCAGTGGCGCAGTCCGCATGCGGTTTCCCCGCCCAGTACAACGTTTCGTGGCCCCAGAGCGAGCTCCACCGAGGGTTCCAGTGGCGCAGTCTGCCCCCCCACCTTGTACAGCGTTTCGTTGCCCCAGACGGAGCTCCACCGAAGGTCCCAGTGGCGCAGTCCGCATGCGCCCCCCCCCGCAACCCAGTGCAGCAGTTCATAGCCCCAGACGGAGCTCCACCGAAGGTCCCAATGTCGCAGTCCGCATGCGTCCCCCCCCGCCCAGTACAGCGTTTCCAGACGGAGCTCCACCGAAGGTCCCAGTGGCGCAGTCCGCATGCGCCCCCCCCATCCAGTACAGCGGCCCCAGATGGAGCTCCACCGAAGGTCCCAGTGGCGCAGTCCACATGCGTCCTCCTCACCCAGTGCAGTAGCCGAAGAGGGAGCTCCAGCGAATGCCCCGGTGGCGCGGTCCGCATGCGCCTCCCACCCAGCACAGCGTTTCGCGACCCCTGAGGGAGTTTGACCGAAGGTCCCAGTGGCGCAGTTCGCATGTGTCCCCTCCGCCCAGTACCAGAGGGAGCTCCACGGAAGACGATACCCACAAGTGCGGAAGTCACAACTGCATACGGTTGGGTTTCTCGCCACGCTAATTTGGAAGAACACCCTACCCCCTCTGACCCCTCTTTGGGTGGTGCCCCGGTGGAACTCCCAAACCCTTCAACAAAATCCTGGGGGGAGAACCACCCTAACGTTTCCGAAAGCACTCCTTTAGAAAAGTTCTTGGGGGAACAGGCCGCCCTAACCCCCAAAAGAACTTCCTTGCGGGTGGTTTTTGGATGGTTCCAGAAGGGAGCCCTGAAACCACCTGAAACAACACCCAGAATTGTCCTCCGTATCCTAAGGTTGGTGTAATTGTTGCTACTACTGCTACCTACTATCTGCTAACTCACTTTGTTGCTACTGTTTACTTCGACCGACGCGGTCTCCTCACAACACATCCCTCCTTCTCCTCTTCCTCTCCCCTCTTCCTCCTCCCCTCCTCCTCCTTCCTCGGGCGGGTCCTCCCGGGGGGCGGCCTCGCTCTCCTCCTTTCCTTTCCTCCTCCTCCCTCCTCCCCTTGCCACGACTAATGATGATTTGTGATGATGGATGATGAATGATGGATGATGATGATGATGATGATGATGATGATGATGATGATGATGATGATGATGCTGATGCTGATGATGATGATGATGATGATGATGATGACGATGATGATGATGATGGTGGCGATGATGATGATGATGATGATGATGATGATGGTGATGGTGATGGTGATGGTAATGGTGATGATGATGATGTTGATGATGATGACGATGATGATGCTATTGATGATGCTGTCGATGATGCTGCTGACAATGATGATGATGATGATGATGGTGGTGGTGGTGATGATGCTGATACTGCTGATGATGAGGGTGGCGCGGACGATGATGATGATACGATGACGATGACGATGATGATGATGATGATGCTGATGATGATTATGATTATGATGTTGATACTGCTGAGGATGATGGAGATGGTGGTGATGATGACGATGATGATGGTGGTGCCAATGATGTGGAATATAAAAAGATGCTGACGCTGATGACGCTGAGGGTGATGATGCTGATGATGCTGATGATGCTGATGACGATGCTGGTGATGCGGATGATGAGTGTGCTGCTGATGCTGATGCTGTTGCTGCTGATGATGATGATGCTGATGATGCCGCTGATGATGATACTGATGACGATGTTGGGAATGATTATAATGCTGCGGATGATGGCGATGATGATGACGATGATCGTGATGACGACGATTGTGATGATGGCGATGATGATGACGATGATCGTGATGACGACGATTGTGATGGTAAGAATGATGATGTTGATGCTGGTGATGCTGATGATGATGGTGGTGATGCTGCTGATGATGATGATGATGATGCCGCGGAGGATGCTACGATGCTGATGTTGAGGATGATGATGATGCTGATGATGGCGGTGCTGCTGATGCTGAGGTTGATGCGGTTGACGATGGTGATGATGAGGTTGATGATGTTGCTGCTGATGTTGATTACGCTGATGATGTTGATGCTGATGACGTGGTTGCTGCTGCTGCTGATGATGGTGGTGGCGATTCTGATGCTGATGATGATGAGGATGAGGATGCTGGTGATGAGGATGATGATGAGGATGATGATGGCGATGCTCAGGGCATATTGTGAGGATGCCTCAGGCGAGGAGCTGGTTTCAGCACTCCAAGGGGGAGCCACCAGGGGGCATTGCAAGGGCCCGATCGCGCCGAAAGTGTGGGGATGTCTCAGGCGGTTTGCCTTTTTGCGTGCCCAGCACCTTGCGTTCGGAGCAGTTTGGGAGGATGTCTCAGGCGAGGCATTGGTTTCAGCACTCCCAGGGGTTCCAGATTGAGAGGATGTCTCGGGCGGTTTACTTGTTTTCGGGTGAGGCCATTGAGGGGGGTTGTTGGGCGGGCCCCGCGGGTAAAAGACCAGACCCCTCCCCCAAATCATGTTCCATCACGGGGAATTGGGGTTTCTTGTTTTTAGATGGTTTTATCTTATGTCCGCATGTTGAATTCTGGAAGCCTGGCAAGGGGACCCCCCGAACCCCCGCCAAACGCCCCATCAAGGATTGTTGATGGGATTCTGTGTTTGGGGGTTGAAGCGGTAAAGATTTCTCCCAGCCATCCTGTGGTGTCGAGCTTTCGTTTTGAAGGACAGCACCTCGCGTTCTCCTGCACCCCCCCATCCCTGCCTCTGCTCTCTGCATCGGACTACCATGTCGGCACACCGTTCACACGCTTCGTGGCCCCATAGGGAGCTCCCAGTGCTACCGCCCGCGCAGGCGTCCACCCCACCCAGCATAGCGATTCGTGGCCTCATAGGGAGCTCCACCGAAGGTCCCAGTTCTATCACCCGCATGCGTCCCCCGCACCCACCACAGCGCATGGTGGCCGCATAGGGGGCTCCACCGACGGCCCAATTGCTACCGCCCGCACGCGCCCCGCCACCCAGGACAGCGTTTCGTGGCTCCAACGAAGGTCCCAGCGCTACCGCCCGCATGCGCCCCCCCCCCCACACCCAGTACGGCGCTTCGTGGCCCCAGGGAGCTCCGCCGAACGTCCCAGTTCTATCGCCCGCATGCGTCCCCCCACCCACCGCAGCGTTTCGTGGACACATGGGGCTTCCATCGACGGCCCGAGTGCTACCCCCCGCATGAGTCTCCGCCAGTGGCACCGTCCGCACGTGCTTTCCTTACACAGTAGAGCGTTTCGCTGCCCTGCAGGGAGTTCCACCGAAGGCCCCAGGGGCACTTTCAGCATGCGCCCCCCCCACCCAGTGCAGCGTTTCGTGGCTCCACCAAAGGTCCAAGCTCTACCGCCCGCATGCGGCCACCCACCCATTACAGCGTTTCGTGGCCCCATGGAACTCCGCCGAAGGCCCCAGTTCTATCGCCCGCCTGCGGCCCCACCCCCACCACAGCGTGTTGTGGCCCCATACGGGGGCTCCACCGACGGCCCGAGTGCTACCGCCCGCATGCGCCCCCGCCACTCAGCACAGCGCTTCGTGGCCCCATCGGGAGCTCCACCGAAGGTCCCAGTTCTATCGCCCGCATGCGTCCCCCCACCCACCACAGCGTTTCGTGGTCCCATGAGGAGCTCCACCGACGGCCCGAATGCTACCGCCCGCACGCGTGCCCCCACCCACTACAGCGCTTCGTGGCTCCAACGAACCCAGCGCTACCGCCCGCATGTGCCCCCCAACCCAGTACGGCGTTTCGTTGCCCCAGCGCTACCGCCCGCCACAAAGTACAGCGCTTCGTGGCCCCGTAGGGAGCTGCACCGACGGCGCCAATGGTTCCCAGTAAAGTGTCGTTGCCATGTCGGGAGTTCCACCGAAGGCCCCAGCGGCAATTTCCGCATGCAGTACCCCAACATAGTACAGCGCTTCGTCGCTCCATACAGAGCTCCACCGAAGGCCCCAGTAACACCGTCCGCATGCGTCTCCCCCACCCACCCAGTACAGCGTGTTGTGGCTCCATATCGAGCTCAACCGAAGGCCCCAATGGACCCTTTCACATGCGCCCCCCTCGCCCAGTACAGCGCCTCGTGGCCCATAGGGAGCTCAGCCGGAGGCCTCACTGGCACCGTCCGCATGCGTCCCCCCTACCCACCACAGCGTGCCGTGGCCCCATAGGGAGTTCCACCGAAGGCGCCAGTGGCACCGTCCGCATGCGTTTCCCCCAACCCAATACAGCGCTTCATGGCCCCATAGGGAGCCCAACCGAAGTCCTCACTGTAACCGTTCACATGCGTCTCTCTCGCCCCGTACAGCGCTTCGTGGCCCGATAGGGAGCTCCACAGAATGCTTCAACGGCACCGCCCGCATGCGTTTCCGCCACCCAGTGCAGCGTTTCGTGGCCCCATAGGAAGCTCCACCGACGGCGCCAGTGGCACCGTTCCTCCGTCCAGTGCGGCGTTTCGTGTCCCCGAAGGGGGCTTCACCGAAGGCCTCAATGGCACCGTCCACATGCGTTTCCTCCGCCCAGTGCTTCGTTTCGTGGCCCCATAGGGAGTTCCACCGAAGACCCCAGTGGCAAAGTTCGCAGGCGTCCCCCCCAACAGTACAGCGTTTCGTGGTCCATATTGGGCTCCACTGAAGACGATGCCCGCAACTGCGGCACTCACCACTTCTCATGATTGGGTCCTTCGCCAGGCTGTTTGTCTTGGGAACGGGGGATCCAATGTAGTATCTTTGCTGATTGTGCGGGTGCCGTGTCTTCAGAAACCCTCTTGCCCCCCCCGGCTCTTTCCACAGGGAGGTCCACCAAGGTCTGGCTAGGGCCGCCCGTATGTGCCCCCGCCACCCATGTCGGCACACCCCTTACACGCTTCGTGGCCCCAGGGAGCTCCACCAAGGCCCAAATGGTGCCGCCCGCATGCGTCTCCGCCACCCATCCCGGCACACCCGTCACGCGTTTCGTGGCCCCACAGCGAACCCATCGCAAGGCCCAAATGGTGCCGCCCGCATGCGTCTCCGCCATCCATTTCGGCACACCATCCTACACGATTCGTGACCCCATGGGGCGCTCCACCCAGGTCCCAAGTGCCGCCCGCATGCGTCCCCACAATCTATTTCGGCACACCCTCCTACACGCTTCGTGGCCCCATAGGGAGCCCCAGCCGGGGCCCAAACGGTGCCACCCGCATGCGTCCCCGACGCCGAATTAGGTACACCCCTCGCACGTTTCGTCGCCCCCACAGGGAGCTCCACCGAAGAGCCAACTGCTGCCGTCGCATGCGCCCCCGCCACCAATTACGGTACACCCCTCACGCGCTTCGTG
>CAUYUJ010017392.1:40000-105166 GCA_963575745.1 Prorocentrum cordatum | reverse complement strand
ACACACGCACACGCACACACACGCACACACACACACGCACACGCACACACGCGCACACACTCACGCTCCCACTCACAAGCACACACACGCACACACACGCACGCACGCACTCACACACACACACACACGCACGCACACACACACGCACACACACACACACACACACGCACACACAGACACACACACACACACACACACACGCACACGAACGCACGCACACACACACACACATACACACACACACGCACACACGCACGCACGCACGCACGCACACACACACATACACGCACACACATGGGCCCTGGGGCGGCCCTGGGCCGGGGCTGGTGGCGCCTATGCCGCCACAGGTGGAGAGGCAGTTGGCCGACCGGCTCGCGACGAGGGCGAAGCTCACGCAGGGCGAGGCCCCGCGGCTGGCCAGCCTCTTTTGCCCCGCGTCGGCGCCGTCGCCGGCGCCGCCGGCGGCGTCGTCTCGAAGAATCTTGAGGAACAAAGAATCAGCGCCGATCCGAGGCATTCGCGCGGACCTCCGAGTTTCTATGTTGATGTCATTGTTTGTTCCCCTAGAATCACCGAGCGCGTTCCGCTACTCGCAAAGCTTCTACTCGCAAACGTCAGACAAATTGTGTCTTCCAGTACGTAATGGGTAGTATATCCCCCCTCGGCGGGTCCGAGCCATTTGTGAGCAGTTACTTTGCGAGTAGTGGAACGCGCTTGTCTCAAGGAGGAAAAAGCGCATACACGGAAACGTGTATAGAGAAGAGAAATCAAAGAGTAGACAAAGCAAATCTCGGAGAGTAGAGTGGAGCAGATGACACTGAAAACCACGCTCGTCCGATCTCCATTGATCCGCACTACCAGCGCGTTGCCTCTCTTCTTGTTGCTAGAATTGGGCGTCGCCTCACAGAAGAAGAACTGCAGAAGCAGGAATCTTCGAAACTCCGAACACTTATGTGTGAGCAGCTTTCTCTGACATCGTCGCTGCAGCGGGGAGCAAGGATCCCAGACCCCCTCGCGCCGTGCTGAGATCGCGGCGGGAGTGTTCTGACAGTTTTTGGCCCGTGGCGGCCCTCACCAGTCCCCAGGACTCGACAGCACAACGACAGAGGATGAACAACGGGCCTCGGGGAATGGGTCCAGACCTTTGTGGATCCACGTCGTGAGAGCACTTTGACGTCGGGGTTTGGGGATCGCCATGGAGGGGGTCTTTGGGTCACCTCGGGGGCATTGTGAGCCGGAGGATGGGCTCAGGGAAGCATGCGTCGACCCCCAATCGCCCACTCGTCGCTGATAGGGGCCTGGTAGTCCACCCCGCCCAGGGCTTGCGGCTTGGCTGCCGCGGGCCCCTCGCCGATCCATCGGCGATGCGTCGCCGATTCAAGCTCGATGGTATCCCCATCTGAGCTGTTCCCCGGCCCCCCCCGTCGATTCAAGCTCGGTGGTTCCCCACCCGAGCTGGTCCTTTCCCCAGCGTTCCCCTCCGGCAAGGGGCTCCCAGATCTTGGGGCTCTCTCTCTTGGGACCAGGCCTTTATCCTGAGTGGGTGCTTCACCGTCATTGGGCCCGTGGGGGGGGGGGCCCAGGGGCCCAGAAGTGGCAGACACCGTCGAGGCCCCCGCTCCCTCAGGACCCGGGCTTACACGTCATGCCGAAGAGAGCAAGGAGCGGAGAGGCGAGACCAGAGGGCAGAGAGAGAGAGAGACGGGCACACAGGAAATATGAAAGACAGACAGAGAGAGAGGAAGAGAGGAAGAGAGAGATAACTATACATACAAGTACATGTATATAGCGAGAGAGAGATAGTGAGATAGGGAGAGGTAACGGAGACTAGGAGGGTGATGGTCAATATCACATGTCGAGGGGGTGGGAGGAGGGCACATACAGTAGGGAGTGGGCACTCGAGAGTGGAAGGGGGGCAGATAGCACAACTTCTATACATAAAAGTGTAGAGAGCAAGGAGCACTGAGAACCACATTCGGCAGACATTGATCTGAGCCGCACTACCAGCGCGCTACCTTTCTGCGTGTTGCTTGCTGTAAAAAGGGTAAATGCGCGAGCCGTTGTTGGACTGTTCGCAGGAACAACCAGTTGATCAACAAAGGCAGGTCAGCCGTCAATTCGAAGTTCTTTCATCGGCCTGAGCAGACCTAGGAGCCAAATATAACAAGTTACGCTGCATCATCGGGGGACCTGGCCTGTCCCCCAAATTGGTGTCTCTTCTTGTGCCCAGCGCGGGCTCGACACGGATCCGACGAGTCCGACAGGGACTCGACAGGGCCCCGGTCGACCTTTCCGACCGCGCCTCGGTCGCAGCATTGGCTCGTGTGCCTCCCCGTCTTGGCACCGGCAGAGCACGACAAGGTCACTTGGTATCGCTCGGACGTGTGCGTTTTTTTCTCGGCGAGGACCATCGAGGGGCATCTAGGATTATCGTAGGAAAAATCAGCGCGCGAAACCGACACATGCACGGGGAATGGACGTCCGAGCGATGGCGAGGGCCAGTCTTTAAGACAGCCGTCAATGTGGCACACGGTGGTCCAAGGCTGGCCTTCACTGGACATCCGGGATGCCTCCAGACAGCCACAAGAGATGGCCGTGGGTTGCCACGGAGCCTCCCAAGGATGGGCTCTCGAGGCGTCAAGATGATGCCACGACCCAGAGGTCTCAATGAGGGCCCCAAGCCCTTCTAAAGCTAACGGAAGAACTGCCTCAAGCGCTATTTGCGATCAACGGGTCGCCAAACGGCCCCTGCAGGGTTCCGAAGGCTTCAAGAAGCTATATTCTAGCCCCGAACGTGCCCCAATGGTTTCAAAGGGGTCTAGTTGCAAGAGGTTACCCGGATCTTCAAACGAATCTGTCTATCGTTTTCCCTTAGGCCTCGGCCCGACTTAAGTTGTCCATGCTTTTCAGTCTACCGCTCTTCCTTCATCCTTCTATTGCCCCTGCTGCTGCTACTGCTGCTGTAGCTCCTTATCCTACTGCTCCGTCTCCTTGCGCTCTATTCCTTGTCGTCATATGTAGATCCTCCTTGTCCCCCATGTGGTTCTCTCCTTGGTGCCGCGCAGGGTCGTTGTCTAGCAGTTACGGTATTCCGTGGATGGAGGGGAGTCGTTTTCAATTTGGGGAGCTTGCTTCAGCGCCGCGCACCATTGTATTAGACGTCTGCAGCACTTTCAGAGATGGATGTGTGTGTGTGTGTGTGTGTGTGTGTGTGTGTGTGTGTGTGTGTGTGTGTGTGTGTGTGTGTGTGTGTGTGTGTGTGTGTGTGTGTGGGGGGGGGGGTCGTTTTCAAACTGTGGCCTTCGCCTTAGCACCGCGCCCACTTGATGGCCACGCACATCCATGGTTGACGCTCTGGGTAGCAGCAAGAACTACTGAGGGCTGGTTTGGTTTTAGGTGGTGCTCTCGTCTGAGCATCTTTCAGGGAAACACGCCCGTGATTTCAACACCTGAGGCTCCGCATGGATCGAGGACTGCTCTTATTCAAAATGCAGCAATCGTTGGGGACTTCTTCGAAGCGCTTGACCACGCGTGTAAATATGCGCAGTGTTGCACGACTGGGGGGGCGGTCTTTCGAAGCCTTCGAACCGAATCTATCGCTGTACACGTCGTTGAATTGTACGTCCATGGTCTTTGCATTCTCAGTTAGTCACCCGAAGAATGCACGCAAGTTCCTTTCCAAAGTGGGGCCCTCGCCAGGATGGCAGGCCCAAAGGGGGTTGTTCGTGCAATGGGCCGCTCCTTGTCGTGAAGGCGAGCTTGCGGGGACGCGTGGCGAGACTCTTCCTCCTCCTCCTCCTCCTCTTCCTCCTCCTCCTCACCACGCTTGGCGACACATTCTTTCGTTGTTGCACCAACTGCGCCATATCGCCAGCCACATGCAGTGGATAGATGAGGAGGGACGTGTGGCGACGGGGGGCCAGGGGGAGAGCTATAAGAAACGTGGTGGGACCACCCTGAGTGGCAAGCCCCCCCCCGAAATGAAGGAGGTGGGTGGTTGCAAGATGAAGCGCGCCAGACTGCGTAAGTCCACAGGACTGGTGGGAGTTCACAGAAGTTTGCGCGTAGCGATCGGGTAGCGAGCCAGGTCAGCGGCTTCATCAAGATATCGGCGTCCTTGCGCGCGCAGCTGCAGTTTGAGTTGTTCGTGCCTCATCTCAAGAGCCTGCCGCTGTTCCGCCTCTGGATCAGCGTGGACACCGCCTTTGTCCGCACTTTCTGCCGCGTGTGCATGAGTTTCAAGTACCTTCCGCAGCAGGACGACCTTTTCCTGTCGGGCAACGAGGCCACGTACGCGTATTACTTCTACAGCGGCAGGATGACGTACACGCAGCACCCCGAGACGTCTCCCGTGACGGAGACGTACAGCCGACGTGTGCACGTCGAGTCGTGGCTGGCAGAGGCGGCGCTGTGGACCATCTGGACCCACGTCGGCACCGCCGTGGCTGACGAGTACACAGAGGCCGCCCCTCCTCCTCCTCCTCGTCCTCCTGCTCCTGCTCCTCCTCCTCCTCCTCCTCCTCCTCCTCCTCCTCCTCCTCCTCCTCCTCCCCGTTCATTCTCCATCCGCCTCCAGCCCTTCCTCCCCTGGGGGGCGCCCGTGAGCCCCGCTGCGGCAGGCGAGGGCGCATGGGGTGACCGTCCTGCCGTCCAGCTCCCAGCCTCTGGCAGGGGCTCCCTGTCCTGCAGTGCCGGCACTCCCGGGCAGTCCCCGGGGAGGGGCGAAGGGAGGACGAGGGAGGAAAGCGAAGGCAGAGGACGAGGGAGAGGAGGGAGGGGAGGAGGAATAAGATGCGGAGGAAGAGGCGGGAGGGAGGGAGACGAAGGGGCCGCCCCTGCCCCAGGTGGCGCAACTGGACGTCCAACAGGTCGCGGACGTCCTGAAGCGGTCCATCCAGAGAGCCCAAAACGACGCAAACATAACTTGTCGGGGGCTCTTCGCGGGTTCCCTGGGTTGGCGCTGGACGTTTTCCCCGGCGCGTGGAGCGCGCGGAGCGCGCCTGGGGTGGCGCGGACGAGGGCCCAGCGCCGATCCAGGGAAACCGCCCGGAAGCTCACGACCAGGGTCTTTGGCGCAACGTTTCGCTCCGTGGCTCTGGCCCTCCGCGCTTCGGCGCGGCACGCTATCCACGTCCCCACTCATAGGCGTTCAGCGGCCCGAGCTGATCCGAGCCTCCCGCCCCGCGGAGCGTTGCAACTTGCTATCCGGTTGCAAGGGTCGCGTGTCGTCGGACTGCCGACGAGACACGCCATCCAAAAGTCTCGACTGTACGTTTGTGAAGTGTTTGTCTGCTCTCTGCCGTCGCCATCAACCAGCTCACCCTCGACTACTGCAAGAGCTTCCACCACCACCTGCAGGCCGCCAAGCCACCCACGTCCAGCTGGCCAGACGACCTGCAGGTGCGCCCCCTCCCTCGTCTCCTCCTCTTTTTTCTTTTCGTCTACACTATTATCCTTCCTTATCCTCCTCCTCCTCCTCCTCCTCCTCCTCTTCCTCCTGCCTCCTCTTCCTCCTCCTCTTCTTTCTTCCTCCTCCTCCCCCCCCTCTACCCCTCTCCCTCCTCCTCCGCCTCCTCCTCCTCTCCCTCCTCCTCTTCCTGGTTCCCTGACCCTCCTCTTCACGTCTCCCTCCTCCTCCTCCTCCTCCTCCTCCTTCTCCTTCTCCTCTTCCTCTTCCTCCTTTTCTTCGCCTCCTCCTTCTCCTTCTCCTCCTCTTCCTCCTCCTTCTCCTCCTCCTTCTCCTTCTCCTCCTCCTGCTCCTCCTCCTCCTCCTCCTTCTCCTCCTCCTCCTCGAGGCGTCTGCGCGCGGTCCCGGACGCTGCCGGCCCGCTTTCTTTTTTTGTTCGGGGAAGGGGGGCTCCCGCGGAGGCCTCGGCGCCACCCCCTCGGGAGGCCTTGGGGCTTCCTTGGGCACCCCCCACTGCGGGCAATAGTTATATCCACATCCAGTGCGTCTTGGAGTCTTGGGCTCTCTTCCCCAGAACACGGGAGACGCACTGAATATGTTTAAAAGTCTGGCCCCAAGAGGCTCGATGTTATCCATATCCAGTGCGCCTCGGCGTTGCGGCACCTCTTCCCAAAAAGTCCAAGACGCCCTGGATATGGATATAAGTGCTGCCCGCACCCACGGGCGCGCGCGCGCGGGGGGGGAGGCAGGGCCCCTTTCGACTGCTGCGAGTCGAGTCGATTCGAGTTCGAGTCGATTCGATTTCGATTCGACTCCGATTCGATTCGATTTCGGATTCCGATCTGGGCTCCGATGTCTTATCGGACGCACGCTGGCCTGCCGATTCCCGCCGATTCGGCGTGTCCCGACTCTGCTGCCGATGTCCGCCGATCCAGCTTCTTTTTCGATCGCCGATCCGACTCACCGATGCGATTCGTGGGGGGGAGGGAGGGGGGGGCAGGTGCCCATGACGGAGTGGCACGACATGGTCCTGGCCATGAACAGGGAGTCGCAGACTGTCATCGGCCTGGACGCCCTGAGCCAGGCCACCCAGGGGCGCACGTCGTGGATCCGGCCGGTGAGGGGGCTCCACGAGCTCGGCACGGAGGTGGAGACGGGCAAGTCCACCGTGATGCTCACCGCCGAGGGAGAGCTCCAGCGGGTGCCGCCCTCGACCAGGGGGCCCTGACCCGTCGTTCGGGGCCTGATCGCGCCGCTGATCGGGTCGACTCGTCGATGCATCCGCACGGTGCTCCACCCCGTGAATGGGATCGGGCTGGTTGGATCGGGATCAGGCCGTGGGCCGCAGGTCGGGAGAGGCCAAGTCCAGACGGAGTAAGTCCACACGGAGTGTTCTGCCTCCGTCTGGGCTCACTCCGTTGAGTCTTAGCCTCTCCTGATAGGATGCCAAGTCCACACGGAGTAAGTCCACACGGATTGCTCGGTCTCCGTCTGGGCCTCCTCTGTCTGGACTTGGGCTCTCCTGCGAAGGTCATCTCGGTTCGCGGGGGATGGGGTGCTGAGGTGACGTCCCTGGTTGTCTTCAAGATCTTCAACAGCCACGAGAACTTGCTTATCCAGATCGGGAAAGAGGAGCCTGGGGGCGCGAGGCCGGATCTCAGCACCTGGAGGCCTCTGAGGATTTCCCTGCGGGCCCCTCGGGACCTCGCGAGACCATGCAAGGCCGTCAGGCATTTCAGGAGGAGGGGCAGGGGGGAGAAACAATACATACATGTATAAAGAACAAATCAAACAAGTAAACTACAAGCAAAACACGTAACACTTATATTAAAAAGAGGAGGAGGGGGAGGGGGGAGGGGGAGGGGGAGGGGGACCCTGCTTCCCCTGGCTTCTCTCTCTCTCTCGTCCTCCCGTCGCGCTTCCTCGTGCCGCTCCCTCCGCCGGTCTCCCTCCGCATCCAGCGGCGCTCCCCCTTGTGGGGCCGTCGCGCCTCTCGCGCCTGCAGCCCCCGCCCGCGTCCCCCAGTCAGTCAGTCTGCTCCCGGGCCCAGGAGAGGAGGGGCGCCCCCCCCCCCCCCAAAAGAAAAACAATAATACAAATGATAAACATAATAGTAATACTAGAACTAATAATGTGACATAAAAACACACAAAAAAAAGGAGGGGCGCCAAGGGGCGAGGGCTCCAACCGACCCAGCAGACCAGCCCGTAGCCGGAAGCCTGAAGGTGGACGTGGCGGGGCTCGGGGGTGCGCAGACAGCCCCCGGAGGTAGTATGCAGTCGGGCACGTCCCTCCCTCTACGGGGGGAATGCTCAAGAATAGTCAACACATAGTCGGGGGACGGTTCGTCGTGCTCCTTGGACTCATTCCATACCTAGGCTCTGCCTAGAAGGGTTCTTACCCTGCATGCTTAAAGGGCCGGGTAGTGCTCCCCGCCCCGGGCGGTGCCCCCAGGGTCCGCCCCGGGGTTCCCCCAGTGACGTTCTTTAGCTTAGCGTTGCTTATCTCATCTTAGCTTAGCGTATTCCATCTTAGCATAGTTTAGCTTCATCTTAGTTCAGGCTTATCTTAGCTTAGCTTACCTTCATCTTAGCTTCACCGAGCTTTAGCATAGCATAACACAGCATAGCATAGCAGCATAGCAGAGCGTAGCACAGCACAGCTCAGTACAGCATATCATAGCAAAGCCCAGCATAGCACAGCATAGCGCAGCATAGCACAGCATAGCATAGCATGGCACAGCACAGCACAGCACAGCATAGCACCCCGCAGCATAGCATAGCATAGCATAGCATAGCATAGCATAGCATAGCATACCATATCATAGCATATCCTAGCATATCATGTCGCAGCCTAGCATAGCATAGCATATCATAGCTTAGCTTAGCATAGCACATCGCATCATGGTATATCATAGCTTAGCATCGCATAGCATAGCATAGCATAGCATATCATAACATATCATAACATAGCATAGCCCAGCGCAGCATATCATAGCATATCATGGCATACCGCAGCATAGCATGGCATGGCATAGCATAGCATAGCAACGAATGCTGCTTTCCTAGGGGCTCCAACTTCTAGGTAGGGTCGCACAGGTGTAATTTCTGAGTATCTGTGGACCACTTGTTCTGTTTCGTCCCACAGTCCGCCTGTAGGAGGACATGCCCGACCTACACGTAGTACTGGCTGGCCTCGACGTTGCGGGCCGCGGCCTCGCGGGCCGGGCCCTTGGGCCGTGACCCCACGGATACGGGGCGTTTCTTCTCGGATGCCCGGCGCGAGACGTATACATCGTTCATTTCTTATTCTTCGACCGTTCCTGGATCTTGGCGGGGGCCAAGATCCTTTCAGTTCTGACGGCTCTATCCCGGGCCTCTGCCTGGCCACGAGGGGGCCAGGAACAATGGGAAACGAGCACGATCCGAACCGAGCACGACCAGAACTGCACGGCGCGTGCCCACGAGACCCACGGCATCGCGCCGCGGAGCCCCAGACCGCGAGAGCCTTGGACATGGCTGTGTGCTCGCCGCCCGTGGCGCGTGGCCGCAGGCCCCCCCCCCCGAGGTGTGCACTGGCCCCGGGGGGCGGCCTCCGTACCCCCGGCCCGCTGGGCGGCGCCGCCGGGAGCAGCGTCGGGGGTGCTGGATATGCCCGCCGGTGGGCTGCCCTGCAGGGGACCCCGTCGAGGCTGCCTCCGCGCTCCGCCTGTGCGCCGCAGCCCCAGGCCGTGCCACGGAGGAGGGGACGGAGGAACAGGTCGGGGGCTGGGCGAGGGCTGCTCAAGCCGCGGCTGCCCAAACGGCCCTCCCGGAGGGAAAAAGTAGCTTCCCGGAATGAGGCGCGGCACGCGAAACAGTCAACGGCTTCGTCCCGGAAGGACGAAGACAACTTCCCCGAGGTCGATTTTAGCAGCCACGAATTTAGCAGCCCTTGCCTGGCTTCCGACTAGAGCCATCCCCCCAGATTTCTTCCTCGTAGGCGGCCCCTACCCGGATTGGATTTCCATTGCGGGAAGTGCCCCATGAAAGCAATCGCACTCAAGCACGAGCCCTGGGATATCAACACCGCGAATCAGCGCTGCGACCTGACATGCCTCAATTGTGTCAGAACGCAATACTCGGGAGTTTCAACAGCCCTTGTCAATGTTACTGTTGCGCCCTGGCAATCCTCAACCGTGCCAGAACATGAATCCTGTGATTTCAACCGTACGAATCCTCGCAATTGCTGCAGACGTGCATCACGAATGTGCGCGGCGTTTGAGCGGAAATCGCATTTTGAAATGACGTGCTCTCCATCCTTGAAGCGGTTGCGGACGTGTATGGCGAACGCGCGCGGCGCTAAGGCGAGCGCCACAAACTGAAAACAAACCGCCCTCCATCCTTCAAGGTGTTGCAAATGTCACACTTCAGAATTATATGTGGTGAGGAAGTCTCAGGCGAAACGCCAGACCGCCCTTTCCGACACGTTTCGGTGTGCGGCAGGGAGGAGTTTTTTCGCGCGCGCAGCTGTGTTCTAGAGCTCGGACCCGTGTCTTTTCGTCGTTCGTTCGTTCGTGGTTTGCCCTCCTTTTTTGCATACCCACTGGCCCTTGTCCCAGCCCCTTCGCCCCCCCCCTGGCTCTAGACTTCAGAAGACC
Organism: Prorocentrum cordatum; assembly: GCA_963575745.1. Classification (NCBI taxonomy): domain Eukaryota; class Dinophyceae; order Prorocentrales; family Prorocentraceae; genus Prorocentrum; species Prorocentrum cordatum. The sequence goes on along the minus strand of CAUYUJ010017392.1, from coordinate 95,120 downwards.
CTTCATGCCCGCCGGTCGTTCTTTGTTTCGTGGCCTGCCCCCCCCCTCCCCTCCCCAGACCCCTCGCTCCCCGTGTCCCCGGCACCCTGGCCTGCCCTGGCCCCGCCTGGATCCTCCATGGCCCCGGAGCTCCTCCTTCTCATCGTGCGTTCGCTCGTGCGCTCGCTCGTGCGTGGCCAGCCCTTCCTCCCCGTGTTTCTCGTCCTGGCCCACGCCCCAGCCCCCTCGCTCCTCTGGCCCCCTGCGCCCTTGATGGTCGTCTCGTGGCCTGCTCCCCCCCCTTCCCCCTGGCCTTCCCCCTGGCCTTCGCCCCCGGCCTTCGCCCCCCAGCCCCCATCGCTCCCATGGCCCCCCTCGCGACCTGCTCGTGCAAGGGCCAGGGCACGCGTGCCACGTGTTTTCGCTTCGTCGTCGTCGTCGTCGTCGTCGTCGTCGTCGTGGCCTCCCCTGGCCGCCACGCCCTGCCCTGGCCACCTGGACCCCTGTTCCCGCCACAGGCTTGGCATCGCTCGGACGTGTGCATTTTTCTTTCGGCGAGGACCATCGAGGAGCATCCTTGATCATTTGGGGAAAAAAACCACGCACGAAACCGAAACAAAAACACAGAGATAGGACGTCCGAGCGATGGCCAGCAGGGCTTCGGACGCTTTTCCTTTCGTGTCGTCGTCGCCGTGGCCTCCCCATGGCAGCCCTGCCCTGGCCCTCCCCATGACAGCCCCCCTGCCCGGGCCCCCTGGACCACGTGCCTCCCACAGGCTTCGGATCCCCCTGTTTTCGTGTCGTCGTCGTCGTCCGTCGTCGTCGTCGTCGTCGTCGTCGTCGTCGTCGTCGCCGCCGTCGTCGTCATCGTCGTCGTCGACGTCGTCGTCGTCGTTTTCGTCCTCGTCGTCGTCGTCGTCGTCGTCGTCGTCGTCGTCGTCGTCGTGGTCGTGTTGGTCCGCCCTTCCCGCCCTGACAGCCATTGCACCTTGCCCCCGCGCTCCTCATTTCCCTCGCTACTCCCTCGTGCGGGAGCCAGGGCATGCGTGCCACTTGTCTTAAACAGGGAAGGGATGGAAGAGGAAGTGGAGGAGGAGGAGGAGGAGGAGGAGCCGGAGGAGAGAGAGGAGTGGGGTGGGGGCAGGGAGGGAGGAGGGGAGGATAGCTCTCCACAGTCCTACGTGGGCTTGGCGTTTTCTTTGCACACCTCCCTCGCAGGAACCCCCCACGACCTCTCCTTTCACCACACCTCACCACCACCACCTGTCATCACTACGACCGCAGCTCGAGCATTACCATCATTACCATCACTGGTGCCCGTCATCACCACCGCCCACCATCATCTTCCACACACAGACACCCCCACAGCCCCATCGCCACCAATCATCAGCATACCTTCAGTACCCCCACGCGCACTCACACACATGAGCACTCGCGCGCTCCCGCACGCACGCACGCGCACACTTACGTTGCGGAAGTCTCGGGCGTGAGCCTCGTCTGTGAGGCAGCTGCGAGGCTGCCTCTCGAGCGGGAGCCCCTTCCTCTTGGGGCCCGCGAAGGAGGAGGGAGGAAGAGTACGAGGAGGAAGGAGGAAGGTGAGTGTGAGGGTGAGGGTGAGGGTGAGGGTGAGGGTGAGGAGGATGCGGAGGAAGAGGAGGACGTGGAGGGTGAGGAGCATGAGGAGGAGGTGGACGAATATGACGAGGAGGACAGGAGGAGGGAGGAGGAGGAGGAGGAGGAGGAGGAGGAGGGAGGAGGAGAGGAGGAGGAGGAGGGAGGGACGAGGAGGAGGAGAGAGGAGGAGGAGGAGAGCGGCTATGGAGGAGGAGGAGGAGCAGGAGGAGGAGGAAGAGGAGGAGGAGGAGGAGGAGGAGGAGGGAGAGGAGGATAATGAGATGGAAGATGAGGGAGTGAGGAGGAGGAGCAGGAGGAGGAGGAGGAGGAGGAGGGAGCCCGCGGGCGGAACGCCACAGGAGTCCGGACGCATGAAGCCCTCGTGCCAGCTCCTGGGGGGCAAGCAGGACCGGGGCGCGCTCCCTCCTGCTCCCCGCCCCTCCCTCCCCCTTCCTTCATCCCGCGCTCCCCTCCATCCTTCTAGCCTTCCTCTCCTTCCTCATCCCTCGTTGCCCCTCCTCCCTGCCCCCACAACAGTCCTTTTCATCCTCTCCCCTCGACTCCACTCCTCTCCCTCCTCGTCGACTCCGTCCCTCTCCATCTTCCGCTTCTCCTTCCTTCCTCCACCCCTCGTCCTTCCATCTTCCTCCCTCGACTCCATTCCGCCTCCCCCCCTCACCCTCTCACGCCCTCTCCGCACTCCGGACGGGCGGCCACCGGGACTTCTTGCGCCTGCCTTCCCTGAGGTCCGACGTGGCGAAGAGATGCTGCTCATCGAGCTTCGCACCCGGAGCCCAACAGCATGCCGTCCTGCTGCGCCCTCCGAGCCAGGTTGCTCTGTCACAGGGTCCCGCGGCCGAGACAGGGCGACAAGCCCGGTGCGAAACACGCTCATGCCCAGATCTCTTTTCGGAGAATCGAAAGTCAGCCGCGCGCAGAGGGGGGTGGGGGGAGAGGGGAGGTCTTCTCAGAAGCACCCCTGCATCTCAGAAGGCGCGGGCCTTCCCTAGAGGTGTAAGGCCGGCGCCTTCTAAGAAGCAGCCCCCTGCTAAGAAGCCCTCCCCCCTCCCTCCACCTCCCTTGTGCGCGCCGCCAAGAGAGGCCTCAAGCTCGCCGGACCTGCGGTAAGCCGACGCTTTCTGACGGGCCCAGTCTGGAGTTCGACGGTCCCGCTGTCGTGGGGCGGCCGTGGGAGCCCTCGCGTGTCAGCTCTCGGGCCGGGTCTCGTCCTGGTGCCGCCGGCCCCGCGAGACTGGCTCGAGCCCTCCAGAGTCGAGCTTCACGCCTCCCTCGGGGCGCCATCGGGGAGGCGAAGATTGTCGCGCCTCGCGGTTCGGCTCCGATTCCTCTTCCTCCTCCTTCTCCTCTTCCATCTCCTCCTCCTCCACCTCCACCTCCTCTTCCTCCTCCTGCGCCTCCTCCTCCCCCTCCTCCTCCTCCCATCCTCCCCCTGCCAGACGGCGGCTGCGTCTCCTCCCTCCTGGCCGCGTGGCGCTCGCTCCCCTGGGCGCCCGCCGACGTTTCGGCTCAGGCTCAGGGCCATGGCCCCCGTGGCTCGAGCTTGACGGCAGCCGGGGGGCCTTGCCCAGAGGCTGCAGGTGCAGGCCGCCAGGAGGCCTCCTTTGTCGTTGTTGCCCCGCACGAGCCGCCGATGCTCTGCTCGCGCTGCCCGCGGCCGTGTCGGAGCGCCTCCAGCCGTGTCGCTCTCTCTTGGCCTCGCCGCCAGCCGTGCGGAAGACAGGCCAGATCAGCATGCTTGCAGACACGCGGACCTCCCCCAACCGCCGCCCAGGGTGGCACCCTGCATGCTTCGGTCAGTGCGCAGGTTGCTGCAGCAAGCCGGCACACCAAAGCCAACCACCAGCATCGGAAGCAACACAACGAAACCATCCGCCAGCTCCAAGCTTGCTCGGCATGCTGGGGTCCGCTGGGGGCCCCCGTGGCACGGGCCCCCTTCCACGCTGGGCGTCTGTGTTCTCGGACGCCAGCCGAACTGCTGACGCTCCCCACTCGAGGGGCTTGTCCTCTCGCCGAGGTGCCCCTCGCCGCCAAAGGGAGCCCCTGTGCTCATAGAGCTTGGAACCGCCTCTCTTGCGCAGTCCTGCATCGAGACTTCCGCATGTTCAGCTGCGCCGGGGGCGGCGCCCGACACAGAAGTGGCACCCAGCCTGCGTGCCTCGAGGATCTCCACGCCCCAAAGGTTACCCTCGGCGCGGCAGCGGCCGTCCGCAGGCAGCGGCACCGCGTTCACGTCGCCCTGGCAGCGCACGGTGTGGATCGGCGCGCTCCCCAGAGCCACTTCGGCCAGTTTGCGGCAGACTCAGTCGGAAGATTGGAAGGGCCAGATCTTGACCTCAGTGAGCAGTGTGCGGACACAGTTCCGCCGCATCAGTCAGGCCTACAGCCTCGCCTTTTTCCAGCGAGGCCCTCGCGAAGGATGTCCCCTAACGCTTCAACAACTCGAACACTCAGTGGAGGGCCCGCGTGACGGGATCTTCCATAGCATCAGGGCCAGGACCGACTTGCCCAAATATGTTTGCACCGACCAGCGCGCTCTGAAGAAGACATGGGAACATATCGTCGCCCTCTTCCAGGACAGCCCCCATTGCACCGTCACCGGCTACAAGGGATCGGCCCACTAGACCAAGGGCGTTGACATGTGGCTGCTGATGACCACGAGCGGCGTGCGCCATGTTGCCATGACTTTTGACGTGGGGGCCGAGACCTGCCAGCAATGCCAGCTAGACCCCGCCAAAGAGCAGACCATCATGAATGACCTCAAGATCAGTGGCCTCTACATATACGGCACACTATCGTCGCACACCTCGCAACACATGCGCCCACGCTAACAATACTGAAGAACAATACCTCCATTCGCCTGAGGAATCTGTGACACCGCGCGGTAGCAGCGCACAGGGAGACATCGCCTCTCGTCCTCTTCGGGTTCGCCAGTGACTTCTCCTTCTGGCTCCTCCATACCACCGGTGGCTAGTCCAACGACCTCGGGGGCCGCGCCCCGTTTTCCCTCCGTGTCGACGCGAAGCTCGAGCTCGACGGATGCAGGGTGGCGCCTGGGCCTGCGGCAACTCGGGACCCGTCTGGGATAATGCAGCCTCTCAACCTTCATGAAGCCCCTCGCGCCTCGCGCAAGCACCTGACATGCTCAGGCGCTTCTCTTCCCCTTCTGCTGCTCCTCCTTCTTTCTCTAAGACAGAATTTCAAAGGCTTGGCCAGGCTTTCACATAACATTTGTATACGCACGTAGATAGTACGTGTACTGCAGACTTACAGCCATGTCTGGGATCTTGAGATTCTGGCACGTGAGCACCGGGACTTTCATGTTTTGGGATCGTGCATGGAGGGCGGTCGCGCCGGGGAAGTGGTGTTCTTGGTGCATAAAGTCCGTGGCGCAGGCAGGATTTCGAATCCATGCTTCCCCGTGACCATGCTCCCGGGCGTATGGTTTTACATGTTTTTGTTGTTCTCTCTCTCTCTCTCTCTCAATAGATCCCTCCTCTCTCTTTCTTTTATTTTCCACTCTCTCTCTCTCTTTCTCTCTCTCTCTCTCCCTCTCTCTCCTGTGCTGGCCAGAAGGCACCCACCCTGCAGGTGACGGGGGTCCATCTTGATCTTTACTGGACAGAGACTGACCACGCGCCACCTTGCGACGGCCTCGCGCTATTTGAAGCCGCATTCGGCGGCGCACAGCACTATCATGGACGATCTCAACTTTCGTGAACACTTTGCATCCTGATGCTATCTCGATCTCCCGCAAGCCAAGCCACGCATATCCCGTCTTGCCACCGCTTCGGGCCTCCTCTTCCCCAAGCATGCCGAAGTGGAGCAGCTCGCATTTACCCGTGCAGCAGAACTTCGGGGGCGTGGCTCCCATGTTCGCTTCGATCGCACGCGCGCCAACATCGTCGCGGCCATCCCGCTCGCCCATCGGCCAAAGGTGTGCGTGTGTGTGTGTGCGTGTTCTAGCAGGTCACTGCCGTGAGCCAGTCCTCTGAGCATGCGCATGCTGTCCTGTGCTTGCATCTCACCGGGCCAGGCGAAGTTCCTACGCAGAGTGTCCCGGAGCTGTCTTCAGGCATGCCCAGTGCGGCACGCTTGTGGAAGACTTGATTGATGCCGTTGGCCTCCCCCAGGACCCATGCTCTAAGATGCAAGGAACTAAGGGTCGACTCCACATTGCTATTGGGTGTGTCCGTCGCATTGTCGAGATATCGCGCGCCGCTTCCAGCCCAGTGGAAGCGGCCGCCGTGCTCGAGCTCGCGCGTGCTTCCAGGGCAGGGGGCCAAGTGCATGCCGGGCGCGCCTGTCTCGGCCATCGCGCCCTCTTCAAGTTGGTCGACCCCGAGACGATGGGCCAGGTTAATCACAACCTCTTGCCGTGGCGGCTAAGTGAAATCGCGCGGTCTGGCTACGAGGGGGAGGCGGTGGAATGCGTCTTGCTTCTTTTCTCTGTGGAGGTGGCGGCTGAGGAGGCCATCGCTCACGTCCGTCGCCTCGCTTCTGCTCGAGCTGCCCGGCGGCCCCGCGCTGAGCGAGCGGCGTGGGGGCGAATCGCATCCCTCTCGAGCCCAACCCCTCTGATACTTCATCCAGCAGTTGCGTCGTGCCTCTCCCCGGTGAGACAATGCTACCTAACGACGTCTTGATTGGGTTACTCCTCAGAATCAGTTCTGCCATCTGCTGGTCCGTAAACAGGACACTGCCGCCGGCCCTGCCCGGGCGCCGCATTCAGCCCGGCGGAGATCCGGCATGCGCACTCGCGCAGCCCTGCGAAGCCTGCGCGTGCACGTCATGAAGCCGCCCGCCCGCGCGCGGCCCCCACCTTTGCCGCGCCGTCTCTCTCCCGGAAAGGCGGGCGACGCCGTCGGCGACGCGGGGAGGGGGGGGGGGGGGGGCGAAATCCAGCGGCCTTGCGCCTCCTGTCCTTCTCCGCTTCTCCGCGACCGATGTCAAAGTCATTATTTGTGCAATCTGCCCGCGCCCAATGAAGATGCGGCTGGCAAGTGCCGCGGGGGGCGACGACGAGGCTTTGCGGGGGGGCGGGCTGCGACGGCGATGCCATTGATATGGGCGGGCGCCCTCGCCAACGAGCGCAACTGCGGCTGCGCTCTCGTCGAAATTCAAGACGTTTGCCCGAGCGCCTGCCGCTCGCGGATGTGCAGATTCTTGCGCTTGACCGCGTGGAGCCGCCAACGAATCCCCCGCCTTCGCGCCGAAGTTTGGACGCGCGCCTCCGCGGGCGATTTCGGGATGTCTGGGAATTCGGCCACGAGGGACCTCTTCGCTCTCGCTCTGGGCCCATGTCTTCGATTCCCCCGGCAGCTCCGCCCGCGGCTGGAATTTGGGCTCGGTGACTTCGCGGGCGACATCTATTCGGCTGTCCGCAACTTGTATCGCGCGCGTCTTTCTCCTGCGAGCGCATGGCCTCGCTCGACATTGCAACGGGGCTCGTACTGAACATCGAGATGTGTGGCATCGCGATGTTGCGCATTGAGGATGGTGGATCCAGCAAGGTTTCCAGGTGCGTGGGTGAGACGCCCGCTCGGTCAGGATGCAGAATCCCAGGGCACCTGCGGGCTCCGCTAGCGAGGAAGCTCAGGACCATGGCCGAGGATGTGCTGCAGCTCGGCTGGAGTTGCATATTTTCCTTTAGGGCTACAGCATATGTGCCTTGCCTGTCGCTTCCCACATCTCCCAATTCTATCCGTCTTCACGTGCCCTGCTCAGTTGCAAGCGCGAATTGATCCCGCGTGTTCCCAGATCCGCTTTCCACTCTAAAACAGCTCGTTCCACCTGGAGCCCCTGGGCCTTCCATTGGAGTGCAGATCGATCCAGATTTGGAAGCCGCGCTCCCGTTAGTCGCGCTGCCCTTCGCTCGGACCAGTTCGACCTCACTCGCGAGCGTGGCCATGCAGCTCTGAATATGACCTGCGGGTGCCAGCGCACAGGCTCAGTGAGTATTTCAGCGTGTTTTTGTTTTCTGACATTTCCAAGGTCTACGACCAGTTCGCAGCTATCTCGCATGCCCCCATTAATCAGCCACCGAAGTTGCTCCAACGCGCCATCGCCAAGTCACCAAAGTGCCATCGCTAAAGAGTCGCCCTCGCGTCTACACTAGTTCCCTGGTGCGCGCCCGCGTCAGGTACTGGACCCCAGAGGCTGCCCATGCTGATGCTGATCTGGTTGTTCGCTTACTTTCCCCGAACAAAATGCTGCCTTGTTTGATATTAAGGCACCTTTCTAAGCCATGACGGACTTATTCAATGCCTGGCCAACCGCTCAACGTTTTCGGCGAGCCACCGCCTGCTGCGTCTATGGATATGGCCAGCATGAGCCCGATAAAATCTCTCACGGTGTCAGGTGCCCGGTTACCGTTCCCGTGACTCGTAAGGCGGTGCCGCCCTTCACCCGGATGGGGGTATTGTTTTCCCGTCTGTTTCCTGGTGCCTCTTTTGGCCGTCATCGCCTCTCTGTCCACCTGCGTCTGAGTGCGCGCATGCCTGTGCTGTCGCTTCTGATATATCAGAAGCGACAGCACAGGCATGCGAATACTCAGACGCATTCAGCCCTGCATGCGCAATGGAGGGCTGAACAGGTCCTTTGCCGAACGAGCCGGACAAAACCGCAACCGCATTTGCATTGCCCGCCATGTTGGAGGTCAGCACCTGCTGTGCAAGCTCGTCTCGCGCTCCTCCTCTCCCTCCGGGGGGCGGCGCGGGAGCGCGAAGCGCGAAGTTGTGCGCCCCTGTCCTGGGCCGCGCATTGAGGATGGTGGATCCAGCAAGGTTTCCAGGTACGTGGGTGAGACGCCCGCTCGGTTAGGATGCAGAATCCCAGGGCACCTGCGGGCTCCGCTATCGGAAGACATTGTTACCTGGACGCCCTTGCGAGGAAGCTCAGGACCATGGCCGAGGATGTGCTGCAGCTCGGCTGGAGTTTCATATTTTCCTTTAGGGCTACAGCATATGTGCCTTGCCTGTCGCTTCCCACATCTCCCAATTCTATCCGTCTTCGCGTGCCCTGCTCAGTTGCAAGCTCGAATTGCTCCCGCGCGTTCCCAGATCCGCTTTCCACTCTAAAACAGCTCGTTCCACCTGGAGCCCCTGGGCCTTCCATTGGAGTGCAGATCGATCCAGATTTGGAAGCCGCGCCCCCGTTAGTCGCGCTGCCCTTCGCTCGGACCAGTTCAACCTCACTCGCGAGCGTGACCATGCAGCGCTGAAGATGACCTGCGGGTGCCAGCGCACCGGCTCAGTGAGTATTTCAGCGGGTTTTTGTGTTCTGACATTTCCAAGGTCTACGACCAGTTCGCAGCTATCTCGCATGCCCCCATTAATCAGCCACCGAAGTTGCTCCAACGCGCCATCGCCAAGTCACCAAAGTGCCATCGCTAAAGAGTCGCCCTCACGTCTAGACTAGTTCCCTGGTGCGCGCCCGCGTCAGGTGCTGGACCCCAGAGGCTGCCCATGCTGATGCTGATCTGGTTGTTCGCTTACTTCCTTCCCCGAACAAAATGCTGCCTTGTTTGATATTAAGGCACCTTTCTAAGCCATAACGGACTTATTCAATGCCTGGCCAACCGCTCGACGTTTTCGGCGAGCCACCGCCTGCTGCGTGTATGGATATGGCCAGCATGAGCCCGATAAAATCTCTCACGATGTCAGGTGCCCGGTTACCGTTCCCGTGACTCGTAAGGCGGTGCCGCCCTTCACCCAGATGGGGGCATTGGGTTCCCGTCTGTTTCCTGGTGCCTCTTTTGGCCGTCATCGCCTCTCTGTCCACCTGCGTCTGAGTACGCGCATGCCTGTGCTGTCGCTTCTGATATATCAGAAGCGACAGCACAGGCATGCGCATACTCAGACGCATTCAGCCCTGCATGCGCAATGATGGGCTGAACAGGTCCTTTGCCGAACGAGCCGGACAAAACCGCAACCGCATTTGCATTGCCCGCCATGTTGGAGGTCAGCACCTGCTGTGTAAGCTCGTCTCGCGCTCCTCCTCTCCCTCCGGGGGGCGGCGCGGGAGCGCGAAGCGCGAAGTTGTGCGCCCCTGTCCTAGGCCCCCCCCCCTACCAACTCCCCCTTCCCTGCCCCTCTGGCCGTTCTGGCGCAAAGGGGCGCGGCGCACCGCGCGCACCAACAGTGTCCAGGGATCGGCGCGGTGTGCCGCATGGGCCGGCGGCGTCCGGCTCCGCGCCCACGGGCGGTGCGTGGGCCCGCCGTGCGTTCCGCGGCATGCGCCCCCGAAGCCGCGAGGCCGTTCGCGCTTCGCGTTGCGTGGTGCGGCTCGTCGTGTTGTTGTTGCCGTGGTTGTCGTCGTCGTCGTCGTCGTGGTCGTTGTCGCTGTCGTCGTCGTTGTCGTTGTCGATGTTGTTGTTGTCGTTGTTGTTGTCGTCGTTGTTGTCGTTGTTGTAATTGTTGCTGTTGTTGCTGTCGCTGTTGTTGTTGCTGTCGTTGTAGTTGTAGTTGTTGTCGTTGTCGTTGTCGTTGTCGCTGTTGTTGCTGATGTTGCTGCTGTTGTTGTTGCTGTTGTTGTGGTGTTGTTGTTGTCGTTGTCGTTGTCGTGGTTGCTGTCGGTGTCGTTGTTGTTGTTGTTGTTGTTGCTGTTCATGTTGTTGCTGTTGCTGTTTCTGTTACTGCTGTTGTAATGGTTGTTGCTGTTGTTGCTGTTGTTGTTGCTGCTGCTGTTGTTGTTGTTGTTGTTGTTGTTGTTATTGTTGTTATTGCTGTTGCTGCTCCTGTTCCTGTTTTTGCTGTAGTTGTTGCGGTTGCTGTTTTTTGTGTTTCCTCCCACTGCTGAACAACTAGCTCCCCGTCCTCCTCTTCTCCCGCGGGGGGCTTCGCGCCGCGCGCCGCGCGAATCGCAAAGCTGGGCGCCCCTGGCGCTCCGCCGGGAGGGGGGGCGGCGGAACCCACCGGCCGCGGCCACCGAGAGGTCCCGGCGTCGCCGCCAAAGGTCTGCGCCCGCGCCCGCGCCCCCCCCCCCCGCGAGGGCGCGGGCGCCGCCGCCCCCCGCAGCCCCCGCAGGGCGCCCCCCCTCGCCGGCCTCGTCGGGGGCGCCGAGCACAGCTCGCCCGCCGCGGGGTTCTGCACGAGCGAAATGGGCACGGAAAGAATGGGTACGCTGCGCTTCGTGGCCCCATAGGGAGCTCCACCGAAGACTTCTGCTGCAGATGCGGTGCGCACCACTGCAGGTGGTTCAGGGGGACGAGCAACGACACAGACATAAGAATTCAGAGGTCCGCGCGGATTTCTCGGATCGGCGCTGGACCCCCCTGGCGCGCGGAGCGCGCCAGGGCGGCGCCGGAGGACCTCCGAGTTGTTATGTTTAGGTCATTCTCCGTTCCCCTATCGCTGGTCGGGACGACCGACATGGGTACGGAAAGAATGGGTACAAAAACCGACAGCAGTTCCTGTTCATGTTGAACAGGACTCGCTGTCCGCGCCGCCGCGGCCTGTGTCCATTTGAGACAGAACACCGCCTGCCCAACAGCGGCCGCTGCTGGTTTGGGACAACATGTGTTGTTGGGCATTGTGCTCAGTTTTTTCCGTATCCATTTCGGGCGTCCAAAGGAGTCGCCTCTCTTTCGCCCGCGCGCCTCTCCGACGCGCCGCGGCCGCCCCCTCGGCGCGATCGGTGGACGCGCCGCGGCGGCGCGATCGCGGAGGCCGATCGGCAGGGGCGGCGCTCGGGGAGCACAGGTGGGGGGGAGGACGCATCGACCCCCGTCGGGAGCCCTGGGACGGGGGTCGATGCAGACGGGGGTCAGCCAGAGCGCCCGATCTTGCAGGACCCTGCAGGGCCAGGGGCGTACTGACGCGGGCTTGGGCGCAGGATCCGGCAGGATCCTGCAGGATCCTCCGCGTGGACCCCGGTTTGGGGGCGCAGGATCTGGAAGGATTTTGCAGGGCCTGACCGACCCGGGTCTGGACTGACCCGGGCCCGAAGATCCCCGACCCCGCTCGCCGATACTCCTCGCGGATGTGGGGGCCCGGTGTCCCCACCCCGCCCATGGGAAGGGTGGGCGGGCTCGCCCATCGGGGGCCCGTCGCCGATCCATCGTCGATGCATCGCCCTCCGATGCCGGCTCGATGCCCGCCCCCCCGAGCTGGCGCCCCCTCTCCAGCAGTGGCGAGGCGTCCCGGCTCGCCTATAGCCCCACCAAACAGTGTTCTAAGAACCTTTTGCGGCTCCCACGAAATATTCTTAGAACCTTTCTGCCGGAGTCTGTCTTGTTTGAACACATCGGGTTCGTGTTCTAGCAACATTGGTTTTGTTATTACACAATTTTGGGGTTCTAAGAACATGTCGTGGTAGGACTATAGGAATGCCGGGACGGTCGGTCCCTGCTCAACCCTCGTCCCCCCCTCCCCCTCGGGGCGGAGGGGCTCGCGCCGCGAGCTTCGAGCTCGAGGCGCGGTGCTGCGGCTGTGTCTGGGCGCCCGCGCCCGGGAGGTCGGCCCGTGTTTGGGCGTGCCCGTCGCCGATATCCGTCGTCGATGCCTCGTCCTCCGACGTTGGCCCGATGCCCCAACCCCCCCCTCCGAGAATAGGGAAACAAAAAGTGGTATGAAAATATCAATTCGGATGTCCGCGCGGATTTCTCGGATCGGCGCTGGGCCCCCCGGGCGGCGCCTCCGGCGCCGCCCCTGGCGCGCTCCGCACGCCAGGGAGGGGGGTCCAGCGCCGATCCGAGAAATCCGCGCGGACCTCCGAGCTTTTATGCTTATGCCACTTTTTGTTCCCCTGGGAAGGCGACCCCTCGTCGCCCCCCCCCTGCCTCGGAGCGGAGGGGGGACGGAGAGGGGGGGGGGGGCGCGAGCTTCGAGCTCGAGGTGCGCAGCCGAGCTCGAGCCGCGCGAGCTCGAGCTTCGAGCTTCGGGCTCGAGCTCGCGGGTCTGCGGCTCGAGCCGCGCGGCCGCGCGGCGAGCGCCCGCGCCCAGGAGGGCGGCCTGTGTCTGGGCGTGGCCTGCGCCTGGGCCCTGCGGCGCGGGCGGCCGGCCGGTGTGTTTTTGCTTTTGTTGTTTTCGTTGTGTTGTTGTCGTTGTTGTCGTCGTCGTCGTCGTTGCTGCTGCTGCTGCTGTTGTTGTTGATGAGGTTGTTGTTGATGCTGGTGTTGTTGGTGCTGGTGTCGGTGGTGGTGTTGGAGTTGTTGTTGTTGCTGCTGCTGTTGTTGTTGTTGTTGTTGTTGTCGTTGTCGTTGTCGTTGTCGTTGAACATTATTCCTTCTAAAGAATTATTATTGTTGGGACCCCTGGTGCGCGACCTCTGCGCCGCGCCTAGGCCGCAGCTACATTTTCATCATTTTTTCGCGAAAGCTTCAGAAAAGTGGATGAGCTCCGGATCCGGTTTTTTGTTGACGCTCGTTTTCCCTTGCAAAAAACAATAGAAAATGAAAATTCTTGTTTTTACTTGATCAAATTGCAAGAATCCCTTGCAAAAAATAAGGTAAAGTGGACATTCGTGCGCGCAAGACGAAATCCTTCCAAAACCTTAGGTTTCGTAGCGATTTTAACATAAAAACATCAAAAACCCAATGGTTTTCTCAGAAAAAATTGTCAAAATGTCCTTCCGCGCGCTCTTGCGGATTCCTAGGAAACCCACCAGATTTTAAACATTTCTGTTAAAAGGGCCTTTGCGAGGAACCTTTTCAGGTGCTTCGACCTTCTGCAACAACGGTTGCGAGCCTACGAGGGCCACCATCCCTTGCAAAAAATGACACGAAGTGCACATGCGCGCGGCCGCCGCGCGCGCGTGCCGAAATCCTGCCAAACATAATGTGATTTCAATAATTTCAAGATGCGATGTTCCGAAAACATATGCAAACGCAAGACTTTCTCATCCGAAAAATATCAAAATCCACCCGCGGGCTCTTCATGAATCTTTAAAACCCAAGATGGCCCCAAGAGGCGCTCAAGATGGCCCCAAGAGGCGCCCATGAGGCCGCAAGAGGCGCCCAAGATGGTCCCAAGAGGCCCCAAGAGGACTCCAAGAGGCCCCCAAGAGGTTCCAAAGAGGCTCCAAGTTGGCTCCAAGAGGCCCCCAAGATGGCCCCAGGAGGCGTCCAAGCGGCTCCAAGAGTCCTCCGGGAGGATCCAATAAGCCCCCAAGAGGCCCCAACATGCTTTCAAGAAGCCCCCCAAAGCCTCTCAAGAGGACCCCATGCGGCGCCAGGAGGCTTCCCCCCTTCCCCAAGAGGACCCCCAGCGGCCCCAGGAGGCTTCCCCCCTTCCTCTCACGCTCATATCCGTAGCCATCTCGGATCAAGGTATCGCCTGTGTTCTTGGATCATGGCTTTGACGGCGAAAGACCTTCACGAGCAGTATGGCGCAGAGCTGTCCCGGCCTCCCTTGGCCGACTGCGAGAGTGCGTATTATTTGCATCAGGCGCTCGCGGCAAAGGGTATCAATGCCAGTCACCAGGCGTGCAAGACTTGGTGGGCCAAGTATCGGGTTGTGACTGGCAAGGTCAGTATTTCTAGCGCCAAGGAGCTGGAGGAGCAGCACGGGTCTGCCATCCGCCACCTGGGCATCGAGTATAATACCGCTTACAAATTATGCCGGGCGCTCCGACAGTTGGATCCACCACTGTATGTGCCAGATAGGGTCGCAACGGCGTGGCTACTGCAGTATTCATCGAAAGACACGCTTGTCCAAGTGCAGAACGCTGGCCATCTGGAGAGCTGGTATGGAGAACGTATTCGCAAAGACATGCCCGAGGGGACCACTGACGGGGCCGTCTTGAAGCAGTGGCTCCTTGGACATTTATCTGTATCTGCTAACGCCAGGGTATGCCAGAAGTGGCTCAGCACGGAGTGGGGCGCCAAGGGGGCACTCAACACTGCCCAAGCTGTGGAGGAATGTATGGGCGAGCGTCTTCGACTCAATCAGTATCGGGAGAGCTTCGCCGACGATGCCGCCGCGGAGGTCCTCTCGCAGCTTCTCTCGGAGAGCGATCCTCCCGTCGCTGTCAGCGGTATGGTTTTGAGGCAATGGTACGTGAAGTATCACCCTGACTCTGGACCTTTGCAGTACGACACGGCCGAAAAGCTCAACGCGGCACTTGGTGACCACATGCGCGATGTATATCCAGGGCTGAAGTACCACACGTTGCATACCGTGTTGCGTATGCGACGGAAAGCTGTCTTGGTGTCCCGATCAGTGTTGAGAAAGTGGTGCGATGTGTATGCGTCGGTGGGCTCCTCCGTGCAGGCGGCGGCTTCATCCGCCCAGGCCGTCACCAAGCGTGTATTGAAGCGCCCGGCGGCACAGGTCGCAGGCGGTGTATTGAAACGGCCAGCCGCCGCCGGATCTGCCCGCGTGGCCAAACGGCCTGCCGCGGTCGACGCGGAGGAGCCCGTATCCAAGCAGCAGGCCACGGCAGCTTCTTCCTCCACAGATGTGGTTCGTATGACGCTGATGACGGTGGAGGCTCTAGAGGCGGCATGCGGCAAGCGGTATCGAGAGGAGGTCTCCGACCTGGGCCTTGGCCTCGACTACCGGAATATGCAGGTGCGTCTGAAGGCCTGGGGGTATGAGACGGGTCCGAATGTCTGTCGAGAGTGGCTTGGCAGGTATCGCCTCGGAGACGGTGCCAAACACGGCAATTGCGCCGTCTACGCGCTGTCGCGCAGGGACCTCCAGTACTGGTATTACGTTGAAGGCTTGAGGGGGCGAGCGCTGGTGGACAAGTATCGCGCGGAGACCGGGGTATTTGCACATCGTGGAAACCTGGAGAGGTGGCTGAAGGCGCCCTCCCAGCAGCTGGCACTGCTGGAGAATGCTCAGGATATACATCGCCACGTATGCGGGGAGTTTGTCCTGGAGCAGCTGCAGAAGGGCGTCTCGGCCGAGGAGGTGCAACAGCAGTTATTGGCGCAGTATCTCGTGGATTGCAGGACGACGACGACGACGACGATGACGACGACGACGACGAAGACGAAGACGACGACGACGATGACGAGAGCGACGGCGACGACGACGGCGACGACGACGACGACGACGACGACGACGACGACGACGATGACGACGACGATGACGACGAGAGCGACGGCGACGTCGACGACCACGTTGACGACGAGAGCGACGACGACGATGACGACATCGGATTGCAGGACCACGCAGCGGCTCCTAGCGTATTGTCGCTATCGCGAGCAGCGTGGCGAATACTGGACCAGCGACCACCTGGAGCAGCACGAGTGGGAGTTCTTGTATTCCTTGGTCTCTCTGGATAGCAAGCTCGGGCACACCCGGGGGGTTGCTCCCTCTCTGCGCGCCCGGGCCAGATCTGCTCTGGAGACTGTGCGTATATCCTTATGTGAGCGCTTTGGCGTGGCGGAAGAGTTGGTGCCTTTGCACAATCTTGCGGTATTTTTTGGAGAACACGAACGGCATGCCAGGTTGGCTCTCGAGTATCCAGATGCCTTCGTATACAAGGATGTGCTGCCAGGCCCTGTGTTGGAGGCCTACGAGAAGACCTTCCAGGGCCAGGTGCTGCCCAGGACTGCGCACGCGTGTATCTCCGACAAAGAACACGGCTGGTATGCGAGAGCTTGCAGCGTGGCGACAGCTGACCGTTGCATAGTATTCCCGAAAATGGCGGCGGACGCTTGTCTTGTTGCTGCGTATGCCATGTTGAAGTGCCAGGAGGTATTTGAGCGACAGTCTTGGTCCATGTCATTACTCACCAGTATCCAGGCCACCTACCAGAAGCAGTATAATTTGACGGACTTTGCGTTTTGGGTGTGCTACGGGAGTTGGTCCGCTTGCGAGGCCTGCGGCTCGTTCTTCTTTAATGACGAGTATTTCTCGAATCGTGTATATCAGGACCGCAGCACGTCGGAGCAACCAGACATGCTGGCGGCGTATCGTCGGCAAGTACCGCACGACCCGGTGGTGCACGCCTGTGGCCAAGTTGGTATATCTTCGAGATGGTGGTATAAGCCAGGCATGTATACGCCTGTGGTTGCCACATGCCCTTGCTGTTCTGGCAAAGAGACCCCTCTCGAGAAGTTCAACCGGCGTATGCAGAACCACGGCAAGGCCCTCAAGGTAGCAAAGACGTCGGAGCTGTATAGGATCCCCCTGGCCACGAAGTCGGGCTACGAGGCAAAGGAGTGTATCAGCTGGCCTCGGTATTCCTTTGGGCAGTTTTCGCTGGACCACACCAGTGGACCCTGTATGCACGAGATGACCGTGGACGAATGTCGTGCTCTGAGCATCGTCGTATTGAAGACCTCCGTACAGCAGGAGCGGTATGGCGCCGCGCACCAGTTCAACTGGAAGAAGGTGGGGCTCTCGCGCGCGTACTTCAAGAAGGACCTGGTCTGCGAAGCGAGTCTGCCTACGGACCGGTGCAAGGCTGCGTGTCCTTTCTTGAGGGAGCACAGCAAGTATTACCGCGTCTTCCTGACGGAACAGAGGATCCGCGCGGGCAGGGGCTCCCACCACGACGACGACGACGACGACGACGACGACGACGACGACGACGACGACGACGACGACGACGACGACGACGACGACGACGACGACGACGACGAGAACGACGGCGACGACGACGGCGACGATGACGACGACGACGACGACGACGACGACGACGACGACGACGACGAACGATGACGACGAGATCGACGGCGACGTCGACGATCACGAGGTTGACCAACCAAAAAAAAAATATAGAACAAAACAAAAAAAACTGACAAACAAAAAAACAACAACAATAAAATAGCTTTCTGACGTCCCAGAGGATCCGTATCGAGAACCGCAGCTCCTTGAACCTGTCCTCCTACGACCTCTTTGTGGTCATGAAAGGTATCGAGTGTGCCATGTATCCCGTCTTGTACCCGACCACGGACTTCACAGATACGGGTATAATGGAGCACTACTATGCCGAGACCCAGGACAGCACGAACCGTGTGGTATCCATCGGCCTGTCTTGGACTCGGAAGGTGCTGTCCAGTGCCCGCGTATATGGCGAGCAGCGGGACCTGCCGTTCTTCCTGTACGAGAAGCACTTGGCGAACAAGTATTTCAATGCACAAGTCCGTGCCAAGAGCCTCGGCGTCACTGGGGATGTCATGTCTCGGGACTCGCAGGCGTCTGCGGGGTATTGGGAGATTGCGCAAGACTCCCTCGCTGATCTTGTGCGTATCATGCTCGTGCGCTGCTACGACGAGAAGAATTATGAGGCCCTGTATCAACGCTGCCGGAATCTTCGGGGACAGGTCTGGCTGTGCGCGTTTCCGAACTTGTTCATCACCATCGCGCCCGCGGAGTGGAAGTTCCCGAGGCCGTATTTCATGGAGCCGTACCTTCGCTGTATTTTTGTTGGTGCGTATATGATGTCACTTCATATGTACTACCTGGTTCGCTGTATCTGGCTGTTCCTGGCGAACCGCTGGGGCCACAAGTACTTCATCGTTTACGAGTGGTGTATGAAGACCGAGTACCAAGGCCGTGGCACCCCGCACTGGCACATCTGCGCGTGGGTTGTATGCTCTGGGCTGTTGCAGTATCTCCAGGGGCGCACCGGGACGGCTGTCGTGTCGGCATTCGTCAAGTTCCTCTCGCTTGTATTCTGCGCCGAGATAGATGTTCAGATAGGCAACGGCCGGCTCAACTACATTTCAGGGTATGTCGCGAAGGACCACGATGCCGTCGACGTCGGGCTCGGCGAGTATGTGCAGAAGAATGCGAACAGCTCCTGGCTGACCGCGTATCGCTTGCTCAGCAAGAGCAGCCCGTGCCTGCCGGAAGTGGCCATCCGTTTGGCGCAACTGTCGGAGTTTGAGCGGTCCTACTCTCATGTATTGCTGTATCCACCGCAGCCGGCAGCCATGGTGAATTACGACGGGCGGCAGGGTAACTTTTCCTCGAGGATGTATGGCTTTTACCTTCAGGAGAAGAGGGAGCAGCTGGTCGCAGGGGTTCCCGTATCGGACAGTTTCTTGGTATGGCACCGTGGCAGGGAGTATGATTCCTGCAACCACTGCGTGCATTTCCGTGGCGGCCGACATAATCAAAGGTATGAACCTACGCAAGTGGTCGCCTGCAGGTATTGGTACGAGCTGACGGACGGGTACTGGGGCCAGCATTCACTGACTATGCTGCCACATGTATACGCTTCACAATTACTCCCTCGGACGTTCAAACACCTGGACAGTATGAAGAATTTCGTGGGCATGATCGAGTATCTCATGTCCTGGAATTGGTCCGGCACTGTTGGTATCGTGGAGACGTCGTGTGATCTCAAATTCCACGTGGGCGATGATGGCCAGATACTCACATTCGGCTCTGAGTATACTGCAGGAGAGCCTGTATTTGCCAATGACAGGGCAGCATTCGAGTATCTGCTCTCGCTGGCCCGACGCGATCTGCAATTTCGCGGTATGCGCGATGAGCGTGTCGGCTGCTTTGAGCAGAAGCAACACGCGAATTTTCTGCTGTATCAGCGTGTTGCTCGATGCAATAACGAGCCAGAGTATGAGTGCCTTCGGCAGGAGTGGGATACCTTGAACAGGCCGAAGTATCAGCAGCGCACGTGGAGCCCAGAGCAGGCTGATGCCATCGAGCGGGTCAAGAAGGCTGTATCGCTGGAGGACGAGGAGGAGAAGCAGAACAGCAAGCGTTTCTTGTATATCTCTGGACCGCCCGGCAGTGGGAAGACGGCAGTATTGTTGGAGCTGGCCATTTGGGCATGTGAGTCTCTTCAGGTTTTGATCGTGTGCCCCACCAAGTATCTCGTGCACCAGTGCAAGTCCAAGCTGCCCGACAGACCTGGTATCGAGAATATCCGAGTGGACACGATACAAGGAGTCTTGAAGTATAAGAGGGCCGGCAAGGACGGCAAGGTCCGCTGGGCCCCACCCTCGGCTTTGAGAAGTATTGATTTGATTCTTTGCGATGAAGGGAGCCAGTATGAAGACCAGGAATGGATGCGGTTTTTCGCCTCGGTGCGGGAGCAGCCGCACAAACCCTTCACTGGTATCGTGGCCGATTTTAAGCAGTTGCAGCCAGTATTGAGCGGGGGCCAGTGCGAGCACTTCTGCAACCAAATGGACAAGGTCGACTTGAAGACCGTGTATCGCACCGCTGACAAGCAGCACTTGGTTTTCCTGAATCGTATACGTGAGGCTCAGCCAGATCGAGCGGTTTTGACCGAGTATTTTGGCGACCGCCACTGGCATCATGAGTCCTTGGAGGCCTGTGTTGAGCGCGGTATGGCGTTGGCGGCGGAGAAAGGGCATCCGTTTTCTTGGCTCACGTGTACGAACGCGGGCTCGGCGGAGGTATGCAGAGCGGCGCTGGCATTACTCGGCATTAGTGAGGCCGATCTGAAAAAGGGTGGGTATTGCGACCCGACCACGAAGTCCGACTTACGCATTCTGGCCAGACCTGGTATCGTCATTCGCCTGAGTCGGAACTTTGACAAACAGCGGGGCTTTGTGAATGGGGCGTTGGCCACGGTATGCGAGTCGCTTCGTGGAAACTCAGTGTTTACAGCCAGGCTGGTGGGTACGGGCAACATGGTATTGGTGCACCCCATCGAGGAGAACGGAGAGGTATTCCTGCCTTGCTGCTACGGGTATGCGACCACGGTGCGTCGAGCGCAGGGCGCGGATCTCTTTCACGGCTGTGTATATTTCGAGCAGAAGAAGAGAGTGGCTACGAGAGGGTATGGCTACGTTGCCTGCAGTCGCTTCAAGTCTCGCGAGGGCTGCCATGTATTCGGCAAGCTCCGCCGCAGTGACTTCCTGCCGGCTGGGCCCGAGCAGGAGGGCGAGATTTTGGAGCGCGGGTATGACTCTGTATCGTCATCTGACGACGAGGGGAAAGGCATGGAGTATGCCCTTGCAGATCAAGGTGAGTATGACGCGGACCCTGTTGTATCCATGGACATGGGCAACAACCTCGTGGACTTCCTCGTGAGCACAGAGGATCCGGCAGATGTATCCAAGACTGAGTGCAAGCGTACCCTTGCAGACTTTGCTGCAGGTGCCAGTGCGGAAGCTGGCGATGCTCCAGTGTATGAGGAGATGGGCGCATGCAGTGAGCTTCCAGTGAGGGAAGAAGTGTGGGGCGAGAACGGCGAGCTGCTGGTATACGGCGGCGCGGCGACGCCGGAGTGATCTATGTCGCATGGAGCTGGACGTCGACCAAAAAAATCAGGGCCCGCATGCATCACCTGCATCGAGCATCGTGGCGGCAACAACTTGCCCCAAAAATGTGACCACACGGTGTCTCTGTATCATGTCTGCCATACGCATCATGTGTAATACTGTATGAGTATCATGTGCAATGAGTACTATTCGCAACAATTGCATGTGAGTCAGAATCTGCCCCAAAAATGTGACCCAGTGTTGTTCCCATGTCTAGGATATCATCTGAAACATGTATGATTGCAACCACTCCATAGCATGTGAGCTAAAATTTGCCCCAAAATGTGACCAACTTTTGGTCTTGTGTCTGTCCACATCTGCAACATGCATATACGTAGCGACCTGCATGTGAGGCAAAATTTGCCCCAAAAATGTGACCTACCTCTGTGTTTCCTATTTACCACACGTATCGTGTCCAGTATGCATATACGCAACCACTGCATGTGAGGGACAATTTGCCCCAAAAATGTGACCAACTTTTCTCTCTGCCTCATGTCTGTCTGAGTCCTCTGCAACCTGTATTACACGTTGCCAACACCATGTGAGGCAAACTTTGCCCCAAAAATGTGACCAACTTCTCTGTTTAATTTCATAAGTGTACTGTGCAATATGTTCATACGCAACCACGGCATGTGAGGCAAAATTTGCTCCAAAAATGTGACCAAGTTTTCTCTCTGCCTCATGTCTGTCTGAGTCCTCTGCAACATGTATTACACGTTGCCAAGTGCATGGGAGCCAGAATTTGCCCCAAAAATGTGACCAACTTCTCTGTCTAATGTTTACCATATGGTACTGTGCAATATGTTCATACGCAACCACGGCATGTGAGGCAACATTTGCCCCAAAAATGTGACCAACCTCGTTGTCTACTGGTTATCATACGTATCACGTGCACTACTTATATACGTAGCCCAATGCATGTGATTCAAAATTTGCCCCAAAAATGTGAGCAGCTTCTCTGTCGAGTGTTCACCATACGTGTCATGTTCAATGTATATACGCAACCATTGCATGTGAGCCACAACTTGCCCCAAAAATGTGACCAGCTTGTCTCTCTGCTTCATGTCTGCCTGAGTCCTCTGCAACATGTCTTACACGTAGCCAACTGCATGGGAGACAAAATTTGCCCCAAAAATGTGACCAACCTCTCTGTCTAATGGTTACCATACGTATCACGTGCGCAACTTATATACGCAATCATTGCATGTGAGCCAATTCCCAAAAATGTGGCTGAGGTTTGTCGCTGCCTGATGTCTGCCATACCTTCAACATGTAGTACACGTAGCTAACTGCATGTGGGCCACAATTTGCCCCAAACATGTGATACTTCTGTGTCTAATGGTTGCCACACGTATCATGTGCCACATGTATATACGCAGCCACTGCATGTGAGCGAAAATTTGTCCCACAAATGTGACCCCCTTTTGCCTCTGCTTCATTTCTGTCATACTCCTCTGCAACATGTATTCCATGTACCCAACTGTGTGTGAGGCAGGAGTTGCCCCAAAAATGTGACCAATTTGTCTGCGTCATGTTTGCCATACGTATCATGTGCAATATGTTTATTATTATCACTGCATGTGAAGCCTATTTGCCCCAAAAATGTGATCAACTTCTCTGTCTAACGGCTAACATACGTACCAGTTGCAATATGCACATACGCGCTCATTGCATGTGAGCCAAAATTTGCCCCAACAATGTGACCAACCGCTCTGGCTAATGGTCAACATACGTATCATGTGCAATATGCATACATGTAACCATAGCATGTGAGCCAAAAGTTGCCCCAAAAATGTGACCAACACTTGGTTTGTCTCGTATACTCCTCTGCAACATGTATGAGACGGGTCTGCATATCATGTGCACTGTGTATAAGATCTAACACTTCGAATTTGGATATCCATACAAGAACAAATAGGACATCAATGAGGTCTCGGGGGCAACAAAAACTGTTGTATCAGTATGCCTGGCTTTGTCGCATGTGCGGCGGCGGACTTCACTGTCTTGGGGCCACCACAGGCTTTCCTCGGGGTATCATAGGCTCTCTGGGGCCGTTCATTGGCCGTCTTCGGGCCCTCACACGCAGTCTGCGCTTCGCCGAGGGCTCTCCCCCAAAGTCCATACCACCATCATCATCATCATCACCACCAGTCTACCACACCGTGTGCACTATGTGCTATACGTATCGGTTGATAGCTGCAGCCATATACTCTCAAATTTGGCACGGCTGTTCCAGTCTGCCCACTCGGAAGTGTATTCCCTCCGGTTTCGTATGGCGCTCGACGGTTGCCCAGACTTCGCGCTGGCGTCCCAGTCTGGCCCCGCGGCCTCCGGGGAGAAGCCGACGGACCAGAAAAAGCGGGAGTGGCTGAGGGTATACGAGACGGCGCCCGCGCAGTTGCTCAACGTATACGGGCCTTCGAAGTTCGCGAAGCTGTCGGACAAGCAGGTATGGACACAGATGCAGGAGCCGCTGAAGAGTGGGGCCGTATGGATGTCGGAGATGTGCAGCAAGGGGCCGGAGCGGAGGGGTGTCGGTATCAACCGTTTCATTCACGCGATGAAGACCTTCTGCGAGTATCAAAACGATCCTGCGGTCAAGAAGAACAACGAGGCGGTATTGAAGCCGCAGATGTATGAGGAGTTGTACAAAGAGATTGACTATATCCTGCCGGCCTTGCAGTATTGCCTGGCTCCGAAAAAGCAGTATGAGAAGAAGGGTGCTGCTCTCCTGCGTTCGAGCGGCACGGAGGAGCAAGTGCAGGCGACCGGGAGGACGCCAGCGGAGCTGGACAAGTATGCGAAGCAGCTGTATGACTGGCTCGACAAGACTAAACTTTCGCGAGTGCGTATGATGGCCAATTGGCAAAGTTGCGGGGGGTTGTCCTTTGTGGCTCAATGCCATCATCGGGCTACCACCTGCTTCAGGTATCACGGCAACAGCTTTCACGGAGCTGGTCCATCGCAGCACGAGGTATCACTTGAAGAGTTCCAGGCCGGTGTGAAGCTTCGCCATTCGTTGGGCCACAACGGTATTGACGTGGAGGCGGTGAGCGAGGTCCGCGCCGTCAACGATTTCGGGGATGCTTGAGGGCACGGTATGCCAGGCTACTTTTCCACAGTAGTGTCTCGGTTTCTTCGTGTATGCTCCGACGTCCCGGGCGGCACGTATGCCAGAGTAGTGCCAGATGAAGAGCGGGGAGTGGCAAAAAAAAATGGCCGAAACATGTCACCTTCTGGTGTGTTGGTGTATGCTCCGACGTCCCGGGTGGCATAGCGGGCTGCCGCCGACGGCGACGGCGACGGCGACGGCGACGGCGACGGCGACGGCGACGGTGACGGAGACGGCGACGGAGACGGCGACGGCGAGGGTGACGGCGACGGCGGCGACGGCGACGGCGACGCCGACGGTGACGGAGCGTCGGCTTGCTTCAGCATCAGCTGCTTCAGCGTCGGCCTCAGCCTGCCTCAGCTTCAGCCTGCACCAGCCTCAGCCTCGGCCTCAGCCAGCCTGCTTCATCTGCACCCTCTGCCTCAGCTTCGGCCTCAGCCTGCCTCAGCCTTAGCCTCGGCCTCAGCCTCGGCCTCAGCCTGCCCCAGCCTCAGCCTCAGCCTGCCTCAGCCTCAGCCCCAGCCTGCCTCAGCCTCAGCCTCAGCCTTAGCCTCAGCCTGCCTCAGCCTCAGCCTGCCTCTGCCTCAGCCTCGGCCTCAGCGCAGCCCAAAATTTGTCCCAAAAATGTGACCAACTTTGGTCTCTGTCTCATGTCTATCATACGTCTCGTGTGCAATACGTATCATACATAACACGTGAATGTGTGGCAAAACTGGCCCCAAAAATGTGACCAACTCTTGTGTGTACGTGTTTCATGTCTACTTCTTGTGCAAGATGTATCATATATAATAACATGTGTCCCAAAATCTGACCCAAAACTGTGACCAATTGTTGTGCGTCTTCCATGTCTGTCCTACGCCTCATGTGCCATACGTATCCTCTACTACAACCTCAGCCTGCCTCAGCCTCAGCCCCAGCCTGCCTCAGCCTCAGCCTCAGCCTGCTTCAGCCTCAGCCTGCCTCAGCCTCAGCCAGCCTATGCCTCAACCTCAGCCTCAGCCTCAGCCCAAAATTTGCCCCAAAAATGTGACCAACTTTGGTCTCTGTGTCATGTCTATCATACGTCTCGTGTGTAATAAGTATCATGCATAACACGTGCATGTGTGGCAAAACTTGCCCCAAACATGTGACCAACTCTTGTGTGTACGTGTTTCATATCTACTTCATGTGCAAGATGTATCATATATAATAACATGTGTCCCAAAATCTGCCCCAAAAATGTGACCAATTGTTGTGGTTGTATCGTCTTCTCACACTATCCTTCTCGCGGAGGTCGTGTGCGCATCACATTGGCTACAGTCATCTGCTGTATCCGAAGCAGCGTGACTATGCTGTTCGTTTCTGTTTGTACGTAGCGGTTTCTGCTCAAGCCGCTTTCTGTATATCGTGAGATCGTATTCACCTCCAGAGTTCCGGATATTCTGTATCCGATGTTGGCTTCTCCTTTTCTGTATGCCTGGGGCGCTGTGGAGGTTTTATATGCATGGGGCGCTGTATCGCCCGACGGTATCATTGTGTCCGACTCAGGAGCTTTTATTCGCGGCAACGAGCACTGGTCGGTGTACATGCAGGATGTGCTTCAAGCTGTGTATGAGAGGACTGGCCTGCGATGTATGTTGGTTGCACGCGGTGGCCTCGCATTCGTCAACCAATGGAAACCTTCCTGCACGTATGAGCAGGTTCTTCGGGCCATTAAGGCGCGCTGCGACGTGCCCGGCTTCGTGCTATGGGTATGCTTAGGGAACGATTTGTATCCGCCTCGACCCGACATGCGTTCGTATCAGCCTCGCCTTCTCGCCGCTTTGGGGTCATTTCTGACCGAGGCGTTTGCGTTTTGCCCTCAGAACTGCTTCGTGTATGGGGGTTCCAGCGACTTGTGGCAGTATTATCCTGATCGCGGGGGCCCGGCGCGTCGCGAGTATGATCGCCTGGTCGGTATAGTCATCGAGCACATTCTTCAACGCCGACGTACGCATCCGCAGCTGGATGCCCGGACTGGTGCAGACCTACTCCATGGAGTGCAGATCGCGGATCGTATCGGCCACTTTTCTGCGGCCAGCATGGGTATTATTCTTGAGTTCTTTATTTTAGCGGTTGAGTGGGTTTCTGTTGAGCGCGCGCGCTCGCGCCTCTGAGGGCGCGGTATAGCACTGGATACATTCGCCTATGAGGGCACGGTATAGCACTGGATAGCACTGGCGCAGACATGTATGAAGCGCGAGACATGCACTGATATATATATATATATATATATATATCCTCGTACTTACGCAAACACATACACTTGTACATAGAGACACACACGTACTAACACATACAGACACACATACATCCATGGATACACAAGTGTATCATCAAAGATGTGTTTCGTAAATGTGACCTCCGACACGCAAAACGGTCTCGCAAGTATAAAATGCTGGTAGCTGTCCAAAGTGTCTTCTCCGTCTTGTGAAGGATCGCGCTTGGCGACGACACGTCAGGGAAGGTGGACCACCAGACGTGTATCCAAAGCCACGTTGGAAGCGCTGGTGGCTGAGCCCTAGGGGCGGTGCTCAGTTGTATAGTGCATTGTGGCAGACTTTGGTGTCAAGCAGAACTGTATGAAAGAAGAGCCACCAGTAATGACATACACACACACATATACACACACATGTAAACATTCGAGCTCGGTGCGCATAGCCATGCCTTTACACGCAGACGTGCACATACACAGTCTCGTACACATATACACGTACGTTCGTCGAGACATGCACTGATATGTACGTATCCTCGTACTTACGCAAACACATACACTTGTACATAGAGACACACACGTACTAACACATACAGACACACATACATCCATGGATACACAAGTGTATCATCAAAGATGTGTTTCGCAAATGTGACCTCCGACACGCAAAACGGTCTCGCAAGTATAAAATGCTGGTAGCTGTCCAAAGTGTCTTCTCCGTCTTGTGAAGGATCGCGCTTGGCGACGACACGTTCTGCCTTACTTCCTGCAAGTTGGCGTAGTATCATATCTACTGTGCGTTTCAGGGCCCGCACGCGTCACGTGCATCGAGAATCATGGGTTTGGCAACGGCGACGGAGGCGGCGGCGGCGACGGCGAGGGTGACGGCGGCGACGGCGACGGCGACGGCGACGGCGACGGTGACGTATCGTCCTCAGCCTCAGTCTTCGCCTGCCTCAGCACCAGCCTGCCTCAGCGTCGGCCTCAGCCTGTCTCAGCCTCAGCTGCATCAGCTCAGCGTGTCCCAGCCTCAGCCTGCTCCAGCTTCAGCTTCACCCTCAGCCTCGGCCTCAGCCTGCGTCAGCCTCTTTTGCTCTCATGTCTATCATACGTATCATGTGCTATACGTATCATACGTTTCACGTGCTATACGTATCATCCCCAAAAATGTGACCAACCTGTCTGTCTAACGGTCAACATACGTATCATGTGCAATATGCATATATGTAACCATAGCATGTGAGCCATCGCCCCAAAAATGTGACCAACCTCTCTGTCCAATGTTTACCATACGTATACTGTGCAATATGTTCATACGCAACCACGGCATGTGCGCCAAAATTTGCCTCAAAAATGTGACGAACTTTCGTCTATGCCTCGTGTCTGTCTGACCCCTCTGCAACATGTATTACACGTAGTCAACTGCATGTGAGAACATCTGCCTCAAAAATGTGACTAACTTTTGCCCCTGCTTCTTTTCTGTCATACCCTTTGCAATGTGTTCCTATGTAAGAAGCAGTGTGGCTGTGAGGCAACACTTGCCCCAAAAATGTGACCACCTTTTGTCTTCTGTCTCTCATACGTATCATGTGCAACGTGCAGCCTACGGAAGAAGCAGTGTGGCTGTGAGGCAAAATTTGCCCCAACAATGTGACCAACTTTTGGGTTCCGTCTCCGTACTCATGTACTACGTATCATGTGCAATTTGTATCCTGCGTAAGAAGTAGCGTGGCTTTGAGGCAACACTTGCCCCAAAAATGTGACCAACTTTTGTCTTCTGTCTCTCATACGTATCATGTGCAACGTGTATCCTACGTAAGAAGCAGTGTGGCTGTGAGGCAAAATTTGGTCCAAAAATGTGAGCAACTTTTGTCTTCTTTCTCTCATACGTATCATGCGGAATGTGTTTCCTACGTAAGAAGCAGTGTGGCTGTGAGGCAAAATTTGCCCCAAAAATTTGACCAACTTTTGTCTTCTGTCTCGCATGCACACGTATCATGTGCAATTTGTATCCTACGTAAGAAGCAGTGTGACTGTGAGGCAACACTTGCCCCAAACATGTGACCAACTTTTGTCTTCTGTCCCTCATACGTATCATGTGCAACGTGTATCCTGCGTAAGAAGCAGTGTGGCTGTGAGGCAAAATCCCCAAAATTGATCAACTTCTGTGCCTCATGTTTCCCATACGTATCTTGGGCAATATGCATATACGCAACCACTGCATGTGAAGCACAATTTGCCCCAAAAATGTGACCAACTTCTCTGTCTCATGGTCAACATACATATCATTTGCAATATGCATGTGTGTAACCATAGTATGTGAGCCATTGCCCAAAAAATGTGAGCAACTTTTGTTTGTCTGGTATACGCCTCTGCGACATGTGTTACACGGGTCTGCATACGTATCATGGGCACTGTGTATGAGACCTACCATCTAGATTTTTGGTTTCCAGAGAAAAACAAATAGGATATCAATGAGGTCTCGGGGTAACAAAAACTGTGATATCAGTATGCCTGGCTTTGTCGCATGTGCGGCGGCGGACTTCACAGGCCGTTACTGGCCGTCTTCGGGCCCTCACAGGCAGTCTGCGCCTCGCCGAGGGCTCTCCCCGAAACCATCATCATTACCACCATCATCACCATCATCACCACCACCATCACCATCATCATCACCTCCCTCATAGGCACTTTGGCTCAAGAGGGGGGTATTCTTGGCCACGTATAGCCTTGGCATGGAGTCCGCGGGGTATCTCTTCTTGCTGTCTTTCGTATTACTGCGTTTTACCAGAGGGCAGGCAGGAGTACCTGTCGTATGCGACTACATTTTGGATCAGTGGAGCGTATTCGTGCACGACTTCGATGCTTTCTGTTTAGGACTCGTCCGTCACTGCGACGCAGTATGCAAAGAAAAAGGGTGCTCGTATTTAGCCCATCGAGAAGGCTTGCATACTCAGTATTCCGGCTTGCACTTTATCCGTACACTTCGCAGGGTTCGTATACGACGGCGTCTTGTCGCATTTGCGGAGAAGTGGGCGCGCTTAGCATCGGGGCTTCAGCGTCCCCGTGGCGACGGTATCCCCAGCGCGGACATCATGGCCATGGGGGACAGTATCCCGGACTACGTGGCCGTGGCCGTGCAGAAGAACAAGGTGAAGATGGCCGCTAAGTATAACAGCATGGACTGTATGAGGTGTTTTATGCACATGGTTGAGTATTGCATGGGCTTCACGCCTACGGAGTATACCGAGGAGCTGCATCAGTGGTTTCTGAAGCGGCAGTGTCGGAAGTGGGCACGCTATGCTGCGGCGGAGCTCGCGTATTTTGGCGTGGTTTCCTGCGACACAATGACCACAGCATTGGGTCGTATGAGGAAGGCTCTCAACACCACGTCTCAAGTGAGCGTCGCGACCATGTATGTATTGTTCTGCGAGACGCGGCAGGCTATCAACAGGTATTCGTTGCATGGTGTTTGGTATCTCATTGACGCGTATGACAAGAGCAAGTCTGTGCGGGCAAACGTTTCGCGTGTCCGGCCTGGGCTAGTATCGACGCGTTGTCACACAATTCAGCTTTTGGAGGCGATCCGCAGCTGTGTGGGAGTATCGCTTGCTGTGCTGCGGACCTTGGGAGGTGGCGTATCAGACGGCGGACCTTGCGAGGTGGCGTATCAGCTCGGTCGCCGCCGTCTGTGTCCCAAGGTAGAATCTGACGGTATTCCAGAGCTCCGTGTGCTTGCGAGTTGTCTCAGCGTATTGACACAGAAGGTGCAGACGTATGCGAGGCAGCCTTCGCAGCAGTACCGCGGCTTGGTCAAGGCCGCCAAAGGTCTGGGTATCAAGTACGGGAAGTCGCATACGGTGAAGAAGCTCGCGCTGCTCGTGAAGCGAGGTATGCTGCAGCCTTCAGGCACCGGTGCGTGCAAACGGACGTACCAGGAGCTGGTATCCGCAGCGCACGCTCGCGGCGCCAGCGAGTATCAAAGAATTAAAGTGCAGGGAAGGTGGACCACCAGACGTGTATCCAAAGCCACGTTGGAAGCGCTGGTGGCTGAGCCCTAGGGGCGGTGCTCAGTTGTATAGTGCATTGTGGCAGACTTTGGTGTCAAGCAGAACTGTATGAAAGAAGAGCCACCAGTAATGACATACACACACATATACACACACATGTAAACATTCGAGCTCGGTGCGCATAGCCATGCCTTTACACGCAGACGTGCACATACACAGTCTCGTACACATATACGTGCGTCGAGACATGCACTGATATGTACATATCCTCGTACTTACGCAAACACATACACTTGTACATAGAGACACACACGTACTAACACATACAGACACACATACATCCATGGATACACAAATGTATCATCAAAGATGTGTTTCGCAAATGTGACCTCCGACACGCAAAACGGTCTCGCAAGTATAAAATGCTGGTAGCTGTCCAAAGTGTCTTCTCCGTCTTGTGAAGGATCGCGCTTGGCGACGACACGTCAGGGAAGGTGGACCACCAGACGTGTATCCAAAGCCACGTTGGAAGCGCTGGTGGCTGAGCCCTAGGGGCGGTGCTCAGTTGTATAGTGCATTGTGGCAGACTTTGGTGTCAAGCAGAACTGTATGAAAGAAGAGCCACCAGTAATGACTTACACACATATACACACACATGTAAACATTCGAGCTCGGTGCGCATAGCCATGCCTTTACACGCAGACGTGCACATACACAGTCTCGTACACATATACACGTACGTTCGTCGAGACATGCACTGATATGTACGTATCCTCGTACTTACGCAAACACATACACTTGTACATAGAGACACACACGTACTAACACATACAGACACACATACATCCATGGATACACAAGTGTATCATCAAAGATGTGTTTTGCAAATGTGACCTCCGACACGCAAAACGGTCTCGCAAGTATAAAATGCTGGTAGCTGTCCAAAGTGTCTTCTCCGTCTTGTGAAGGATCGCGCTTGGCGACGACACGTTCTGCCTTACTTCCTGCAAGTTGGCGTAGTATCATATCTACTGTGCGTTTCAGGGCCCGCACGCGTCACGTGCATCGAGAATCATGGGTATGGCAACGGCGACGGAGGCGGCGGCGGCGACGGCGAGGGTGACGGCGGCGACGGCGACGGCGACGGCGACGGCGACGGTGACGTATCGTCCTCAGCCTCAGTCTCCGCCTGCCTCAGCACCAGCCTGCCTCAGCGTCGGCCTCAGCCTGTCTCAGCCTCAGCCTGCATCAGCTCAGCGTGTCCCAGCCTCAGCCTGCTCCAGCTTCAGCTTCACCCTCAGCCTCGGCCTCAGCCTGCGTGAGCCTCTTTTGCTCTCATGTCTATCATACGTTTCATGTGCTATACGTATCATACATGACACGGGGATGTGTGTCAAAACATGCCCCAGAAATGTGACCAACTCTGGTGTGTATGTGTCCCATGGCTAGCAGACGTATCATGTGCAATATGTATCATGTGCAACACGGCTCACGTGTAATATGTGCTCCGAGGGCTTTCCCACGGAGTCGCCAGACCCATCTGGGGATCTTGGGAGGGCCTCCCAGGGCCCTGTGGTTATGTATTCTCTTTAGGCCTTCGGCCCCAGCCGCCAGACCTCTCTGGGTATCTGGGGGGTTCCCAGGGCCCGATTGTCTTAGTTTCTGTGGGAAGATTATGAGGGCGTCTGGGGGGTTCCCGGACCCGATTCCCAGGGGAAGTTTATGAGGGCGTCTGGGGGGTTCCCAGGGGAAGTCTATGAGGCCTGTGGATTCAAATAAAAAGATGAAGTGAGTATGCCTGCTCTGGTCGCATGTGCGGCGGCGGACTTCGTCTTTCCGACGGCGCTCGCATGAGTGTTCTGCGTGTGCGGTCGTATGGACTTTGGCATTTGGGCACATGTATGCGGTTCGCTTCTGTTTGTACGTAGCGGTTTCTGCTCAGGCCGCTTACTGTATATCGCGAGATCGTATTCACCTCCATATTGCCGGCCTTCCGTATGGCTTCCCAGATGGCCGGTCGGCTCGACCCCGCGACGGGCGAGTATTACCCAAGCGATGATGAAGTGCGCTACAGTATGGAGCGCTGGCACACGCCACCCAACCACGAGGCGTATGCGCGGCGCTGGCTCAAGCAGTGTGGCTCGGAGAGGTGGTTCGCGTGCGGTATCTTCTTCCCTATTCTATGGGAGGGTGTCAAGGGCGTATGCCTCGCCGTATCGAGCGTTATGTCCACGAGGCAGTCGAAGACGAACAACGACCCGGACTACCAGCACAGTATGGGGGGCATCCCCGAGCCGGAGTGGCTTTACTTCGACGCCTTCTTCTACGCGCACGCGGTATTCGGGAACTTCTCGGTATTCCAGGATGAGAGGCTTGGGAAGCCCATTGGCTACCTTCTGCACGTATTCGACACGCTGTGCACCGCGCGAGGTATCGTCGCCTGGAAAGCCAACCTCTTCGTCCACCCGGGCCAGTGGGTGTATAGCAGTATGCGGTATTTGCTCGGTCAGCTCGCTATTCCCATTCATGCGGAGATCGTATCCGGCCTCTCCTACAGGGCCCTCGCCACCTTGGACGTATTCATTGCGTATCACGCGGCCTTCATGGGTACGGACCCGCAGAAAATGGCCATTTGGAACGTATCCCCTGAGGTCGGCCCAGAGATGAAGTATCCGCGTCAAGACCAGTGGTGGTGGTTGCCCGTATGGCGGTCTTTTGGTCAGAGCGACGAGTATCCGAACATGCTCGATTACCCGGCCTTGCCACCGCAGGTCCACAACGTGCTCGCGTTAGCACTGCCGTATGCAAGCCCCGGCTCTCTCGCCAGCAGGCGTATCGGCAATATCATTGGGCATTTGGGAGCGCACGGGTATCAGCCAGGCCCGCACCTGCATCAGCCAGGCAGCCATGTACCCAAGCGCCTTTGCGACGTCGCAGACGACGAGTCGCCTTAGTATGCTTCTGGGTGAGTATACTCCTACGTGTGACTGGACCTGTTTGCGAAAGCAGGAGAAAGTATGGCACCCCTTTGTGTCCAGAGCCGCGCCGTCTGCGTTATTCCTTTCTCGCTTCTCTCCTTTCCTCCTTGTCCTGCTCCTCCTCCCCCTCTTGCGCCTCGGAGCCGTATTGGAACTGTCGATGGCCATCTCCCTGTCTCCCTCGCATGTCTGCTTGTACATATGTATAATTTCAGAACTAAACGTGCATGTGATCGTTTAGAACATGGTGGACCGTGCGTATGTCACGAACCTTGTGTACTTTCTCTCCCTCCGTCTGGCTGTGCACGCGCGCGTTGGGCAGTGAGAGTTAGGATCACAGCGCCACCAGTGTATGAGCAATGCATGCGTCATCCTTGGGACTGTATAACAGCAGAAACAGACAACATTGCATCGCAGCGGGACAGCCATCGGGACAACCATCGGGACAACCATCGGGACAACCATTTGGACAAGCATCGGGATAACGATCGGGACAACCATAACCATCAGGACAACCATCGGGGCAACCATCGAGACAACCATCGGGACAACGATACCTTCTCTCTTGTGTCCTCCCACATCCCTCAGGAAGTTGCCCTAAAGATGTGACCGACTCCTCTCTCTCCTTCTCTCTGTCTCTCGCTCTTTCTCTGCTTCATATCTATCATACGTAACACATCTACTTGTGTAATCGCCTTCCCAGGAATTTGCCTCAAAAATGTGACCAACTATCTTGGCACTGCGTACCATCTCACGTGTACCGTGTACCACATCTTCTCAGGTTGCCTCACACATGTGACGAATCTCTTTCTATCTCTCTCTCCACTGGCTCTCTGTCTCTCTCTCTCTCTCTCTCTCTGTCTCTCTGTACTATGTATGTCATACGCAACAAATGCACCATGCGGGGCACATGCGGGGCCCAAACAAGTGATCAACCTCTGCGGGTGTGTACTCCACGCCAGTGTAGTATCCACGATCGTCCGCGCGCCACGAAGTGAAGTGTCCTGACGTCATAGGGCGGGAAGCTGGGTGTGGGTGGTTCCCGAGAGTCGTGTGGATGTTTGGTAGAGCTTGCATTGCCCCCCCACGAAGTGGGGGTATTGGCTGGCGTCGCATGAAAACCCTGGCACTGGGGAGAACACTGAGCGTTCGGGTAAAATGATTGTTGTTGTTGTTGTTGTTGTTGTTGTTGTTGTCGTTGTCGTTGTTGTTGTTGTTGTTGATGTTGTTGTTGTTGTGGTGGTTGTTGT
The DNA here is from genome assembly GCA_963575745.1 of Prorocentrum cordatum. Taxonomy (NCBI): domain Eukaryota; class Dinophyceae; order Prorocentrales; family Prorocentraceae; genus Prorocentrum; species Prorocentrum cordatum. Next base: position 60,773 of record CAUYUJ010017392.1, on the reverse strand, counting down.
TTGTTGTTGTTGTTATTGATATTGTTATTGTTGTTGTTGTTGCTGCTGCTGTTGTGGTTGAGGTTGTGGTTGTTGTTGTTGTTGTTGCTGTTGTTGTTGTTGTTGTTGTTGTTGTTGTTGTTGAATATTATTCCTTCTAAAGAATTATTATTGTTGGGACCCCTGGTGCGCGACCTCTGCGCCGCGCCTAGGCCGCAGCTACATTTTCATCATTTTTTCGCGAAAGCTTCAGAAAAGTGGATTGTGTCCGGATCCGGTTGTTTTGTTGACCCCGTTTTCCCTTGCAAAAAACAATAGAAAATGAAAATTCTTGTTCTTACTTGATCAAATTGCAAGAATCCCTTGCAAAAAATAAGGTAAAGTGGACATTCGTGCGCGCAAGACGAAATCCTTCCAAAACCTTAGGTTTCGTAGCGATTTTAACATAAAAACATCAAAAACCCAATGGTTTTTTAAGAAAAAATTGTCAAAATGTCCTTCCGCGCGCGCTGTCCGAATCCCACAAAACCAATGGTTTTTCAACATTTATGTTACATGAGCTCGCGCGAGCTACTTTTTCTTGTTCTAACATAATCAAATTTCAATAATCCCTTGCAAAAAATAAGGTAAAGTGGACATTCGCGCGCGCAAGACGAAATCCTTCCAGAACCTTAGGTTTCGTAACGATTTCAACATAAAAACATCAAAAACCCACTGGTTTTTCAAAAAAAAATGTCCAAATTTCATTCCGCGCGCGCTGTCCGACTCTGGTTTTTCAACATTTATGTTACATGAGCTCGCGCGAGCTACTTTTTCTTGTTCTAACATAATCAAATTTCAATACTCCCTTGCAAAAAAAAAGTAAAGTGGACATTCGCGCGCGCAAGACCAACAAAAAACACGACGATCTCAGGAACTTGCCCCAAAAATGTGACCAACTCCGCTCTCTCTGTCTCTCTCTCTGTCTGCTCTCTGTCTCTCTCTCTGTCTGTCTGTGTCATGTATTGTATGTCACAATTGCAGGATGCTGGGCACACGCGCGCCCCGAATAAGTGACCAAGTTCTGTGGGTGTGTACCCCACGCCAGTGTAGTAGCCACGGTCGTCCGCACGCCACGAAGTGAAGTGTCCCAACGTCATAGGGCGGGAAGCTGGGTTTGGGTGGTCGCGAAGAGTCGTTTGGATATTTGGTAGAGCTTGAACTGCCCCCCCACGAAGTGGGGGTATTGTCTCGCGTCGCATGAAAACCCTGGCACTGGTGAGAACACTGAGCGTTCGGGTAAAATGATTGTTGTTGTTGTTGTTGTTGTTTTTGTGTGTGTGGCCATGTTCTTGTTATTCAATCGCTTCGCTCACTCCGCCGGCCCGTATTGCATGATCGCTACTGCTTCGGCGCGGGCTCGGGGCCATTTCGGCGCCGCCGGAAGGAGGAAGATGAGGATGGGGAGGGGGAGGGGAGGAGGAGAAGAGGATGAGAAGGAACGGAGGAGGATGCAGATAAATATGAGGAGCAGGAGGAAGAGAAAAGGGCGGAGGAGGAAGCCTCTCGATGACATCTTGCGGCGCCGTTGGGGCCACACAGGGCCGTTGTCCAGATGCTTCTTTGGGAGGCCCTGGGGTCTGTTGAGAGGCCGTTCGGGGGCGCCCGGGAGACATTTTTGAGGCCTTGTAGGGCCTCTTTTGAGCCTCCTTGGAGCCTCCTGGGGTCTCTTGGGGGCCTCTCGGGGGCCCTCTTGGGCCATCTTGGGGGCCTCTCGGGGCCTCCTGGGGCCCTCTTGGGCGGAAGGCTCGAGGTGTCGGTTCGTGGTCCCCATCTTGGGCCCCTTTTGGGGCCGTCTTAGGGCTCTCTTGGGCCGTCTTGGGCGTCTCTTGGGCCGTCTCGGGGCCCGTTTGGGCTCTCTGGGGGCCTTCTTGGGGGCCTCTTGAGCCGTCTTCGTGCGCTCTTTGGGGCCTCAAGGGCCGTCTTGGAGCATCGGAAAGCCGAAAATGCGACAAGGCCAAAATCCTTCCAAAACCATCGTAAAACTGATGATTTTGGCGTCTCGGGGCGCTCTTGTGAGGCCTCTTGGAGGCCACTTGGAGCGTCTTGGCGGCTTCTTGGGCCGTCTTGGGATCATCTTCGGCGTCTTGGAGCGTCCTTTGGGCATCTCGGGGGCCTCTTGGGCAGTCTTGGGGGCATCTTGGGGTCCTCTTGGCGCGCTCTGGGGGGCCTGAGAGGCCGTACCCAGGAGGAAAACCATCTCTGAATAGACCTTCCCGGGACCTTCCCGGGCTGCGGTCGGAGTACTTTTCGCCGGGGGACCCCCAGGGGCCGCCCCGCGCGCCCGAACTATAAGAATTGTGAACCAGTTGCCGGAGATCTTAGCACGCCTCTGGCCCGTTGGGCCGGCGAATTCTCTCCTCTGGCGACCGGTGTTCTTTTTGTTTGTGTGTTGTGTGTGCGTGTTGTGTGTGTGTGTGTGTGTGTGTTTTTGTGTTGCGTGTATTGCTTGTGCTGCCTGTGTTGTTGTTGTTTGCTTTGTTGGCGCTGGGTTTTTTGTGTGACAGCCGGGGGCAGCCCGCAGCCCGGGCTCTGGGGGGCGCGGGGTGCGGCGTGCAGGCGGGGGCCTGCCAGGGCGCCGGGGGTCCTGCAGGATACCGTCGGGGCGCCGAAGAAGGAGCCCTTTTCGTTTGGGAGGGGCCCAGTGCTCCGTAGTTGTCGGGGCTGGACAGAGCCCCCAACAGTGGCACGTCGATTAGTGAACTGTCCGTCTTCGGTTCTCGAGAGGGCGCCGCGACCGTCATTTTCCAGGCTTGCGCCCGCCAGGTTTGGGCCTCAGGTCGTTTCTACTAAACCACGTTTTACTCAAGGGAGGTCTGTCCATCCCCGAAGTTGTTTTGCAGCTCGCCTTAGGTTTTCCTTGGGTCTTCGATCGGAATTCGAGGCTTAACTTCTGGAAAGGAGGGGCCTCGTTCCTCATCTGGGGTTCCTCAGGTCAACGCCCCGACTCTATCCAGCGGGGCTAGAGGGCTGCACTGATGGCCCAGCCTTGCGCGCAGGTTCCTAACATGTCATGGCGCCCACATCGCAGAGCGGATTGCGGTCGGAAAACCATGGGGTGGGCCCGGGAGTGTCCTGGATCATTTCGCTCCAGATTTCGAGGTGAATTTCGTGCGGATTTTTCTTTGGTCAGGAATGAAGACCAACAGAAAAATCCAAGTGAAATTCGCGTCGTTTTTCGCTCGCCGCTTCGGGTAAAATCCACGCAGAAGTCCACGCAGAAGTCCGCTGCAGCACGTCCGCCGGTGCAAGGAGACATGGCCCGGGCCTGCACGGACCGGGGTGTCCTTGCGTCCCCGACCGACCTGTGCCGCTGCCTCAACCTCGCCCTCCTCTGACGTAATGGTGCGCTTCGTGGCCCCGGCCGGGAGCCAGGCCACAGCCCTGACACGCTGCCGCGTGGCGGCGCCTCGCGTCGGCACGCTCCTCCCGCGCGCTGCGCGGCCGCCCTCCCCGCCCTGGGCCCGGGCTGGCCCTGGCCACCCTCGACCAGCACCTTCCGAAACCCTCCTCGCGCGGCAGGTGCCGCGCTGCCGCGGCCGCCGCCGCGGCCGCAGGCGGCGGCCACCGTCGACGCCGCAGCGGCGGCGGCGGCGGCCGCGGCTCCGCACCCAGGCCCCCGACGTCACGATTTGTTCATGACGCGACCCCCAGAGGTCCAGACACATTCCCCGGGGCCGGTGTTCCATCCCGAGTCGTTTTGTTGACGGCCCCGAGGCCCAGGGAGGGCCCCCAGGAGGCCGAGCGAAGCGAACAGCTTCCCGTCGGGATTTTGTTCGTGGCTCGCGGGGGGGTCTGGGCAGGGCGGTCTCCGGGGGGGCTTCTTTGCGGCGTGCCCGGGGCGGCGTGGGCGGGGCGCGCCGCGCCCGCGGGGGAGGCGCGGGGGGGCATGGGGGCGCCAGAGGAGGGCCGGCCGAGGCGACGGGTCGCCTCTTGTCAAGGGAGGAGAAGCCACCCGGGCCCGATATCGGGCCCAGGGCCACTCAGCACACGCCAACATCATATGATGTTGGCGTCTGCTGAGCGGCCCTGGGCGTGTTTTTGAACCGCCTTGCTCTGCGGGTGCGTTCGCTGGACGACTTCGCGTGCCTTGGGTGGCTCTTGTGGGCGTGGATGTTCTGCGCTCTATTCTGGGCCTCGGGGGTCTCCCTCGTCGGCGCGGCCGGGCGCAGCTATCGGGAAGCGGGTGCGCCTGGACCCCGTGAGGTGTCCAGGGCCAGGGGCCGACTTCGAGCGGATGCGGGCCGCCGTTGTCTCAACTGGCCCTTCTCCGAGAGCGGTGCCGCGGTATCAATTCGACTCCGCATGGCCTCTCCTTCTGCGTCCCTCCCCCCTAGCCACGTGTCTCCTCCTCCTCAGTCTTCAATGCCTTCCTCACCGATTCCTCGTCGCCATCCTTCCCCACCCCTCCTTCCTTCGCTCCTCATCCTTCGTTTTTGTCTTCCATCCTCCTTCCTGCCTTCCCGTCTGCCTCGTGCCAGCTCCTGGGGGCCGCGCAGGACCGGGGCGAACTCGTCATCGACACGTTCGAGAGGCTGCTGCAGAGCAAGCTGACGAAGATTGCGAACTACGTCGAGGTCCTCCACGGGAGGGAGGGGGGCGAGGGCCCAGGGGCCCAGACCACCTTGTCGATGCTGAGCACGGCTCATGGGCCCCAGGGCCGCGAACCAACGTCGGCCAAGGACGAAACACCGGCCCGGGGGGGATGTGTGTCGAGTGTTCTGGGACTCCACCGTCGACGGGTTGAATAATGCACGACGTCAGAGGTCTGCGGGGGGGAGGCTGAAGAAGGAGCAGGGGGGTGTCAGAAGGGCTCGGCAGCAAATCATGGGAGCCTGCTATACCCTGTTACTTTTGTCTCTAACGTCGACTAGCGTCTGGGAGCTGATGAGATATGCCGGTTTAGCGTCGATTAGCATCGATTTGGTGTCGATTAGCATCGATGTAGCGTCGATTCGCAAAATCCGACAAGATGGTATGGGAGGCTCCCAAGAGTTGCCACCGAAGATTTGGGAGCGTTTTGCTATTCGTGGGCTCCTGGTTCGCTCCGGAATTCTCCCGCAGCGCACTTTAGGAGAGGAGCATCTGAGCATCTCCGAGCATCTGCTGTATGGAGCCCAGACTTCCGAACGATGAATTGTATGTCGGGCGTCCAGCGCCCAGCCCTGCCGATCCCTTCCACGGGGCCAGTTCTTCATCCCGAATCGTCTTTTGATGAACCCGGTGCCCGCAAGCGGCCTTCGGAGGCAGCATGGTGCGACGAGGGGTCACTCGTCCGGAAGAGCGGCTGAGGCAAGGAGGAGCATGGAGAGGAGAGGGACGAGACCTTCCAGTACGCTCTCCCTGCCTCTCCCCCCCTTCGTCCTCATGACCCTCGGGAGCCTCAGGCTGCTCCCCGTCCTCCCCCTCCTCCCCCTCCTCCTCCTCCTCCTCCTCCGCGTCCTCCTCCTCCTCCTCCTCCTCCTCCCTTCCTCCTCCTTGCTCCTTCGGAGGCGAGCGGAAACCGGACTCCCCCCCGGGGCCCAGGGGGGCCTCCCGCGGCTCCCGCCCGCGGCGCGCAGCGAATGCGCGCGCTTCGCGGAGGTGCGGCGGCCAGGGCGAGGGGCGGTGCAGCCACGCGCAGAAGTGGGTACCGAACAGACTTCGCAGGTATTGCGGCTGAGGCGGGAGGAGGCAACCTTGGAGAGACGAAGAGCGCTGGCCGCCCATGGAGAGCTCCTCGCCAGACTCACGAAACGTGCACAAAGGGTGATCAGATGGAGAGGTGAGCCCAAAGGTACCAGATGACGTTACGTCCCAACGTTCTGGATCTCGGCTGTGCTTCGCAAGGTTGAGTCGGGCCTGTCCCTCTACGGGAAAAAGTAGCCGGGAAACTACTATTCTTTGTATGCTTGAGCATGTTGTTGGTGTATGGCCTGACTCTTTTTCAGCTTTCGTCCGAAATCCGCCGGTAGGGGGACACGCCCGACCTACGGGTAGGGGGGGGAGTCTTCTTAGACGTGCCCCTGCTTCTTAGAAGGCGGGGGCCTCGTCTGTAGATGAAAAGGGCGGGCGCCTTGTAAGAAGCAGCCTCCTTCCAAAAAGCCTTCCCCCCTTCCCCTACCCCCTTGTGCGCGCCGCCAATCTGCTTCGCAACGCCATAAACAAAAAGTCGTCCCCTCTCTTCCCCTTCGCCCTCCCTCCCCTCCTCCCGCCCCCTCGCCGGAGCACGCCCTGGCCAGGCGGAATGCCAGCAAACAGCTCTGACGAGGACGTCGCTCCCATCTTCCCTTCTCCCTCCCCTATACCCATCGGTCGCTGAGAGTAGGTATTTCTGGATTCCCAGAACCCAATCTACTTCAAGCGCCTTCCTATTTCAAGAATCGATCTGGCTTTGCTGTTGCTTGCTACTCTTTGGGCGGGCCCGAACCCATTCTACTTAATCCGCCTTCCTACTTCATGCTTCGACCTACTTCTTCCGACCGGCGTGTAGCGGCGCCCCCCCCCTCTCCAGACTCCCCGAGCATGGAGGATCGATGGCTCTGAGACGTCTCTGGCCCTCGTGAGGCGGGTCTCTGGAGGCGCCTCCCGAACCTCCGGATGCCTCCAGGGAGACCTGCGGCTACCTCCGAGACCCAGACCGTGCCCCTCTATGTGAGAAGGAAGATGAACGAGGTGAGAGGAGGAGAAGGAGGAGGAGGAGGAGGAGGAGGAGGAGGAGGTGGAGGAGGAGGGGGAGCAGGAGGGTCGGGTCTGGCGAAAGGGGGGGATTGGGAAAGGGGGGGTTACGAAATTTGCTGCATGCAGCTGATTTCGGCCTCACCGAGGGGCCCATTCCTCGATACATGGGCGCCTCCCGGCGCCGGGAGGCGCCGGGAAAATCAGCTACGTGAGCTGATTCTCAAACCCCCCCTTTGCTATCACCCCCTTTCGCCCGGCCCGAGAGGGAGGATGAAGAGGAGGATGAGGGTGCAGAGTGAGCGGGGAGAAGGAGTAATAAGGAGTAGGCGGTAGGGAAAAGGAGCCAGGAGAACAGGGAGGGGGACGAGGCGGGTGGAGTGCGGAGGAGGGCGGAGGGCGGGAGTGGACGAGGCGGCTGAGGCGGAGGAGAAGGACGTGGAGGACAGGAGGACAGGAGGGAGAGGAGGAGCGAGGATTCACCTCTGAGGTCATCAAGACCGAGCGGGAAACTGAGACGAAGGAGTCGAAGGAGTTCGGCATCAACACGAAATACCTCCGCAACATTGTCCATGCCAGGCTGAACGACGACATCGAGCTCGACGACATCAGGATCTCCATCCACCCTCCTTCGAGCCCCGCAGCCTTCTGTTTTTCTCCCTCGTCCTCTTCCCCATCCCGCCTCTGGCTATATTTCCAGAGACAAGGGGAGGAGGAGCTATAACAGACCAGCGCAGGGCCTCGTGATGTCCAGGGGGGTTGCTCCTGGCCCAGGGTCTCGGAGCCAGGGAGGCCAGGACAGCGCAAGCCCAGGAGTCATGCTCCAGGGTAGAGTCGGAGTAGATAGGGTCGGAGTAGATGGATAGGGTCGGAGGATCGCGCCGCGTCGCCGAGGCATCGGCGATGCGGCTCGAGGTGGAGCCCGATTTCCTCCACGACGACGGCGCCGATGGATCGGAGAGGCGTCGGCGATGCGGCGCGATCCACCGACCCCATCGACTCGGATCCCATGTGGGAGGTCTCAACATGCGAGGTCGGGAGAGCCTGGAGAATGTGAGGCTGTTTCGACCGCGGCTTCAGCCTCGCCGGAGCTGCGAACATGTCCTGGGTTCCACGTCGCGGCCAGCGTTTTAGCCACACCCTAAGTGGGTGTCTTGTTGTCTCTGGACAACCGGCGCATGAACAGGAACAGGAACCCATCATTCTCACCATCATCATCATCATCATCATCATCATCATCATCATCATCATCATCATCATCATCATCATCATCATCATCATCATCAGCATCAGCATCAGCATAAGCATCATCAAAATCATCATCATCAGCAGCATCATCATCATCATCATCATCATCATCATCATCATCACCATCATCATCATCATCATCATCATCATCATCATCATCATCATCATCATCATCATCATCATCGTCCGTAGCCATTTTGGCTCAAGGAGCCACGCCGGTGTGGCAGCGGTTTCCCCGTCCGAATTTCGCGCTGCTCGGGTTATTTCCTCCTCAGCTGGCCCGTTCGAGCCCCGCGCTGTTCGGGCATTCGTGGCAGTCGCGGCGCTGGACGCTGCTGTCGCCCTGGGGCCGCTTGGTTCGAGCGGCAGCCGAAGGCGCGGCAGCGGGGGGCGCTGCGAGGCACGGCATCGCGGCCGCCGTGACCGCTGCCGCCGTGACCGCCGCGGCGCGCGTCGGTGCTGAGCTGATCGGGGGCTGGGCTGCAGATGGAGCTGGCGATGACGAGGACGCCGAGCTCGCCCTGCGGCTTCGGGCCATCAGGTCAGCCCTGGCGCGCCTGATCCGCGGCGAGAGGGCTTCGGGCGCCGAGCGGGCGACTCGGAACCTCGGGGCCCGCGCCTTCCTCGGTGAAGGCGCCGAGGTCCTCGAGGCCGCGCTCGAGCGGCCGCAGGCCAACCAACGCCGTGGGCGGTCTGGCGCCCTCGCCCCAACGGATCGGGGGGCTCTCAGCCGTCCTGGCCCTGAGGCGGGATGGCGACCCAGCCTGGAGGCGAGGCGCCGCAGCATGGCGCCGCCCACAAACGAGTGCGGCTACAACGGCGATGCGAAGAACGACGATGACGGTCACCAGCAGCACGTGGACGAGCAGCTGCACGTGCAGCTGCAAAACCAGTACGAGATCAAGTACGGCGTCGGCGACGACGAGCTCGAAGGCTACGACAGCGATCGCGGGCCCGATGAGGTCAGGTTCGGGTCCAAGCCCGAGTTCGGCGAGTGCGCTGGCGACGGAGCGCAGGACGATGACGCCTGCACGGGCGAGGACGGTCTCGGCTCGGGCGGGGTGCAGGCGCCCCTCGGCACCCAGCACGACGAGCCGAGCGATGTGCAGGACGAGGGCGAGTACGAGGAGTGTACGGACGCGAACCTGGGCGCCGGCGTTGGCGCGGCGTCGAGCCCCGCCAAACCAGCGTCGGTCAGGCGGCGGCAGAGGCGCGGCCGTCGGCCCACGCGGGAAGGACCGACAGCGTCGGCCGCCGTACCGGCGAGCGCACGGGCACCCGAGGCGACGGAGGCAGCCGAGCCCGCCAAGTGCACAGCATGGAGAACGGCTGCGCGACGGGGGAGGGCCGCGACCCGCGGCGCTGCCTTCGTCCTGGCGGATCGTGCGCGGTCGGCGCCTGAGGCGGTTCCTCCACCCCTCGCCTCTGGCGCGCAGTGGTGGCAGTGGGCGCTCGAGGAGCTCGGGCGGGATGGCGGCCCGAAGGCACCCAGCGCCTGCCCACCGACCACGGCGGCGAAGGGGGTGGAGTGCGAGAGGGACTCGGCCGATGATGGTGAGGCTGCAGATGATTGGCCTCTTGGCAGCGACCCGTCAGAGTACGCTGTCAAGCACGACTGGCGCATGCAGCCAGGTGTTGCGCAGCAGGACCTCCGGGAGAAGGTCGGGATCGGCTCCGCGGGCCCCGCGAGGGAGGTGCAATTCGAGGTGGAGTGCACGCGGGCGGACTCCCAGCGGGTCCAGGGGCACGAGTCGGAGGCCCAGGACATGGCTGCATCGGAGCCCGCTCTCGCTGAGACGCCGATGCGCGTGGGCACCCGGGCTGTCTCCGAGCCGCAGTCCGACGTCAACCAGCAGCGCGACTCCGAGCAGCCCGAGGAGCAGCAGCAGTTCCCTTCGGAGCGGGCGGGGCTCGTGGCGCTGCGGGCCAGATACAACGGGCTGATGGCTGGGGTTTGCGCCGCCTTTGGGCGCCATGCTGCGCGCGGCCCGCGAGGCGCGCGGCAGGCGCTGGCGGGCGCGATCTGCCCCGGCAACTTTCTCGCATTTCTCCTGCCGCGCTCGCGCGGCATCTGCCTTAATGCAGTTGTGGCGCTCTGCGGCTTGGGACCCATAGGTCTGCCGAGCGCGGTGCCGCGCGCTCGTGGCGCCAGGCAGGATCGAGGGTCGCGAATGCCTGCGACGAGCGTGCGAGCTCCGAGGGGAGAGGGGCCCCATGGCGTAGGCCGTACCCCTCGGGTCTCGGCGCGCGTCAGGGTTCATTGGCTCCTGCCCCTCCTGGGCTCGCTGCGCTGCTCTGCCCGTGCCGTTTGGCGCGTCAAGTGGCGCTTGCGTTCTGCAGCTTTGCTGCGTGCCAGCCCGCAATTCGTGTGCGCTGTTCTCGCGCCAGGGCGCAGGCCGAACCGAGGGGGTAGGTGGCTTGCTACCGACTCTCTGGATCGCCTCCGAAGGCAATCGCAGAGCAAGTTTGTCCAGTGGGCGGCCAGTGGCCTTGGGGACTGCGTTGCTTTGCTTTGGCGCGCGCGTGCTGCTGTAGCGGGCTGAGTCGCCGTGACTGCTCGGATGCCGTACTACCGCTTGCTTTTGGCTGGGGCGGCGGGCGGCCTCTTGGCACTCAGGTGAATCTGCGAGGGTGCGCTGAGGCGCGCGAGACCGAGCGTTGCCGCCGCAGGGCCAGAGGGGAACGCATCGGTCCGAGGGGCAGTACAAGCTAGGAGCTCCTGACCTCCTTTAGACGCGTGGATCATCATCATCATCGCCATCCTCATCATCCAGGGGACCAGCATGATCATCATCGTCATCGTCATCACCATTACCACAGTCATCATCAGCAACATCAGCACCACAATCGTCAGCATCCGCATCAGCATCAGCATCAGCATCCGCATCATCACCACCACCATCATCACCATCACCCTCACTCTTTGTCAGCCACGCGCTCACACACTCACGCATTCACGCGCATCATCATCAGCTTCTCCATCATCACCCAGTCCAGCACTCACTTACCCACTCACCATCATCATCGTCATCATCATCACCATCACCATCGATCCCACTCCCGCACTCGTTTACACTAACACACAATACGCATGTACAAGCTCACGCAGCCACGCACTCATGCATTGATCTTGAGGAAGTCTAAGGCGGGAGCCTCGTCTGTCAGTGAATTTTGAGGAAGGCTCATGCGGGCCCCCCTTCATGATGGAACTCGCATTTCATGTTGGTAATCCGAGCGGGTCGTCCAAATCCTGTAACTGTCGTTTTTTTATTGGGGGCCCATCGCGCCTGAATCCTGCAGAAGCCTCAGGCGGGACCTCGCCTCCGTATGGGGCCCGTATTTCACGTTGGTAATCCGAGCGGGTCGACCAGATCTTGTAACCGCTCTCACTTTTGGGCTCCTCACGCCTGAATCTGGAAGAAGTTTTGCGCGGGGGCCTCATGTGTGAGTGATTCGCGAGGAAGTCTCATGCGGGGGCTCCCTCTCCGAGGGGCTGGCGCTGCATATCAGTAGTCCGAGCGGGCCATGCAACCCTAGACCTGTCGCCAATTTTGGGTTCCCCAGCCAGGCTTGAATCTTGAGGAATTCTCCGGCGGGCGCCTCGTCTGTTAGCGAGTCGCGAGGAAGTCTTGAGCAGGGGCCCCCTCGCTATGCGGCCCGCAGCTCCATGTCAGAATCTGGGCCAGTTTTCGGGATCTCGTAGCTGTCGTCGCTGTTGGGCCCCTCAAGAACACAGGGTGATGCGAGCCCTCGAAGCCAATCCGAGCGGAGCCATTTTTGTGCTCTTAAGAGGCCCCCTCGCTCGACTCATCAGATGGGGAGAAAGGGGGGGGGGGGGGGGCAGAAATAGAGGTGGACAACGGCGGCCGGGCGCAGGGGGGATCCCTTGCGTCCTGGACGGGGGCGGTGACCATCCTCGGCCGAAGCGGGCGCGCGGGGAAACCCTGCGTCCGGGCTGGCGGTGGCAACCCATCGTCAGCCAAATTGGGGGCAGGGGGGGCCCTTGTTTCCAGGCTGGCGGTGTAACCCATTGTCAGCCTGATCGGGCGCAAGGCGTGCTCCTCGTCCCCTTGCAGGCCGTAGACGAGTGCAGCGCGATTCAAGGTGACCCAGACGCGGTCCGGCGCCTCCTGAACGCCCCAAACATGCACATGACGGGGGACATCCACGGCGCCTTAGCGGCACGCGTCGGCATGGAAGTTCGGTTCACGGCCGCGCAGGAGGAGCTGGGGAAGAATCTGGGATTCGTGCAAGAGCAACGGACCACCTCCGGTTCTTCTGAGTTTTTGCCACACGACGAGCGGGAGTACGAGGGGTGCGCGCCGGGCCAGCTCTTTCGCCCCTACTACCTACCGCAGGGAATCTGGCTGCATGTTCACGGCTTCAAGGAGTCCCCGATCTACCAGAAGGGCGCTGAGGTGCTGCTACAGGGCGCCGAAGGCGCTGACCACGCTGGCGAGGCCGAGGCGCGGGCGAGGAGCTCGCTGATGTTCAGGCCCTGCGAGCAGGAGCTCACCCGGCAGAGCTCGGGGCCGCACGTCGCGCGCCGCTCGGAGTTCACCCCGACGCGCGCGTCGTGCTTGACCTCCGCGCTGTCTCAGGGCCAGACGCCGCGCAAGGGCGCCACCGTCGACTGCGCCAGGGATGAAGGACGCTGGTCGCGCGGGCATGTTGGACGAGCAGCGGTGGCTACACCTATTCGTCATGTTTTCCCGCGCCACGCGCGTGCGGGACGCGCTGATCCTGCGGCCGCCCGCGCGAGCGTTCCTGGAGCGCGGGCCGCTGGCGCCCCCGCGGCAGGCGCCGTGGAAGTTCGACGAGATAGCGGAGAGCTCCAGGACCGGGGCAGAGCAGCTCGCAGCGCGGCTGGGCTTCGCGCTGCCCCCCGCCCGAGCTCGGCCCAGCTCGCCTCGAGGCCCGCGGGGCTGCCCCGGCGGCCTGGCCCGCGGGTTTGTTCCGACGGCCCGCCCCCGCGCCCCAGCGTCCCGCGGGGTTGCCCCAACGTCGTGGCCCGCGGGATTGCCTATTATGCTGCGCGATCTAGCCGTCGGCGACGCGCGCGCGCTGGCCGAGGCGGCGACGGCTCCGAGGAACATCCACTTGCTTGCCCCGGCCAGGGGGATGGGGAGGTGCACGCGAAGATGAAGCCAAAGGAGGATGAGGAGGGGGGAAGAGGCAATGGGAATGCGATGATGAGGAGGTTCAGGAGGAGGAGGAGGAGGAGGAGGAGGAGGAGGAGGAGGAGGAGGAGGAGGAGGAGGAGGAGGAAAAGGAGGATGTGGAGGATCCATGAAAGGAGGGAAAGGAGAAGAGGGCAGATCAGAGGGCGAGAGGAGGGTGTCCGCCAGGGCGAGGAGGAAAGGGCTGGGCGAGCTAAACCGATTTTCGGGTGGGGTCCTACCGTCGGCCCCTCCGCCGCCTCCTGGGTTTGTTGGTCTTGCAGCAAACAATCACTCGTACTGCGGGCCCTCGTGTCGGTTCCTTGCCCGCCGCTCCGCGGTTTGTGGTTTGTTCGAGAACCGAGGTTCTACTCCAGCCGACGCCCGGGCAAAATGGAGGCTCTCTCTGTTTTTTGGGGGGGGTCGCTCGGACAGCACGGTTCTCCCACGCGTGCAGCGCCGCCCAAGCCCGCCCGCGGATGGGGCCGACAGGCGGCGTTCCTCCTCGCAGAGCCCTCGCAAAAGGCCACGCCATGGGTGGGCAGGCCCGGTCCTTGCCAGTTGAGCATGCGGTTCCCTGGGAGTTCTTTCAGGGGCAACGTCCGCTTGGGATGCGGTCGCCGATATTTGTTCAGCGTGTCGCGTGGACGGCTGGAATCGACGACGTGGTTAGCATGTCGCGCCGAGGCGTGGTGGACCAGAACTGGCGCCGCGACGCGCCACACGAAAATTCCCAGCCGTATGCTCAGGGAGTGATGTGTCGACCACCGAATGCCAATTCATCGCCAATGGGGACCCGATGGCCCACACCGCCCAGGAACGAGCGGCTTCGCTATTGGGGGCCAGTCGCAAACCCATCGGCGATGCGTCGGTGGTTCCAGCTCGACGCGTCCCCCCCCCAGAACGCTCCCCTCGAGCACGCGGCCCCCTGCTCCCCCCTTGGGGGTCCCGGGCGAGGTATCTCCAGGCTGCCTCCCCCCCTCCCCCTCCCAGCCGCAGGATTTAACGTTTTACGAGCAAACAGCTGTGCGGGGCCTCTGCCAGGGGCAACGATACACGGCGGGGGGGCAGTCACAGGAGAGGGAGCCTCGACCCCCAATCGCCCACTGATCGGGGAGGGAGCCTCGACTCCCAATCGCCCATTGCTCGCCGATACGGGTTTGATAGCCCCAGCCCGTCCAGGAGCGTGCGGATTGAATATCGGGGGCCTATCGCCGATCGATCGGCGATGCATCGCCGATTCCAGGTCGATGTTTCCCTGCCTAGCGGGGCAAATGAACAGCTGTGCGGGGCCTCTGGGGTCCCCCTCGCGGGCCCCATGGCCGTCACAAGCGACGTCCGTCGGGACTTCGGGGCCCCCGCGTGGAAAAGTCGAGGCGTCAAAGCTTTGGGCATGGAGCTTTCCGTCGCCGGCCGCCGGGCACCGAGGCTCGAGAATCGAGGTAATTATCTGGGCGTTTCCCCGGCGGTCAGGGGGGGGGGGTTCGAATGGGGGTCCTGGGTGGTGCCTGGGGGCGGAGCTAGAGGGCGCACAGGCCCCACGGAGGGGGCGATCGCGCAGATCTGCAGGCCCTGGACCGGAGGCAGCACCTGGAGAGGTGCGCCTGATCCGGGGGGGGGCTCTCTGGGGGCAGGGCGAGCTGCGCGGAGAAGGCAGGCGGAGGTGCGCAGGTCGCACGCACGGGCGCGCGAAGCCAGCCGCGCCGCCTCGTGCGCTGCGCTCTTCAGGGGCTCCGGCCCTGTCTGCTGTTGGGGGCGGGGGGGGGGCGGCGTTGAGAAGTCGAGCAGTCTTCGAGCTCTCCCGCCTCCTCCTCCTCCCCCTCCCCTCTGCCTCCTCCCCCTCCTCCTCCCCCTCCTCCCCCACCCCCTCCTCCTCCTCGTCCTCCTCCTCCTCCTCCTCCTCCTCCTCCTCCTCCTCCTCCTCCTCCTCCTCCTGGATCAGGGGCAACGTTTGCGGGCGATCTGGTCGGGAAGGGGATGCACCGACTGCCGATCGCCCATGGATCGCCGATGGGGGATCGGGCGGCCCACCCCGCCCAGGAGCGTGCGGTCTCGCCATCGGGGGGGAGTCATCGTCGAGCTGTCGGCACCGTGTCGCTGATTCCAGCTCTAGATGCCCCTGCCTTGGCAAGGTCCCCTCTCCCCGTCGTTCTTCCTCGCGATAGTCCTCGCGACCTCTACTCGCTCGGTCTCGGGGGTGCTTTCCAGGGCGACTCGTGCTGCGAACTGCTTGCCGCGGCGCAGAGTGCGAGAATCGAACAATATACGCAGCACAGCCGAGGGCTCCCAGCAGCTCCCACTCCCTGGAGGCATCCCGCTGGGAGCCGCTCTCGGATGGCTCTCCACAGGGCAACGTTCGGGGGGAATGGGCTCAGGGGGGTACGCATCGACCCCGCATCGCTCATTCATCGCTGGTGGGGTCTCGGTCCCCTGCCCAGGAACGTGCGGCTTCGCTCTCTTGGGCCTCTCGTCGATCGATCGGCGACGTATCGCCGATTCCAGCTCGATGCCCCCCACCCTGGAGCCGGTGCCCTCCCCAGTGTTCCCTCTCCGGAGACGGGCAAACCCGGAAGCCTGGCCATCTGATTCGTCGGCATCCCTGACGGGTGTCAACGACTACCCCACAGACCCGACCCGATCTGCCCGCCGACCCCGTGGGCCGAGGCCAGACCCCGGACATCATGATTTTTTCGTGATGTGGCCCTCAGAAGTCTGGACCCTTTCCTGCGGACCAGTCTTTCATCCCGAGTCGTTTTGTTGACGGCCCCGAGGCCCGGCGAGGGCCCCTGGAGGCCGAAGGTAGCGACAAGCCTCCCGTCGCGATTTTTCTCGCGACGCCAGGGAACCCGAGTATACCCCTCTGGGACCCGGCCTCCCCGCGTGCTCCCACAGGAGGGGCAGCGGCACCCCGGTTGGGTATCCCAGCGCGCCTCGTCCGCCCTTTTCGGGGCAGTTGCCCCAGGGAGGGCGAGGCCGGGGAGCGGCTTCAGGCAGTGCGCAATGGCCCTCCGAGCACCCCAGACCTCCTCGCGTTGCGAAAAATGACGACGGGAGGTTCTTCGCTGTTTTCGGCCTCCGGGGGCCCTTACCGGGCCTCGGGACTGTCAAAAAACGAGTCAGGACGAGAAACCGGTCCCGGGGAGGGGGTCCAGACCTCTGGGGGTCGACGTTGCGAAAAAATCACGACGTCGGGGGTCTGGGGCAGATGTTCTGGCCAGCCTCTCAGGATCGAGTCGCTCTCGGCGTTCGCCGGCGGCGACCTCCCCTCGCCCCGGACCCCGGACGTCGGCAGCGCGAACCTGGGCCGGAGCCGCGCCTTCTCGAAGACGATGTCCCTGGGCAGGCCGCGGGGGTCACCAGCTGCGTTGCGCACCTGCCTTGCGACCCTGGCCGGGCCCATCCTGGGCACAGGATTTAGATCGTTTCACCGACCCCCATCCCCATCCCCACCCAGACTCTCACCCTCTCAGCACCCCAGTTGGGACACAATCCTGGAAACAGGACGGGGGCAGCGCATATCCCCATCTGCCAAGGGGGTCAATCGGCCAGGGGGGGCCCAGGCCGCGCCCATGGGGATAGGGTTCGGTTAAACGATTCTCATGGGCACAGGGCTGGGGATTACAACACGCCTTCTCCGCCCCGACCCGGCGGCGCCAGCGCGGGCGTTCCACAGGGTTGGTTGTCCTTGGGGTGGCCGAAGGAAGACAGCCCACGGCGCGAAGACCACATAGACGGTGGGGTCGATAGCCTCTGGGGGCCTCCGACGGGTGGTGGAGGAGTAGGCGGAGGAGGAGGAGGCGGAGGAGGAGGAGGAGGCGGAGGAGGAGGAGGAGGAGGAGGAGGAGGAAGAGGCGGCGGATGAGGCAGAGGCGCAAGCGGGGGCTGGGGCGGAGGCTGGGGCGGAGGCGGAGGCGGAGGCGGAGGCGGAGGCGGAGGCGGAGGCGGAGAGAGAGGAGGAGGAGGAGAAGGAGGAGGAGGAGGAGGAGGAGGAGGGACAGGAGGAGGAGGAGGCGGAGGCGGAGGAGGAGGAGGATTAGTAGGAGGAGGAGGGGGAGGATACCCTCTGGGGTCGAACGGTCCACGCGGTGTCGGGGACCAGGGCCCACGCCGAGGGCAGGAGCCTGCCGTGCACGCCCTCCTGTGGCCAGGCCGGGGGGGCGAGCGTGCACGGATCTTTTGGTCCGAGCGTTGGTTCGTCTTTTAACCGGGTCCAGTGTCGGTGCAACCCGCCCGTGGGACGCGCCGTCGTTATGCAGACGACCTCGTGGAAGATTATGGCAAGAGCTGTCGACTCGACTCCATCCGTCTGCGGCATGCCTCAACACTCGAGCTGGATCTGTCCAGGAGGGTCCCAGGGCCCGACTCTGGGGGAGCGTACCCATCGAGCTTCTTGCTCGATCTTCGTGCGCAGGGTCGTCGCTCTCAATGGGGCACCGGTTGCCCCATACCTTCCCGCATCCACGCCTCGTTCTCCTTCTCTGCTCCAGCCCTTGATGCGAGCCCTGCTTGCAGGGCCACCGCATTGGATGTCGTGCCACGAGCATTCATCTTCGTCTCTCCGTTGCGCCGTTGCTCAGACATGACGGTGCTCAGCGCCCAGCCCAGTTGACCACGGCTGTCAGGATGCAGCCCTTGGGAAGTTCAATTCAGCATCGGTTCTGGCGGGAAAAGCGCAATCCCGAATAATCCCGCCTGGTCTCGCCGAATCTGGCTTGTTATCCTGCTACATCGGCATCAATCCTAGGTCAATCCAGTTTTGTGGACCCTCAATCGGGCTTCATAGCCTCTAATCGTTCTGGCGAAGAACACCCAGAAGCTGCCTCCTCAGGGATGTTGCCCGCGGCGACTCGAGTCGAGCTGAGCACGCCCCTTCTCGCCCCCTCCGCGGCGCCCTCGCTCTCTCGCTCATGCCCTGGGCGCTGCCACGCCTCTGCGGCTGCCGCCGACCTGATGCGCCGCCTCTCGGGGGTGGGCAAGGCTGCGGTGCAGATCCCCCGCCGCGCCCCGCGTGCTGCCAGGCGCACAGCCGCCGCCACGCTGCTCCGCCTCTTGGGGGGGGGAGTGGTCCAGCGGAGAGCCCCGCCCTCCATGGGGGGGGAGCTCCCGGGCGTGCCGCCGCCGCTGTCCTGCTGCGCCTCTGCGTACGGAGGAGCACCGGGGGGCGCTCCGCGCCACGGAGCTCCCCGTACGATGGCGGCTTCTCCAGAACAGGGCTTGCCCCTGTGGGGCTGGAGGGGTCGGCGTCCCAGCTTCCGGCGGAAGGATGGCAGAGGCCGGCGGAAATGCAACAATAGGGCGGCTTCGCCGGCGGAATGCGGCGCGAGCGGCCAGGACATGCGCCCCCCAAGAGATAACTGCATGTTCGGGGCTCAGAGTTCCAGAAGCTGGCCATCTAGGCTTCCCAACTTCCATGAGGGGGGGTGGCGGGCGCATGCCGTTTCATACCGCCCTTCGCTTCGGATGCGCACGATGTTGGTGTTACTTGTGACTCAGACGCAATCCGATTGGGTGCGTCCCTGGATAGTGTGAAGACGCCTGGGTCGGAGGAGGGATGGCCCGCGTCCTCCTCCCGCTTAGGGACAACCGCGAGACGCGGATGCCGATGCCAAGGGTCACCAGCCGCGAGATGACGCTGTCGCGCGAGAAGGAGTTCGCGCTGCAGTTCGAGGCCTTCAAGGACCGCGACGCCCTGATGTTCCGCGACCAGAAGGGCGGGGCCGCCTTGTGCATTTGGGCCACCGAGAGGGAGTTCGGGTACGTCAAGCTTCCTGAATGCGAGGAGCCAGGGCCGAGAGAAGGAGGAAACAGAGGGGAAGGGGAGGAGGAAGAGGAAGAGGAAGAGGAAGAGGAAGAGGAATATGATGATGCTGCTGCTGCTGCTGCTGATGATGATGATGATGATGATGATGATGAATATGATGATGATGATGATGATGATGATGATGATGATGATGATGATGATGATGATGATGATGATGATGATGATGCTGATGCTGATGCTGATGCTGATGCTGATGCTGATGCTGATGATGATGATGATGATGATGATGATGATGATGATGATGATGATGATGCTGACGATGCTGATGCTGATGATGATGATGATGATGATGATGATGATGATGCTGATGCTGATGCTGATGCTGATGTTGATCATGATGAGATGATGAGAGGAGGAGGAGGAAGAGGAGAAGGAGGAGAAGGAGAAGGAGGAGGAGGAGGATATTGGAGATGAGGAGGAGGAGGAGGAGGGATGAGGAGGAGGAGGATGAGGAAGAGGAGGGAGATGAGAAGCACGAGCATAGGAGATCTGGAGGGGGAATGGAGGGGGGAGGGTCAGAGGAGGAGGAGGACGAGGAGGAGAGACGAGGACGAGGACGAGGAGGAGGAGGAGGAGGAGGAGGAGAGGAGGAGGAGGAGGAGGAGGAGGAGGGAGCACGGCACAGGAGAGGAGGGGGGAAGGAGGGGGGAGGGTCATGAGGAGGAGGAGGAGGAGGAGGAGGAGAGGAGGGGAGAGGAGGAGGAGAGGAGGAGGATGAGGAGGAGGAGGAGGGAGGAGGAGGAGGAGGAGGAGGGGGAGGGGGAGGCGGGGGATGGAGGGTGCGGGAAGAGGAGGGGGGCGGGAGGGAGGGTTGGGGAGGAGGAGGAGGGTGTGGGCAAGAATGAGAGGGCGGTCTGAGGAAGAAACGGAGGGGGGACAGGAGGAGGGAGGCGGCTGGGTCAGGAGGAGGGATGGGGGAGGAGGCGAGGGGGTCGTGTGCAGAGTTCAACGCCCAGCCGTCCAGACTGCAGCGGTGCCCGCCGCTGGGCCGCCCCTCGGCCAGCGTGGCATGGGCAAGCCGCGCGCCCCACGCGCGAGAGGCCTCGCTCAGCTGCTGCGCCCTGCCGCCGTGGTCGGCGCAGGGTCTTCGCGAGCCCCGTGCGAGGGCCTCCTCCGCCGGGGGTGCGGGCCGGCCTGTGGAGGGGTCGGCCGCGTGGGTCTCGGGGGGCGTGCCCCGCTTCTGCAGGTCGGCGAGCTGCCATGGCTGCGTCGGGCGGCCGGGGCACGCTGCTCGCAGCTTGTCCAGGCGGCGCTCGAAGCTGCGCCCGCGCCTGCGGCACCAGACCACCACCGGGCGCCTGCCCTGGCTGGTGACCCGCGCGACGGCCGGCGGCACAGGGAGCGAGCTGCACGCCGCCGCGCGGCCCTCGCAGCGCTCGTCCTGGAGCGCCTGAGCTGCCCCAGATCTCTTGCCGCACCTTTGGCACTCCCAACCCCAGAGATCCGACGTCATGATTTTGTTTAATGCGGGATCCCCGTAAGTCTCGTCCCCTACCCCAGGACCGACTTTTCATCCCGAGTCGGTGTTCGACGGTCCTTGGGCGGCCCGGCGAGGGCTCCTGGAGGCCGAAAATAGCGAAAAAAAACCCGTCGTGATGTTTTTCAATGCGTTCGATCTCTGGGACCTCCACCGCGTCGGCGAACTGGGACGCACTCCTCGGCGGATACCTCGGGGACCACCTGCAGCCGCGGTGGCCGATAAAGGTCAGGTCTGGCCACCTTCCCCACGTCTGGCCAGGCGCCGTCTGCCTCCGAGACGGTCTCGGTGAGCTCAGCAGTGAAGTTCAGGAAGGACTCCACCTTCTCGGCCTCCTCCCAGCTGGCGTCAAGTCGGGCCTGCTCCTCTACAGGAGGAATATAAAAAAACGGT
>CAUYUJ010017392.1:5000-35000 GCA_963575745.1 Prorocentrum cordatum | reverse complement strand
TCTCCTGCCTCCTCCCGCCTCCTCCTGCCCTCTCTTCGCCGTCGCTGGGGGGCTGCGGTCTGCAACACTGTCGCCACTTTCGAGGGCTGCTGGTGGGTCCTGCGGAGTGAGGCACCGCGGGGATCTGAGCGGGACCTCGCCGTCCCTGGGGGGGTGCGATCTGCGACGTTGTCGCCACTTTCGCGGGCTGCTGGTGGGTCCTGCGGAGTGAGGCACCGCGGGGATCTGAGCGGGACTTCGCCGTCCCTGGGGGGGTGCGATCTGCTACGCTGTCGCCACTTTCGAGGGCTGCTGGTGGGTCCTGCGGAGTGAGGCACCGCGGGGATCTGAGCGGGACCCCACCGTCCTTGGGGGGCGGCGAGCTGCGACATTGTCGCCACTTTCGAGGGCTGCTGGTGGGTCCTGCGGAGCGACCCTGGGGGGCTGCGATCTGCGACACGGTCGCCTTTTTCGCGGGCCTCCGGTGGGTCCTGCGGGCGTCGGCACAGCGGGGATCCGAGCGGGACCTCGCCGTCGCTGGGGGGCTGCGATCTGCGACACCGCCGCCACTTTCAAGGGCTGCTGGTGGGTCCTGCGGGCTGAGGCACCGCGGGGATCTGAGCGGGACCTCGCCGTCCCTGGGGGGCGGCAAGCTGCGACACTGCCGCCACTTTCGAGGGCTGCTGGTGGGTTCTGCGGGGTGAGGCACCGCGGGGATCTGAGCGGGGCCTCGCCGTCCCTGGGTGGGCTGCGATCTGCGACGCCGTCGCCACTTTGGAGGGCTGCTGGTGGGTCCTGCGGGCTGAGGCACCGCGGGGATCTGAGCGGGACCTCGCCGTCGCTGGGGGTCTGCGATCTGCGACACGGTCGCCACTTTCGAGGGCTGCTGGTGGGTCCTGCCGAGCGAGGCACCGCGGGGATCTGAGCGGGACCTCGCCGTCCCTGGGGGCTGCGATCTGCGACACTGTCGCCACTTTCGAGGGCTGCTAGTGGGTCCTGCGGGCTGAGGCACCGCGGGGATCTGAGCGGGGCCTCGCTGTCCCTGGGGGGCTGCGATCTGCGACACCGTCGCCACTTTCGAGGGCTGCTGGTGGGTCCTGCCAAGCGAGGCACCGCGGGGATCCGAGCCGGACCTCGCCGTCGCTGAGGGGCTGCGATCTGCGACACGGTCGCCACTTTCGAGGGCTGCTGGTGGGTTCTGCCGAGCGAGGCGCCGCGGGGATCTGAGCGGGACCTCGCCGTCCCTGGGGGGGGCGATCTGCGACGTTGTCGCCACTTTCGCGGGCTGCTGGTGGGTCCTGCGGAGTGAGGCACCGCGGGGATCTGAGCGAGGCCTCGCCGTCCCTAGGTGGGCTGCGATCTGCGACACCGTCGCCACTTTCGAGGGCTGCTGGTGGGTCCTGCGGGCTGAGGCACCGCGGGGATCTGAGCGGGACCTCGCCGTCGCTGGGTGTCTGCGATCTGCGACACGGTCGCCACTTTCGAGGGCTGCTGGTGGGTCCTGCCGAGCGAGGCACCGCGGGGATCTGAGCGGGACCTCGCCGTCCCTGGGGGCTGCGATCTGCGACACTGTCGCCACTTTCGAGGGCTGCTAGTGGGTCCTGCGGAGTGAGGCACCGCGGGGATCTGAGCGGGGCCTCGCCGTCACTGGGGGGTCTCTGGAGAGCTGCTGTTGGATACGTTAGGCGCAACGGGCGCATGGCACAGCCAACGGGGGTGATTTGTCATGACGCAGCCCTTAGATCTTGATCGAAGGCCTGCCAGCCTTCCGATTGCTGCTCGCAAAATCTCACGCGTCCATGTTACGTCATCGCCCCCGTTGTAGCAATATTGATATACTTATGCCCCGCATTGCGCAAGGGTTGGGTACGTCGCCAGAGTAATTTTGGCATGCGTAAGGGTCTTCAAACGGTTGTATTCCAACGATTTGTAGGGGCCTATGGAGAAGGAGCTTGGAGGGAGGGTGTGTTCCAACATCTTTGATGACCCTTGGCTCTTGGGTTTGCATTGGTCACTGGTCCTCCTCCTCATCCTCCTCCTCTTCCCCCTTCCTCCCTCCCCTCCTCCCCTTCCTCCCTCCCCTCCGCCCCTTCCTCCCTCCCCTCCTCCCCTTCTCCCTCCCCTCGTCGTCCTCTTCCTCATCTTTTCCTCCTCCTCATCTTTTCTTCCTCCTACTCCTCCTCCTCCTCCTCTTCCTCCTCCTCCTCCTCCTCCTCCTCCTCCTCCTCCCGGGGAGGAGCTGCTGGCGACCTGGGTGGGGGAGCTGACGGCCCAGGCCGCTCGCCAGGGGCTGGGCCCCCCACGCAGGCCCAGCGACCCCCACGCGCAGGGCTGACCGCGCGGCTGCCATCCCGGCGACGTGCCGAGCGAAGGCGCTCGGCCCCACCCCCTGGCCAGAAGCAAGGGGACGATGCACAGCCCCAGACCCCCTCGCGTTGTGAACAACTCGCGGCGGGAGGTTTTTCACTCTTCTCGGCCTCTGGGGGCCCGCGCCGGGCCTCGGGACCGTCAAGCAACGACTCAGGACGAGGAGCCGGTCCCGAGGAAGGGGTCCTGGCCTCTGGGGGTCGCGCCCTGGAGAAATCATTACGTCAAGGGTCTGGGCGTACCGACCTTGGCCAGGCCCATCCTGGGCCCTGGAACTGCGCAGGCGCTGTCCCGGCTTGGCCAGGGAGCCCTACACCGATCCGGGCCCCACGATGCGCCTGGCCAGTATCTTCGCAGGTGCAGGGTCTCTTCTCCCGACCCGGCCCCCTTTTGCTCCTTCCTCTGTCGTCCACGCCTTCTGCTCGCACACGGCATGAGAGGCCTGATGGCTTGCGTGCCCTGCCTAAAAGGGCACGGGCACCGCTGTCTCTTTTGCTATTCCTCCTGCTCCCCCCCTCCGGTGTCGAAGAGGGTCGGGAATCGACCAATTGGAATATCGTGTCCGTGGTGTGTGTACACATACAGCATCTGTATGTGCACACTGTAGATATGTGTATGAAGACGACGTGCACCAGTGTGGGCTTGTGGATGACATCCGCGGGGCTGAGCAGATCGAGGTTTGGTGGCACGCGCTGGATTTTGCGAGGCTGTCAGTTTCTGCCGCAGTTCCGTTGAAGCTTGTTCCAACGTTCTTCCACTTAGAGCGCCCAATGCATTGATGCGGGCCGAGGTGTTCGAACTTCGCGAATGTACGAAGCTCCAGAGTTCAGGCCCGAGCAGCGTTGGAATATTTGCGCCGGGATCGTGGCGGACGCGGGAGCGGCATGGGGCAAACTCCGGCGCGCCGTCTCGGGCCGCGTCGGAGGTGTCGGAAAGGCCTCGCGGCAAAGTAAGGATCGCAGCGGGGTGCCGCCGGTTGGGGGACATCCAAAACGCGAAGTTCCGAACAACGATGTCGCCGCTGCGGGGCCGCGGGGGTGATTTTTGGAGCTGTTTTTGACCGTTTGGGGCCCGCTCTTGGGGCCGCTGTGGGGCCGCTTTGGCGCGCAGGGGGCCGCCCTCCCCCCCCCGCACCCTGCAAAGACCTCCCACCCCGCAACGACCCCCCCACCCGCAAAGACCCAACTGGCAAAGACCTTTTTGGATGGATGATACATACATACGTACATACATACGTTCATACATACGTTCATACATACATACATACATACCTGCTTACTTACTGACTTACTTATTTACTTACATACATACATGCATACATACATACATATATATATATATATATATATATATACATATCCCCGCGCACGAGGCCCATGCGCCCGGGGCCCGGGGCTCGGGGGGGCATGGGAGGACTGGGGTTTCCCAGACCGCTCCCAGAGCACCGCGGAGGGGCCGTGGATCCCCCAGACTGCCCCGCAGAGCCCCATGACGCTCCCAGACAGCCCAGGTAGCCCCCACGGGGGATTTTGCAAGCCCCTCCAAGACAGCCCAGGTAGCCCCAACGTGGCCCTAGATGGGTTCCAGACCAGCAATACACAGCCCAAGAGGCCTCCGAGAGGCCTCAAGAGACCTCCGAGAGGCGTCCCAAGACAGCCCGAAGAGGCCCAAATCGTTGATGTTCATTGGTTTTGTTAAATGTGGTTTTCGGTATCTCGCGTTTTCGATTTCCCAACGCTCCACGACAGCCGACGACGCCCCCAAGACCGCCGAAAAGGCACCCAAAAGAGCTCGAAGACTGCACCAGGGAGCCCGACAATTGCCCGGGACGAGCCGCAGACGGCCCAAGAGAGCCCCAGGACAGGCCCAAACTGGGCCCCAGAGCGGGAGCGGGAGGCCCCAAGGCGCTCCAAGATGGCCCTGATGCCCCCAACGTGGCCCCAGATGGGCCCAACACGGCCAATATACAGCCCACGAGCCCTCCAAGAGGCCCCAGGAGAGCTCCGAGAGGCGTCCCGAGAGAGCCCGAAGAGGCCCATATCCTTGATTTCCGGATGTTTCTTCCTAACCATCCTGTGGTATTGGGTCCTCGTTTTGAAGAGACGGTCCCCGCGTTCTCCTCCTCTTCACAATTACTCAATATGAATACTACTCTCCCTCTTCCCCTGATGACGATTTGAAAGTGCTCGACCCCCCCCCGCGTATTGTTTGTTTACACACAGGTTTCCCCGGAGTTGAGTTTTCGCTTACATTTTTTCAAAATGCTGCTCTCGCAAAGGCGCCGGCCTCATTTTCGGGCCCCGCTCGTTCCGAATCGTGCTCCCGCTGCAGCGCTGGCCTCATTTCCGTGCTTCCGCTCGTTCCGAATCGTGCTCCCGCTGCAGCGCTGGCATCATTTCCGCGCTTCCGCTCGTTTCGACTCGTGCTCCCGCTGCAGCGCTGGCCTCATTTCCGTGCTTCCGCTCGTTCCGAATCGTGCTCCCGCTGCAGCGCTGGCATCATTTCCGCGCTTCCGCTCGTTTCGACTCGTGCTCCCGCTGCAGCGCTGGCGTCATTTCCCGTGCCATGCCACGGCATGCAATGCAATGCTAGCTTGATGCTGCGCTTTGCGGTGCTCTTCTACGCCATGCCACGCCGTGCTCTACAGTGCATCGCGTACCCTTTCGGGATCATTGCCCTGCTCGACATCCGACTGTGCGAGTAGAGCGGGGATCTACGCCATGGTAAGGGATGGGAGGGAGGGGTAGGATGTCAGATATGACGCGAGCGCACCTAGCTTGTCCTCCTCCCCCTCCTTCCTACCGTCCGCATGCGTCCCGCACACCCAGTACAGCGTTTCGTGGCCCTCCTCCCCCTCCTCTCTGCGTTTCACCCACCCAGTAATGTCCAAAACCGGTTTTAAAAAATGACATCCCCTCCCCCCGGATCCCGACTGCCATTAGTTCGCATCCGAATTACTATGTTTTATCTGTCCCCCTGGAAGAAATCCATGGATGCCGATCGATGCCACTTGTCTATACCTCGGTACCAGGGGGAATGTCGATGGGGATGCTCCCATCTTCCAATCAGAGAATGACTTTTTACATTGGGTTTTCGCCATTGGGTTTAGGAATTCAGCATCGCCCCCGTGGTTCAAAGTCTATCAGCGGCATGCCGCCGCCGCGCGCGCGCTGGCCATTGGCAGTTGTGCATTCGATGCCGTATATTCACATGGGGATGTTCCCGTCTTCCGATCAGAGAACGAATTCTTACATTGGGTTTTCGCCATTGGATTTTGGAGTTCAACTTCGCTCCCATTGTATAAACCCTATCAGCGGCATGCCGCCGCCGCGCGCGTTGGCGATTGGCATGTGTGCATTCAGGGTTGCATATCCACATGGGGATGTTCCCGTCTTCCGATATGAGAATGAATTGTTTCATTGGGTTTTCGCCATTGGGTTTTGGAGATCCAATTTCGTCCCGTTGCATAAGAATGTATCAACGGCATGCCGCCGCCGCGCGCGCGAAATTTCGTCCCGTTGTATGAAATCTGTCAGCGGCATGGCGCCGCCGCGCGCGCTGGCGTTTGGCATTTTTGCATTCGGTGTCGTATATCCACATTGGGAGGTTTCCGTCTTCCGATCTGGGAATGAAATTTGTCCATTGGGTTTTCGCCATTGGGTTTTGGAGTTCAACAGCGCTCCCGTTGTGTAAAATGTATCCGCGGCGTGCCGCATTTGCGTATTCAGCGCCGCTTCGCAACCCAGACAGGGTGCGCGGTGCGCAGGGAGTGGTCCCTGAGCGCAGTCTCTATCCACGCTGGGGTCGCAGGGCGTGGCAGGAGTGGCCTGACGCCAACAGGGGGTGCGCAGGAATCTGCCCTCGCACGCAGGGCGCCAGGGCGGTCGCGGGGACGTTTCCAGCGATCCAGTTTGCCCCGCCTCCCTTTTGTTTTCTATAGGCGCACTACAGCGCTGGGGAAAACCATGTTTAATGTTTAAAACCATTTTTAGACATTACAGCGCTTCGTGGCCCCATACGGAGCCCCACCGAAGGTCCCAGTGCTACCGTCCGTATGCGCCCAGCGCACCCATTACAGCGCTTCGTGGCCCCATAGGGAGCCCCACCGAAGGTCCCACTGCTACCGTCCGCATGCGTCGGCACACCCAGTACAGCGGATCGTGGCCCCATAGGGAGCTCCACCGAAGGTCCCAGTGCTACCGTCCGCATGCGTCCCGCACACCCAAAACAGCGTTTCGTGGCCCTCCTTCCCCTCTTCTTCGCGCTTCACCCACCCAGTGCAGCGTCTCGTGGCCCCATAGTCTGCTTCCTCCTCCTCCTCCTCTTCCTCCTCCTCCTCCCCCTCCTCCTCCTCCTCCTCCTTCTTATATCTGTCCTCCTCGTCCTGCCCCTCCTTCACCTCCACTTCGTCCTCCTTGCCCGCGCCCTCCATCCTCACAGCTTCCTCCTGCCTCAAGCCCCGACAGGCACGCCACCGGGCACCCTGCCGGTCCTACACAGACTGCGTGCGCTGACCGGCGCCCATCTCTCGAGCGCCAGTACCAGGCAGACTGCCTGAGGCGGCCTATACTGTTGCGTTGCTCCCGTGGCACGGCCGCCCCCGACCTCCGCGGGCCTCCTGGCAGGGCGCGCCGAACACTCCGCCAGGTACACACGCCAGCAGTCGAGAGGCCAGGCGATCGAGCGTTCGCGCGGCCAGTCGAGGGTTCAAACGGCCGCCGTCAGCCGTCCGCGTCTCTGTCGCACGCTGCGGCGCAGCATGGCAGGCGTGATGCGCTCGAAGAGGTGGATGGGGTCATGCATGTTTTTGGGGTATGTTATTATTATATACATATAACGGCGCACCGGGTCCGGGGGCCCGGGGCCGGGACCCCGACCACAAATGTGCACCCCGGGGGGCCCGGAGGCTCGTCGGGGCTTGCCGGAGGCCTCCCCAGTCAGACAAGACGGCCCAAGAAGCGCCCAAGACGGCCCAAGAAACTTCCAAGAGGCCTCCAAGAGGGCTCCGAGATGCTGAAGATGGCCTCCAGACGTCCAAGGACGCCCCCAAGAGGCCCCAAGAAGCCTCCAACATGCGTCCCAAGAGGGCCCCTAGACGCAAAAATTGGCCCATTCCCTTCGTAAAACGTACATTTTCAACAAAGTTGTCTTTTGGGCTTTCCGACGTTACAGGACGGCCCAAGAGGCGCCCAAGACCGCCCCAAGACGGCCCAAGAAGCTTCCAAGAGGGCCCCAGGACAGCCCAAGAGGGCCCCAAGACGGCCCAAGAGGCGCCCAAGATGGCCCAAGAGGGCCCCAAGACGGGCCCAAGAGGGGGCCCAGAGGGGGACCACGAACCGCAAGCTCGAGCCTTCCGCCCCAAGAGGCCGCCAGGAGGCCCCCAGGAGGCCCCTCAAGAGGCCCCAGGAGACCCCAGACGTCCAAGGACGCCCCCAAGAGGCTCCAAGAAGCCTCCAACATGCGTCCCAAGAGGGCCCCTGGACGCAAGAATTGGCCCATTCCCTTCGTAAAACGTACATTTATAACAAAGTCGCCTTTTGGGCTTTCCGACGTTACAGGACGGCCCAAGAGGCGCCCAAGACCGCCCCAAGACGGCCCAAGAAGTTTCCCAGAGGGCCCCAGGACAGCCCAAGAGGGCCCCAAGACGGCCCAAGAGGCGTCCTAGATGGCCCAAGAGGGCCCCAAGACGGGCCCAAGAGGGGGCCCAGAGGGGGACCACGAACCGCAAGCTCGAGCCTTCCGCCCCAAGAGGCCGCCAGGAGGCCCCCAGGAGGCCCCTCAAGAGGCCCCAGGAGACCCCAGACGTCCAAGGACGCCCCCAAGACGCCCCAAGAAGCCTCCAACATGCGTCCCAAGAGGGCCCCTAGACGCAAAAAATTGCCCATTCCGTTCGTAAAACGTACATTTTCAACCAAGTCGCCTTTTGGGCTTTCCGACGTTACAGGACGGCCCAAGAGGCGCCCAAGACCGCCCCAAGACGGCCCAAGAAGCTTCCAAGAGGGCCCCAGGACAGCCCAAGAGGGCCCCAAGACGGCCCAAGAGGCGCCCAAGATGGCCCAAGAGGGCCCCAAGACGGGCCCAAGAGGGGGCCCAGAGGGGGACCACGAACCGCAAGCTCGAGCCTTCCGCCCCAAGAGGCCGCCAGGAGGCCCCAAGGAGGCCCCTCAAGAGGCCCCAGGAGACCCCAGACGTCCAAGGACGCCCCCAAGACGCTTCGCGTCACCAATTTCTTCTCGCAACGATTCCTGGGTCTGTGACTCGACAGAACCTAAGCGCGCGCGAAGCGCGCGCGTGGTTCTAGTATATATGTATGTATACATGTATATGTTTAGAAGAGGGAGAGAGAGAGAGAGAGAGAGAGAAAGAGAGAAAGGTAGAACAACAAGAAACACAACAAAAACAGAAAACACGCCCAAGCGGTCCGCCTTGCCTTCGCGAGGTCCCTGGTGGCCCCTCCCCCTGGGTCTCCCGGCCCCTTTCCCGAGGCCAGGCTTATCGTCCCAGCACGTTGGTGGGACGCCCGAAACGGGTACTCCGAGTCTCTTAATAAGCGTCGGGGGGCGTCACCCCCGCCGACAGCCCCACATCGACCCCCGTCGCAGGCAACAACCGCGCGCAGAAGGCGTTCCGACCCCCGTCGCGGCGCGACGACGAGGCGAGGTTGGTCCCCCTCCGGGTGGTACCCCCCACGCTTATTAAGAGACCCAGAGTACGGAAACATGGGTATACTGCCCAACCGCACATGTTGCCCAAAACCGACAGCGGCCGCTGTCGTGCAGGCGGCTTCGTGTCTTCAGTGCACAGCGCCCGCGGCGACGCGGGCAGCGAGCCCTGCTCAAACTGAGCAGGAAGTGCTGTCGGCCTCTGTGCTCACTCTCTCCGCACCCACTCCGATCGTCCCGATGCGTCTGGTGGCCCCGAGGGCAAAGGGACCCGGCGCTGGCCCCCAGACGGCGAGATCTGCACAGCGCCGCCTGTCCGGACCACCTCCCCGCGCCTCGGGGGGGGCTCTGGGCCCGTGGGGCGCGGCTGCCGCTTCCCGGGGATCCACACGCGGCCTCCTTCGCGCGGTCCCAGTGGGGCCGCCCAACGCCTCGGGGAGCACCCCGCGGGGCTCAGGGGCTTCGGGGCCCTGCCCGGCGCGCCCGTGCTGGCCTGCCCGTCGGTCTGCGGCCGGGGGGCGCCCTCGTCGAGCAGGGGGCGTCGGCGGCGCCCTCTCCGCGGCGGGGAGGCGGGCCGCGGTCCCTGTCCTTCGTTCTGGGGGCCCTCCCCGGGGCCGCCCTGGCGGGTATGCTCGACCATGGCGCGCTTCCAGTGCGACGACTCCAATTTGGCTCTGGCCCGACTCGGGTCCAGGGACGTTCGACGAGGCAGCGACGCATGAGTGGAGCGAGTGGCTCCAGGAAAAGCAGCACCTGATACACCGCCGACTGCCCCAACCTCTCAGTCACCGATGCAGCTCAGAAGTGGGATGGCGATCACAGCCAAGAAACCCGCGCGGATATTTGACATATCTTGATCATGCTTAGCGGGCGAAGCACGGCGGAAGAGTCTATAGTATACTGTTCTTCGTTCCCTAAACTTTGTTTTTGCTCTACCCGCGTCGGGAGGTCACGGCCTTTCTCCCATCGGGGATCATGAACATGACCCTCAAGCTATGTTCGCAGCCTAACCGCGCACAGCATACCGCACATTTTTTTGTTTGGGGGGGGAGTAGGGGGGGGCTCGCGAGCGTGAGTCGTTACATATTAGACGTGCGCTATGTTTTGGGCGCAGGTCCGCTTTCTTCAGCGTGTAAATGTGCGGCTTCCATTCTCCTCCTCCTCCTCCTCCTCCTCCTCCTCCTATCCTCTCCTCCCGTCCCTCTCTTCCCTCTTCTCCCCCCTCCTCCTCGTTGTCCTCGTCTTTCTCCTGCTCCTCCTCCTCCTCCTCCTCCTCCTCCTCCCCCTCCTCCCCCTTCAGTGTGGTGAGCCACCTCTCTTCACTGCATCCGCGCGCGCGCGCGCCCCAAGATTTTTGTTTCATCGGCGGGCAGTCGCGGTCCGTCTCGCAGAATGGCCTGCCACGGTCCCGACACGGCCATTGTCCAGGCCGCCCGCGGATCTGGGGGCGGATGACGAGCACGAGCCGTCTCTTCCTTGTCTATCCGTTGGCCTCCCTCCTCCGTCCTTCCTCCTCCCCGTCTTGCCTCCCCTGTCCCCCGTCCTCTCCCAGATATCGGACGTGGACGCGTGAACGACGTGGCGCTTCCCCGCGCCTCACCCCCTCCGATGTTTTCGGATGCAGATCTGTTGCTGACGTGGCCCTTCTGGGGCCTCCCTTTCTAGATTTGTGACGTGGATCTGTCAACGACGCGGCCCTTCCAGTGGTTCTCGGCCCCGTCTCCTGGACCAGCGCTTCGTCGCGGGATATCTGTGTATAGCTATACATACATACATGCATGCATACATACATACAGACAGACAGACAAACAGACAAACAGACAGACAGACATACATACATATGTGTGTATGCATGTGTGTGTATGTATGTATGTATGTACGTACGTACGTACGTACGTACGTACGTACGTACGTACGTACGTATGTATGTATGTATGTATGTATGTATGTATGTATGTATGTATGTATGTATGTATGTATGTATGTATGTATGTATGTATGTATGCGAGTCTGTATGTTTGTATGTAGGTAGGTAGGTCCGTAGGTAGGTAGGTCGTTAGGTATGTAGTTATGTATGTATGCATGTATGTAGGTATGTATGTATGCATGCATGAATGTATGTATGTATGTATGTGTGTATGGATGTATGAACGTATGCATATGGTAGGTAAGACGGCTGGTCGGTAGGTAGGTCGGCTGGTCGGTAATTAGGTAGGTAGGTAGATCGGCTGGTCGGTCGGTAGGTGGGTCGGTGTATGTGTGCGCATGTATGTATGGATGCATACATGTATGTGTGTATGCATGTATGTAAATACTCATGCATGTATTCATGTATGCATGCATGCATGCGCGTATAGCTGTATGTATGTATGTATGCATGCATGCATGTATGTATGTATGTATGTATGTATGTATGTATGTATGTGTACATATGTATGTATGTGTGTACGCATGCATGTATGCATGCATGCATGTATGTATGCATGCATGGATTGATGCATGGCTGTAGGTATGTAGGTGTGTACGTATGTATGTATGTACGCATGTACATATGTACGTTTGTAGTCTGTATGTATGTACGTATGTATGTACACATGTGTGTATGGACGCATGCATAGAGGTGTGTGTGCTTGCATGTATGTACGCATGCATGTAGGTGTATGCATGTATATATGTGTGTATGTATGTATGCATTTATGTATGTATGTACATATGTATGTATGTAGGTAGGCAGGTATGTATGTACGTATGTATGTATGTGTATGTATGTATGTATGTATGTATGTATGTACGTGTGTATGTATGTATGAGTGTATGTATGTATGTATGTATGTATGTATGTATGGATGGATGGATGGATGGATGGATGTATGTATGTATGTATGTATGTATGTATGTACATGTTCATGACCCCAGGCGGCCCCAGGAGAGGCCAGGGCCCGTTTCTCAGAAGGTCGGGCTCTCTCTCTCTCTCTCTCTTTCTCCCCGGACTCCACCCCGCTCTCTCCCGAGCGCCTCCCCCGACCGGGGCAGCGGAGCGAGTCCAGCGGTGGCGACGCGACCCCTTCCAACGGACACACCGCTCCGGTGCGCTCCAGCTCTCTCCGAGCGACCCCGCGCGCTTTGGACCGGCAGCCGCGCCAGACACATGTCCACACCTCCTCCATCTCCCCCCTCCCTCTTCTCTCTCCCACCCCTCTCCGACGTGCACCGGCGGCACGGGCACTGCCGCGAGCACCACGCGGTTGAGCTGCACCACGGGCACTAGCACCTCGACGATGTGCACGTCGGGGAGTACCAGATCGAATACCATGCCGCTGACCACCATGACCGGCACCCTCCACAAATCGGTCAGCAGCACGACCAGATGCAACAGCTAGAACCAGACGACCATGTGTGACACATCCACCGCCTTGAGTTTTGCCCCGAGCCCTACCAGGTACTTGGCCCAGTACAGTACTTCCACGATTCGCATTGGCCCACTGGCGTGGGATGCGTGTATCGGCTTGTTTTCAAGAGCCGCATCCCACTTCGGGGGCAGC
Organism: Prorocentrum cordatum; assembly: GCA_963575745.1. NCBI lineage: Eukaryota > Dinophyceae > Prorocentrales > Prorocentraceae > Prorocentrum > Prorocentrum cordatum. The sequence continues at coordinate 22,450 of CAUYUJ010017392.1, read as the reverse complement.
GATAGGGGGGATAGGCGTAGGGGGATGCATCGACCCCCAATCGCCCATTGACGCCGATAGGGGCCCGATAGCCCCACCCCGCCCAGGAAGGTGCGGTTCCGCTATCGGGGGCCTATCGCCGATCCATCGGCGATGTATCGCCGGGTCCAGTTCGATGCGTCCCCCCCTATGCCAGTCCCCCCCCCTATCGTTGCGCCTCACCACTGGAGGCGGGATGCGAGCTTCGCCCTACTTCCACGAGCCGCATGGGCCCACTGGGGGTGGGATGCGAGCTCCGACCAGCACGTCGGGAAACACCAGCTCCACCCTCCCGTGCAGTGAGCACAGGCCGCCTGGATCGCCCTTCATCAGGCTCGATCGCCCGCTTGCCCTCAGAGGCCGCCCCAGGCGCTCGAAAAGGCACGTCTGGGTGCCCACCAGTGGCACTCCAGTGCTGCCTCCACCTCTGAGGCCTGCGCGAATGGTTGGCAACTGTTCCCTTGCTCTCCACCTTTTTGGGGCCGCTGGTGGCGATGCCCCAAGGCGGCGCCTCTCTTCGCTGTGCGCGGGGGCGCGCACGCCACTGCGCGCCGAGAGCCAGTGCCCCTCGTCGCACGGTGGCGCAGATTGGCACCCCTGGGGTCTGAGCACCGCTGACCGTCGCTTTTCCCAGCCGCGGACCCCTTCGTCAGCGCCAGGGGGGGAGGTCACCCAACTACCCCTGCTGCAAGCGACGCCTCCCGCTTTGGTGAGGCGAGCCCACTGAGCACGTGCGGCTCAGGGGCCCGGGCAGCGTTGTCGTCCGATGTTGCACTCTCCCTCCCCCCATCCCTCCCCCTCGGCTCTCCCCTCCTCCCACTCCTCCTCCCCTGCTCCCTCCTCCCTCTTCCGCCACTTCTCGGGGCTCCCCCTCCTCCTCTCTCCTCCCCCCTCCCTCCCTTTCCGCCTCGCCCCTCCCCGTCGCCCCCCACTCCCCCGCCTCCCCCTCCCCCCTCTCTCCCTCTCCCCCTCGGCCCCCCCCTCCCTCTCCCCCTCCAGTATGAGGCTTGAGCGGTCCCTTCGTGTTTGGTTCCGTATGTCGTGCGGGTGCTTCGGAGATCGGCAATTGCGTGGTCCCGGAGATCGGTGCGAGCAGAGTGTGTATCTAAACCGTCGTGTGTATCTAAACCGTCTGACGGCGGGCCTATTGCCGAAGCAGCTTGGCGTGGCCGAGGAGGAGGAGGAGGAGGAGGAGGAGGAGGAGGCCTCCTCCTCCTACCCCCCCCCAAACCCCAGCCTCGCCGCAGCCAGACCGGTGCCGGCCGCCCGCCCGACGCGCTCGCGAGGCGGGAGCAGGCCCCCCCTGCGCGGCAGGCGAGCGGGCGCGCCGTTTCGCCCATCAAGGGAAGTCGGGTTGCTGGAGAGCGCTCGCCACGTCCGCGCGTCCAGGAGGAGGAGGGAGGAGGGAGGAGGGAGGAGGAGGAGGAGGAGGAGGAGGAGGAGGAGGCTCGGGGCCGTCGTCGTCGCCCTCTCTCCCCTTGCGCTCCCCCCTGCTGCACCTCTTGCCGCCTGCTGTTCCCTGGTGCCTCCCCCTCCTTCCTCCTCCCTCTTCCTCCTCCTCCTCCTCCTCCTCCTCCTCCTGCTCCCTCCTCCCACCTCCTCCTCCTCCTCCTCCTCCCTCCTCCTCCTCCTCCCTCCTCCTCCTCCTCCTCCTCCTCCCTCCTCGCTCCGCACATGTCCTCACATGTCCTTCCCCTCCTCCTCCTCCGCCTCTCCCTCCTCCTTCTCCCTTTCTTTCTCCAATTTTTCCTTCCATCTGTCCTTCCTGCCTCCTTCTTTCCCTCCTCCCTTTCGCATCCCTCCTCCCTCCTCCTTCATCCTTCCACCTTTTCCTCTTCCTCCTGCTCTCTTTATTCTCCGTTCCTTTTTCTTATACATATTGGCCAGCGTTGACCCCACACTGTGGTTTCTAGGACACGAGGTGATTCAATTTATGTTGTGCAGGCTATGTGGTGCAAACTATGTCGTGTCAGCTATGTGCTGCGAACTATGTTGTGTAGGCTACGTGGTGAAATCTACGTGGTGCAATTAATCTTGACCGTCTTGAAGCTGTCCTCTCCACTGCTCGTGCAAACATCCCACCCTCCCACCCGCAACTTGGTCGCAAGACCTCTTCAGACAAGACCGTGACGGTAGGTACCACATGGCACTTGGCCACGACACCGATGCCGACGACGACAGCGACATCGACGACGACGGCGCCGCCGACAGCGACTGCGACGACACCGACGACGTCTCCAATGTTTTCGACGGCGACAACGACGACGACGACACCGACGACGACGACAACGACGCCGACGACGACGACGAAGACGACGACGACGTCGCCAACGGAGACGACGACGAGGGAGGAGAAAAAACGACGACGGCGACAACGACGACAACGACGATGGAGGAGGGAAGACGGCGACGACGCCAACGACGAAGAAGGAGGAAGGACGGCGACGCCGACGACGACAACGACGAGGGAGGAGGGAAGACGACGACGATGACAACGACGACGAAGACGACGACGACGGCGACGAAATGAAAGGACGACGACGAGACGCCGACGACGGACGACGACGACGAGGGAGGAGGATAACGACGAGGGAGGAGTGAAGACCACGACGACGACGACGACGACGGCGACGAAATAGGAGGGACAACGACGAGACGCCGACGAAGACAACGAGGGAGGAAGGACGACCACGGCGACAACGACGACGGAAACGACGACGACGCCAAGACGACGACAACGACGACGAGGAAAGACAGAAGACGACGACGACGACGACGACGACGACGACGACGAGGGAGGAGGGAGGACGACGACGACGACGACGACGCAAGAGCGCGCGCGCACGCTTTTGTTGAAAATCCGTGTTGCGAAACCTTGGGTTCTTGTAGGTTTTTTGGACGCACGATTTTGAAATCCTTCTGAAACCGTTGGTTTTTGAAGGATTTCGGCAAACGCCCGCGACGACGCGCGCGTCTGCACTTCGTCCCATTTTTTGCAGAGGATTCTCGCGACGGCACACGCGCAAGGGCGTTCGACAGATTTCGACATGCGCGCGCGCGAAGCCCGTTTGGTAGCATTTTGTGAAAATCTTGGAAAACCTATGGTTTTCTTAAGATATCGCAAGACCTCACGCGGAAGTTTTTTTAGCAAATCAGTGTTGCGAAACCATGTGTTTTTGTATGTTTTTCGGAAACTCGATTGCGAAATCCTTCCGGCACCGAATGTTTTTGAAGGATTTCGGCGTGCGCGCGCGACGACCCGCGCGTGCGCACTTCGTCCCGTTTTTTGCAAGGGATTCGTGAACAAGTGTTATGCTAGAACAAAAAATGTCACTGCATAGTGTTTTTTCCCCCACATCCAACGTGGGGTTCTTGTTTTCTCTGGACACCCCGCGCAGGAACAGGAACACACACACACACACACACTCACACTCACTCACACTCTCTCATCATCAACCTCATCAGCATCATCGAAGATGCTCTCTCACATGCTTAGTCACTCACATACTCATCATCATCATCACTCGCACTCTCTCACACGCTCACGAACATCATCATCATCATCATCATCATCATCATCATCGGCATCGGCATCATCCTCATTCAAACATCATCATCGCCACCACCACTCACAATCAATCATCATCCTCTTCACCACTCATCTTCACCACCACTCATCATCCTCATCCTCATCATCGTTGAGTAAAGTTGTGAGGAAGTCTCAGGCGGGAGCCCCCTCCCTATGGGGCCCGCAGATCATGTTGGTAATCCGAGCGGGTCATCGGAACCCTGTAACTGTCGTCACTTTTGGGCTCCCCAGGCCTGAAAATGGAGGAAGTCTCAGGCGGGAGCCTCGTCTGTGAGTGAATTGGGAGGAAGTCTCAGGCGGGAGCCCCCTCCCTATGGGGCCCGCAGATCATGTTGGTAATCCGAGCGGGTCATCGGAACCTGTAACTGTCGTCACTTTTGGGCTCCTCAAGCCTGAATTTGGAGGAAGTCTCAGGCGGGAGCCTCGTCTGTGAGTGAATTCTGAGGAAGGCTCAGGCGGGAGCCCCCTCCCTATGGGGCCCGCAGATCATGTTGGTAATCCGAGCGGGTCATCGGAACCCTGTAACTGTCGTCACTTTTGGGCTCGTCAAGCCTGAATTTGGAGGAAGTCTCAGGCGGGAGCCTCGTCTCTGAGTGAATTGTGAGGAAGTCTCAGGCGGGAGCCCCCTCCCTATGGGGCCCGCAGATCATGTTGGTAATCCGAGCGGGTCATCGGAACCCTGTAACTGTCGTCACTTTTGGGCTCCTCAAGCCTGAATATGGAGGAAGTCTCAGGCGGGAGCCTCGTCTGTGAGTGAACTGCGAGGAAGTCTCAGGCGGGAGCCCCCTCCCTATGGGGCCCGCAGATCATGTTGGTAATCCGAGCGGGTCATCCAAAACCTGTAACTGTCGTCAATTTTGGGTTCTCGCGCTGCCAGAACGCAGCTCCCAGGCCACATTTTGGACGCAACAAGGAAGTTTTTGGGCTCCTCAGGCCTGAATTTGGAGGAAGTCTCAGGCGGGAGCCTCGTCTCTGAGTGAACTGCGAGGAGCCAACTGTAGGCCACTTCGTGTTCGTCGTGTTCCCAGAACGCTATTCCCGGCACGCATCCACTGGGACGCACCCCTGTGCGTTTCCTCTGGGTCGTGCCCCCGCACGTATCCACTGGGACGCACCCTTGTGCGCTTCCTCTGGGTCGTGCCCCTGGCACGTATCCACTGGCACGTGCCTGCGCGTACCTCAAGGCGACCACCGGTGGAGGCGCCGGCGAAGACGAGGGCGCCGAGGCGGGCGAGGGCGTAGAGCACCCGGGCGCGCCTCCAAAGGGGGTCCGAGAGCACTTGCACTACCAGCCGGTCCCGACGTGGGGCATCGACGGGGAGCAGGACATGGCGGACGTGCTGAACTTCGCGCACCGCAAGCGTCTCACGAAGCTGGCCAAGGAGCTCCTGGCGCTCCCGTGCATGTCCGAGGCGGCCCGCGAGGACGTGGGCGCGCCCGCGCCAGCGGACGCCGCGACCGCTCCTGCGCCCGCGGCCGGGTACCGACCGCTGGTGACTGCGGCGCGCGAGGAGAGACTCCTGGGCGAAGCTGCAGGACGACCGCCTCCAGAGACTGGCACTCCTGGGCGAAGCTGCGGACGACCGCCTCCAGAGCACTTTCGACGACGGCGCGGCCGAGACCTGGGCACCGACCCCTCTGCGGCAAGTTTCGACCGAAGCGTGTGCTCCACGCCCAGCGCGTATATCGCCCAACTGGTCGCTAATTTGCCGGAGGACCAGAGACTCACGCAGGACCAGACGCTCTTCGTCGCCAAGTTCGCCAAGGCCTGCGACGAAGCCTGGGGGGACGACGTGCAGAAGAAGCCCTGGAGCGAGAGAAAGGTGACGCACTTGCTCCTGCTGGGCCAGGGCGGCTCGGGGAAGACGCACGTCGTGCAGAAGATCGTCTTCCCAGTGGTGGAATACGTGTGGCCCTCGCCGGCGCCGGACAGGGCCAGCATGATGGTCGTGGCTTTCTCGAACGCGCAGGCGAAGAACATCTCCACCGAGACTGTCAAAGCCAGAACGCTGCACAATGCCTGTGCCATGCGAGTTCAGAAGTACACCAACGCGAAGCTGCGGCCGGGGGGCATGCAGAAGAGGCTGAAGTGGTTGTGGGAGCACGTCCGCGTTCTTGCCATCGAGGAGATAAGCATGGTGGCAGCCGCGCTGTACAACGCGCTGGACCTTCGCGCCTGCCACGGACGCAGTGACACGCACGACGTGCAGGAGTCGAACAACCAGCGGCCACGCCACCACTTCGGGCGCGTGCCCATCGTGTTGCACCTCGGCGATTTCCTGCAGCTGAAGCCCACCGGCAGCATTGGCCTCCTGACGGACGTGAACGAGCGCCTGGACGACGACGAGTCGTACAAGTACGCGGACCCGCCGACGGTGGAGATCCAGCACGCCATCAAGGTCTTCTCTCAGATCCCCTGCGTCTTCGAGCTGAAGGGCACGAAGCGCTTCGAGCCCGGGGACCCTCTGATCACGCTCCTGGGCTGCATGCGCGAGGGCAAGCCCTTCCCACCTGAGGTCTGGTCCGCCTGGGAGAAGACGTTGGCCACGGTCAACCAGGGCGTCCTGGGCCCTCGGCACCAGCGCAAGAACTTTCGGCTCGGCTACGGCATGGGCGTATACTGGGAGACGCTGGCGAGGTGGATCAACACGCGCGCTCGTCGCGACGCTCGGCGTCTGGGCGTGCCCCTTGTTTTCCTGCAGGCCGTTGACGAGTGCGGCGCGATTCAGGGCGAGCCCGACGCGGGTCGGCGCCTCCTGAACGTCCCGAACATGCACAAGACGGGGGACATCCACGGCGTTTTGCCGGCCCACGTCGGCATGGAGGTGCGGTTCACGGCAGCGCAGGAGGAGCTGAAGAAGAAGTTGGGGCTCGCGCAGGAGCAGCGGGCCACCATCGTGTCCTTCGAGTTCCACCACGAGGACGAGCAGCGCTACGAGGAGTGCTCGGCAGGCCAGCTCTTTCGCCCCCGCTTCCTACCGCAGGGAATCTGGCTGCAGGTGCACGGCTTCAAGGAGTCTCCGATCTACCAGGAGGTCGCCGAGGTGCTGCGACAGGGCGCCGAAGGCGCCGACGACGACGGCCAGGCCGAGGCGCGGGCGCGGAGCTTGCTGATGTTCAGGCCCAGCGAAAGGGAGTTCACATGGCAGAGCTCGGGGGCGCACAGCGCGCGCCGCTCGGGGTTCACCCTGACGCACGCGTCCTACCTGACCTCCACGCTGTCGCAGGGCCAGACGCTGCGCAAGGGCGTCACCATCGACTGCGCGAGAGACGAGGACGCTGGCCGCACGGGCATGTCGGACGAGCAGTGGTGGCTGCACCTCTACGTCATGTTCTCCCGCGCCACGTGCATGCGGAACATGCTGATCCTGCGGCCGCCGCCGCGAGAGTTCCTGGAGTGCGGGCCGCCGGCGTCCCTGCGGAAGGCGCTCCTGGAGTTCGACAAGAGAGCGGTTTTGTCCAGGGCGGAGGCGAAGCAGCTCGCGGCAGAGCTGGGCTTCGTGCTGCCTTCCGCCTGAGCGCGGCTGCGCCTCGCTCGAAGCCCGCGGGGTTGTCCCAACGGCTTGGTCTTGCGCGCCAACGGCTCGCGGGGTTGTCCCGACAGCCTGGCCCGCGGGGTTGTCCCAACGGCTGCGCGACGTGACCAGTAGAGAACGCGCCTGTGCTGGCCGTGGCGGCGACGGCGCCGAGGAACATCGACATGCGCGCTCATGCAACAGGAAGGGGAGGAGGTGGCGGGGCGCGGAACAAACAGGGGGGCGAGGATGGGGACAACGTAAGGAGTGGAAGGGGGGCCCGCGCCAAGGCGAGAGGAAATATACGCAGAAGAGACAGCCAGGACGCCTCACCAACCACGAGGACGACGGTGATGGCTTTTTCCAGATTCGCCCAGAGGATCCTTATGTGGGGTTCTTCCGTCGGAGTAATTACAAGAGAACCGCAGGGGGGGGATGCCGGCTTGGTTGGGATAGTATGAATTCATAGTTAGGATGGACATGTGGTCAGAATCATGTGTAATTTGCAGCACGCGCGGGGTAACCGATAAGTCCGGGGGGTGGGTGGGGGGGGGTTGGAATCTATTAGTCTTTCAGAAAGGAGAATACATATGGTGCGATTTGCAGGGTTTGAACTGTTCTATGTGGTGCAAATCATGTGGCGCGACCTATGTGGTGTAAGCTAGGTGTTGCAATGTGAGTGGTGCAACGCATGCAGTGCAATATTTGTGGTGCGAGCCATTTGCTGCAAGCTACGCTGTGGAAGCTACATGGAGCCAGCTTGCTCATCCAGATAGTGCAGGCTGCGTGGTGCAATCTATGCGGTATGATTTATGGTGTGTGTGTGTGTGCGCTAGGTCGTGCAATCCACGTTGCGCATTCCACATCCCCAGGCCGAGCGTTTTTCCTGTTGGGCTGAAAATATGAGAACACCGATGGATCCTATTGGATGTTTTCCTGGGATGCAGTTTCCCGTGTGTGAGAAACAACTGGGTCCATTCACTTTCCGGGAATATGAAATATAACAACAGGTCCGATCCTGGACCTCGTGGGCATGGGGCCCACGGGGCACCGCACCCGAAGCTTCATGCTACACACGGAACTACGGATCTGTTGACCAAGCTATGAGTCTACGGGGGAAAAAGGGCCTTCCCCGGACGGAGAGGGGAAGGAGGAGGGAGGAGGCACGAAACCGAAGATAGCGCTACATGAATCCGCTCGCCTGAACGGCACGTCGCTTCCGACATTTGGCACTCAAGAGGAACATCTTCCGGCCTGCGTAAGCGGGATTCCGAATTGCGTCCCTCCCACTAACGCCATGCACTCTTTCGCAAATGTTTGGCGCGGGGTGCCGAATCCTTCGCGGGATTTCGAACTGCGTCTCTCCCACTAACACCGTGCACTCTTTCGCTTATGTATGGCGCGGGGCGCCAATTCCTCCTGGATGAAAAAAACCGATTGATCAAATTGGATTGTTGATCTGGGTGTGCGACAATGACGTGGATCCTACTTTTGCTTGTGCGGATCAGATTTCCCGTGTCAGGCCGACAGAATTTCACTCCTGAACTAAGAATGTGAGAACACTGATGGATCCAATTGGATCCTCCCCGTGTGTGCGACAGTGTCGTGGATCCCACTTGTGCACAACCAATGGATCCGTTCATATTCCGGGAAGACATATAGATCATCACACTTACATTCTGGGCCCGCTGGGCAGCGCACCCGAAGCGTCGTGCTACACACGGAACTGTGGTTTTGCTGACCAAAGCTATTACTATACGGGGGAGCGGGGGGCCTTCCTAGGACGGAAAAGGGGAAGGAGAAAGGAGGATGCACGAAGGCGAAGATAGCGCTACATGAATCAGCTCGCCTGAACAGCACGTCGCTTCCGACATTTGGCGCTCAAGAGGAAAATCTTTCGGCCTGCGTGAGCAAATGGTGCGATTTTCGTGGCGTAAGCTACGTATCGTAAGCTAAGTGTGCAAGCTAACTGGTGCAAAAAGTGTTGTGGTACATTTGTGGTGTAGCTACTTGGTTTCAGCTATGTGGTGCAACCTGACTGGTGTGATCTATCGTCTGCGAGCTACGCAGTGCAAGTTATGGGGTCACTATATATATATATATATATATACATACACCTATACGACCACCCTGCGGGTGATAAGGAGGTTGTGGGGGGGTGAGGGGAGGGGGGTGGCTCATGACGACAACTGTGATGAACGTGGTGCTGATGGGCGATGATGGTGTGGATGACGTGGCGGATTTTTTTTGTTCCTTCGCTTTGGCGACTTGTGTCGTTCGGCTTGCCGCTGCGCGACGCGGCACTCAGCTCACGACGTCCCAGTCGACGATGAGCAACCATGATGAGCAACCGGCGGGCAACCGACGGGACAACGTGGGCTACCGCTTGACAAGGCCTGGGGGGGAAACATTTGTGTTGGCGGACCCCTAGCGACAGCAGGGTGAATTCCTCTCGCTGGCCCACGCAGCTTCGCCTCGCCCGCACGCACGGCACGAGCACGAACTCGAAACTCGATTTCCCGGTGGGGGGACCCCGTTACACTGCGATCTCACCCCCCAACCTCCGATATATATATATATATATGGTACAATCAGTGTGGTGTAAGCTATGCGGTATCATCTGTGTCGTGCGAACTCAGCCGTTTTGGAGGCCACGTTTGCGAACATGTGTTGTTTTGTTTGTTTCCTTTGGCGCGGCGACGAGGCGGCGACGGGCGGCGACGGGGCGGCGACGGGGCGGCGACGAGCCGCGACGGGGCGGCGACGGGTCGACGACGCTCCGGCCAGGGCGGCGCACGAGCCCCCGACGAGGCGGCGACGGGGCGGCGACGACCGTCGACGGCTTGGCATCGCTCGGACATGTGCATTTTTTCTCGGCGAGAACCATCCAGGATTATTCTGGACCATCGAGCCCAAAAAAAACACGCACAAAACCCAAACATGCACGGGAAATGGACGTCCGAGCGACGGCAAGACGGGGTGGCGAAAGGGACGACGGCAGGCTGGCGAAAGGGCGACGCGCGGGCCCAGTCCCTTTTACACAATGTTTTGATCCGCGGGTCGAGAGCGAACCTCTTCCGATAGGAGCTAAGCGGGCCACGCGCAGCCTTAATTAGCAGAAGGTGGGGCAAAAGAAGGCGTGGAAAGTCTTTTTCCAGAAGAAGCAGGAGCCCCTGAGTGCAAAAGCTGCGTGGGGAATGGTTCCTTCCTGCCGCCGCCCAGGAGGTGTCGGCAGGGTGGGCCCCGGCGTCTCGCGGGAAGCTCTCCCACCAAACATGCTGCGGGCGGTGGAAATGTCTAGCAGATTCACGGGTGGAGGGCGGGTCGTTCTCAAAGTGTGGTTCTCGCTTTAGCGACGCGCTCGTGCGTCTTGAAAGTTGGCAACCGTTTCGCAGATGGGGGCGGGTCGTTTTCGAAATGAGGCTCTCGCCTTAACGTTGTGCGCATCTGTTTCAAAAGGTTGTAGCAGTTTCACGGATGGAGTAGTAGCTTCACGGATGGAGTGCGCTCCCTTCCGCTCATGATAGCCAGCGTGGATCCCAACCAGTTTGTGTGTGTAGCGATCTATGCGGGGCATAATTTCGGTAAGCGTGAATTGTTTGCGATGTTGTGCTATCTACGTGGTGCAATGTATGTGGCGCAGTAAATGTACTGCAATCTACTCGGTGCAATCTCATGGTGCAATCTGCGTTGTGCAATCTATGTTGCGCAATCTATGTTGTGCAATCTACGTGGTGCAATATACGTGGCGCGATCTATGTTTTGCTACCTATGCTGTGCAACATATTCGGTGCAATCTACGCTGTGTAATTTAATCGGCGACAGGGCGGCGACGTCGACATTTTGGGGGGCGGCGACGGCGACATTTTGGTGGCCAGACTGGCGGTCAGGCCCAGACGACGGGCGGCGACGAGGCGGCGACGGGGCGGCGACGGCGGCAACGTAGCCGCCAGACCAGCAGTCGGGCCCAGACGACTTGCAGGCGACGGGGCGGCGACAGCGACAACATAGCCGCCAGGTCCAGCTCCTCAGAACAGAATACGAAACCCTGAGTGCAAACACTGATTGGGGGAACATGTGATTCTCCCTTTAGCGCTGCGCACATTCGTCATGAAATCTTTCAGCAGTTTCAGCGAGTCGTATGGTCGAAAGAAATCACAGTAATGGTGTTCTGGCACGGTTTGGGGTTGTCAGGACGCAACGGTTACAGTGATTCGCGTCTCTGACGTACCAGGAATGGTGATCTGGCACGGTGAAGAAGTGTCAGGACAACAGTCGCGTTGACCAGTGGCGTTGAAGTCGGCGGAGCGGTGTTTTGGCACGATTGCGAATTATCAGACGATTGTCTTTTAATGGGCTACTTCCCGGACCAATGGGAAGAGAGCTTGAAAGGGGGTTTAGTGCATCTCGTCGATGCGTCATGGTTTTACACCTGTCCTCACTTCTCTTCCTCCTCCTCCTGATCCTCCTCCAACCCTTCTCCCTCCTCCTCCTCCTCCTCCTGCTCTTATCCCCCTTTCCCCCCCTTCTATCATGTCGCCCTCCACCCTCATCCCCGCGCATGCCCGCGCTTCTGCGCGTGCGGGGCGGGGGGACGAATGGGGGGACGGATGGTGGTTCGGGAAGAGGGCGGGGGAGGATTGGAGTCGTGATGATTTTACGGGCCTGGAGCCCCTCCCGCTCCTCGTCCCCGCCCTCCTCCCCCATCCTGAGGCTCCCTCCTTCCTCTCCCTCCCCTCACCTTCCCTCTCATCCTCCTCCCGCTCCTCCTGCTCCTCGTCCTCCCCATTCCCCTCCAGGGTCGGCCAGGATGTGCGCGTTGACCATGCACAGCAGCGCGCCGCCCCCCCCCCTGGCCCGGAACTCCCCATCACCGAGATTAGCATCGCCTTTTATCTCGGCGTCGATCTGCAGGCCTAGCGTCTGCGGGCACATCACCGAAATTGGCATTACCTAGGGCCTGGAGATCTTGAGTAGGGGCGAGCTTGAGGGTGTTGTTTTTTGTTTCATTTTGGGTGGGGGGGTCTGCTGCGGAGCGGAGGCTTTGTCGTCAGCCGCGGCGGGAGCCGCCTCGGGATCCCAGCCAGATGTGCCTCCGGAGAGGTTTTTTGTTTGGGGGGGGGCAGTGCTGCATGAGCAGGAGGAGGAACAGGGAGGCGGAGGGAGAGGATGTGGAAGAAGAGCTTGAGGCGGACGAGGGTGAGGAGGGGGGTGCGGAGGCGAGGAGGGGGAAGGAGGATGTGGATGAGGAGGGCAAGGAGGATAGAGGAGCGGGAGGGGTGTGTGGGGAAGGGGGGATAAGCAGGAGAAGGGGGGTAAGGAGGAGGGAGGCGGAGAAGAATGCGGCGGCGGGGTTAGGAGGAGGAGAACGAGAAGGTGGATGGGGAGGGGGACGAGAGGAAGGTGGAGAAGGGGGGATGGGCAGCATGAAGAGGATGGGCAGCAGGAGGAGGAGAAGAAGCAGAAGGAGGGATGGTGGGAGGAGCAGGAGGAGGACTGGACGTGTGGCTGTGACGATGGCTTCCCAGCTGTCGCGCGAGCTCTTGTGACACTGAATTCGAGCACGCGGTTGCCTGTCAAATTAAAACATTTGCAGCCTTGGCGTGTTCCCCGTTCTCTCGCTCCCTCTCTCTCTCTCTCTTTCTGTCTCTGTGTCTCTCCCTCTCTGCCCACGTCTCCCTGCTTGAAGGGGGGAGGAGGGGGGGGGGGGGGCGAGGATGTTTGCTGGTGGGAGTTGCGCCTGCCTGGGCGCCCCCCCTGTGGCCACGACCGCTTGGCCAGACCGCCCCCCAGGATGCGGAGTGCTGTTTTTTTTGGGATGGAGGGCCGAGGCCGCCCGCACCCCACGCGGACAGCGCAGGCAGCGGCTCGCTGATGCTGCTGCTGCTGCTGATGCTGCTGCTGATGATGATGATGAGGTTGATGATGCTGCTGCTGCTGCTGCTGCTGCTGCTGCTGATGATGATGATGATGATGATGATGATGATGATGATGATGATGATGCTGATGCTTCTGATGATGATGGTGGTGATGATGATGATGATGATGGTGATGGTGATGCTGATGATGATGATAATGATGATGATGCTGATCATGATCATCATCATTATTATTACTATTATTATTATTATCATTATCATTAGTATTAGTAGTATTATATTTATCATTACTAATAGTATTATTATCATTAATAGTATCCGTATTATTAGTATTGCTATTATTATTATTATTATTATTATTACTATTATTATTTTTATTATTAATAATAATAATAATAATAATAATAATAATAATTTTATTGCAAATATTATTACCATTATCATTATTACGATTATTATTTCCCAATCGCTGTGGCACACAGCTCCCACTCGGGCCCCAGAGCAGTGAGCAAAACGCGGTGCAACACTCGTCCCGGCAGGGGGCGTCGGGAGCTCTCCGGGGGCGCTGCGCGGGGATGGCGGCACGGGGGGAGCGGGGGCGGTTTTCCTGTCCAAGGCGGGGCCCTCGCTGGACACTCTACCAGATTTGATGACGCCTCGCCAAACGTGTTGCTCCCAGCTGTTCGCCCTCCGCAGAGCCTGCCAGGCACTTGCACGTCAGCTCCGCTGCAGAGAGGGACATTCCTGCCCTGCATGGCAGGCCCGCAGGGGGTGCTCGCCTTTCGGAGGCGGCGCCTCTTGCCGTGAAGAGGCGAGCTTGCTGGGACTTTTGAGGAGACTTGGGGCGGGAGGGTGCACTGCAGCACCGCTGGTGCTTCCTGGGTCTACTCTGGTTCTCCTCGTCCCCTGTCGTCGGCGGGCACCGGGCCCTCATTGCCTGTGCGCGTCGGGCCTCGACGAGCGGCGCGCTCTGCTTCACGAGCGGCGCGCCTGGCCGCCCGTCCGCGCATCGCGAGCCTGCAAGGAGCTCAGTGGCTTTGAGGCACCTTGCTGGCCCCGCGCCGGCGTGCGTGTCTCCTCCTCCTCCTCCTCCTCCTCCTCCTCTTCCTCCTTCTCTTCCTCCTGCTCCTCTCCTCCTCCTCCTCTTCCTCCTCCTCCTCCTCTCCGTCGACCCCCTCCTCTCTCCCCCCCGTCCACCATCGAAGAAGAGAAAACGCCATAAACATAAACTTTTGGCGCTCCTCGCGGATATCTTGGACCTGCGCTGGACCTCCCTCCCTGGCGCGCTCCGCGCGCCAGGTGCGGCGCCGGAGGCGCCGCCGGGGGGGGGGGGGGGGGGGCCCAGCGCAGATCTAGGAAATCCACGCGGAGCGCCAACAGTGTATGTTCATGGCGTTTTTTCCTCTTCTGCACCAGGGCCTGGCCAAGGTCTGCCCATCCTCCCCCCCCCCTCGCTTTAAGTCTGGCTTGTCCTTCTGCAGGAGGAAAATTCGAAAATAGTCAAATATATGATGGAGACGATTTCTCTATGTGTGAGAAGGTTTGCATATTTTTTTTGGCGATTTTTTAGCATTCGTCCAGAATCCGCTTGTAGGGGGACACGCCCGACTTAGCCCTCGCATCTCCGTCGGCGTTCTGTCCGCTCTTGCTGCTCGCGGCGACGCGCGTTTTTATTCTATTCTCGCGGGACCTTCGCCTCGCCCTTCGGCCTGCCCAGGCCCGCTCGTGAGACCTTGACTGACCAGCTGGGTGAGCACGCTGCCGCCGCGGGCGATCGGGAAAAGCAAAGAGCGCGGCGCCGAAGTGAACACCCACCAGCAGGGGAGGATGGAGAGGACGACGAGGAGGACGAGGAGGAGGAGGAGGAGGAGGAGGAGGAGGAGGAGGAAAGGGGGGGAGGAGGAGGAGCAGGACCTCCCCGGGCCGGCCACTGAGTCCCTCCTCCTCGGCCAGTCCTCGTCAAGCCTTGCTGGCCGCGGTGAGCCCACTTCGTCGAAGGCAGGTCGAGCTCGAGGTCAGGAGCGGTCCTGTGGGTGTAGCGGTTTGCGTGCTCTCCGCTGCCCGTTTGGTGGCGAGCCCCCTCGGCGCTCCTCAAGTCTCAGCGCTCGCGGATCCGTTGTGTCGATTCGGGCGGCTGGTAAGTGCATCGTGGCACCCACAGGGGCTCGGTTCCTTGCGCTGCTTTCAAAGTTCTGCACGAACGAAATGGGCACGGAAAGAATGGGTACAATGCCCAACAGCAGTTCCTGTTCATTTTGAACAGGACTCGCTGTCCGCGCCGCCGCGGCCTGTGTCCATTTGAGACAGAAGGTCGCCTTCCCAACAGCGGCCGCTCTTGGTTTGGGATAATATTTGTTGTTGGGCATTGTACCCAAATTTTTCCGTACCCATTTCGGGCGTCCGAAAAAGTAGCCGTCACGCGGCATGTCATCGCATGTGCGCCCGAGTTTTCTCAGCATGTGTGTGTGTGTGTGTGCGTCAGAGGACCGTGCGCCCTCGCCTGTCGTCCATGCTGCAGGGTTTGGGTGCACGAGCCACTCCCGGCCGTGCATCCTTGCACGTCCGAGGGGCAGGGTCGGATGTGGGCGGGGTGCTCGGCCGAGGGCGGTCGGAGTCCGCCGCGAGATCCCAGGCTCGTCCCTTGGAGGAGAGACCTGCTCTTGGCCCAGAGGGCTGTGCAGAGGAGCAGGTCAGCCGGGTGTCCTCGCGGCGGGCGGAGCACGATCGTGGGTGTCCAAGCAGTGGCGAAGCATCTTGGCTCGCCCATAGGTCCACCAAAGAATGTTATAATGACCTTTTGAGGTATGCACGAAATATTATCATAACATTTCTGGCTGAGACTTTTTTGTTTCAACGCATATGGTTCTAAGAGCATTGCTTTTTGTTGTTTGAACACTTGTGGGTTCTAGGAACATGTCGTGGTAGGCCTATAGGAATGTCAGGACGGTCGGTCCTTGCTCAATATGGCGGGACAGTAGGAATGCCCGGACAGTCGCATTTTGCCAACGTGTTCAGTTGACCACGCATTGCCTTCTTGGCATGCTCATCTTAGGATGCGGTTCTTGGTAGGTGAAGCTCAGCACAGGCGCTAGCATATTCCCGCCTAGTCTGAACTATTCCCGCCTGGTGTTGCCCAGTCCCGCTCCATATAGTTTAATCGGGCTCAGCCCCATAGCCCTTAGTCGCCCAAACAGAAATTGCCTCCTAACGCATCCTCCGGGGTGCCTCCGAGGAGGTGTGTCCCAGTTCCTTGCTCTCCGTCCACCTGTTGTCGCTATTGCTGCAACTCCTGGGGCAAAGGCGATCGGACCTCATGCCTCGCAGTCTGGGCCCGAGTCTTTTGTTCCCAAACAGTGCTTGCACTTAACGATTTTTTCTTCTTCAAGGTTCTAGGTGTTTGAGCCTGTCTGTCGGACTGTCGGCTTTGTTGCCGCCGTTGCTCGCCTCGTCGCCGCCCGTAACCATGCCTGTGTGCCGGTTTGGCAGGAGGCCGCCGTCGCCGCCCCGTCGCCGCCTCGTCGCCGCCCGCAGCTGGGCCCGTCGATCGGTCGGGCGGCTATGTTGCCGCCGTCGCTGCCTCGTCGCCGCCCGCAGCTGAGCCTGCGTGTCGGTCCGGCGGCCGTGTTGCCGCCGTCGCCGCTCCGTCGCCGCCCCGTCGCCGCCCCGTCGCCGCCCCGTCGCCGCCCCGTCGCCGCCGTCGCCACGCGTTGCTGCCTTTGACCCGCTCTCGACAAACATCCAACCCCATGGTACACCTTTTGTTGTGTATTGCAATCTGCGAGGCCCCGCCCGCCCGCGCCCTGTCTCCCCAATTAGTGCTTTGCGCGCCCCGCCTAGCTCTTATCCGGAAGAGGTTCGCTCTCGACCCACAGACCAACAAAAATGTATAGCAATTTGCGTACGATTTTGCCTCAGTGTCCATCCGAAATAGGAACTCGTACACTCCCAGCCAGACCATGAGTTCGCAACCCCCTCATCCTCTGCAACAGAATTCGATGCGCGCTCTCGTTTATCAAAAATCATTTTTGTCCCTGAAATCCCTTGCTCACAATGGGGCGATGTGCACATCCGCGCGTCGACGCGAGGGCGCGCATGCCGAAATCCTTTCGCAAGGGTTTCAAAATCCATAGTCCCGAGAACGGGTGAACCATGTGGTTTTGCAACATCGGTTTCCCCCCAAAACCGAAACCTACGTCCGCGTTCTTGCGATTTGTTTTGTTAACTTTGGGTGTTCAACTGTTCCATAAAACGCTACTGAACTGGCCTCCTCGCGCGAGCGCATATCGAAATCGTTCGATCGCCCTTGCGCGCGTGCTAGCGCAGGACTCAATTGCAAAGAAAAGGACGAGGTGCACACGCGCGCGTCGTCGCGCGCGCATGCTGAACTCCTTCACACAAATTCCAGGTTTCGCAAGGATGCCAAAAACGAATGTCCCGAAACACGTAGGA
>CAUYUJ010017391.1:133274-237499 GCA_963575745.1 Prorocentrum cordatum | reverse complement strand
GCGCCGTTTGCGTTCGTCGCATCTCAACCCACATATCGGGCCGCTGGTTGTTGTCTCCGCGCCGCCGCATGAATTCCTCATCCTCCGCGCCGGCAGGGCTCGGGATAACGGCCGGCGCAGCTACGGGCTCAGGTGCGACAGCAGCGGCCTGACAGCGGGCACCTTCGACAGGAACATCCTCAGTGCGAACTTGAGGTCCAGCATTCACAGCAGGCCCAGCGCCACGAGGTGGAGCCGCTGCAGCAGCCGCCTCAGCTGTAGCACGCTGCACCTCAGCACGCGCCCGACCATCCTTAGCACGTAGCTCACATCGAAAACACATCCCTAGTGAACCCATCCTCCTCAGCAGTGGCAGAACGAAACGACGCCTCTTTGCCAGGTAGTAACTGCACAGCACCCGCATGGTTAGCCCCAGCCTGAACCAGGGCTTCGCGATGGTGTACGACAGGGGACAGATGTGCTTCCGCAGCAATTTGGGCAATGCGCTCTGCGCGCGACTGTACCTCGTCATATTTAGCCAACTGGGTACGTCTGGTCTCCACAGTTATTTCCAATATCGCCCGCTCGTTCTGGAGGCGGCTCCATTGGCTCCACAGGTGCATGCTTGACCACCTCGCCAAACGCTCCAGACATGTGGGCGTGCTTCTTGGCCAGATCCGCGAGGTCCTTCGCGAACTGGGCGTTCTGGGGGTACTCGGCGCCGTCCTTCTTGGCGTTGGGGTCCATGTGCTCGGCGCCGCACTTGCTGCACGCCCAGTTGCCATACCTGTCGAACTCCAAATCACCGCACTCGCTGCAGACCGAGCAAGCTTGATTCCGAACTTTCTGATTGCCACCGCCACCACCAGAACGATAAGTTTGACCATCGCCGTAGCTCTTGCCATAACGTGCACGATGTCCCTGGGTCCACGGGGCATGCTCGCGCCACGGTATTCGACACTCCAGATCTTCGCAGTGGCTCACGTCCTGCAGTGAAGGCCTGCGGGTGCCCAACGTCCGCAATAAAGGTAAACAAGTGCCACACCCTGCTATAACAAAAAACACAAACACTAACATAATGCCAGGCTGGACACTAGCAGTACCTGCCATAAGAAACTTTGCATCTTGAGCCAAACTGGCCACGGGAAGGAGCGGGGACGAGGAGGACAGGCAATAAGGAGGACGATGAGGCGAGGCAATGATGAGGAGGAGGCGGGGGAGGGGGACGAGGAGGAGGAGGAGGAGGGAGGGGCGGGGAAGGAGGGGAGCAGGAGGAGGAGGAGGAGGAGGAGGAGGAGGAGGAGGAGAGGAGAGGAGGTGATGTAATGAAGGGAGAGAGGAGGAGGAGGGGAGGAGGAGGGAGGAGGAGGAGGAGGAGGAGGAGGAGGAGGAGGAAGGAGGAGGAGGAGGAGGAGGAGGGAGGAGGAGGAGGAGGAGGAGGAGGAGGAGGGGGAGGGGAGGAGGGGAGGAGGGAGGAGGAGGAGGAGGAGGAGGAGAGGAGGAAAATGGAGGGGAGAAGAGGAAGGAGGGAGGAGGAGGCGGAGAGGAGGAGGAGGAGGAGGAGGAGGAGGAGGAGGAGGAGGAGGAGGAGGGAGGTGAGGAGGAGGGGAGGAGGAGGAGGGAGGAGGAGGAGGAAGAGGAGGAGGAGGAGGAGGAGGAGGAGGAGGAGGAGGAGCGGAGGAGGGGGAGGAGGAGGAGGGAGGAGGAGGAGGAGGAGGAGGAGGAGGAGGAGGAGGGGAGAGGAGGGAGGAGGAGGAGGAGGGTGAGAGGAGAGAGGAGGAGGAGGGAGGAGGAGGAGGAGGGGAGGAGGAGAGGAGGAGGAGGAGGAGGAGGGAGAGACGGAGAGAGAGGAGGATGAAGAGGAGAAGGAGTAGGAGGAATAGGAGGAGGAAGGGAAGGAGGAGGAGGAAGAGGAGGAGGAGGAAAAGAGGGATGAGGAGGAGGAGGAGGAGGAGGAGGAGGAGGAGGAGGAGGAGGAGGAGCATGATGATGAGGAGGACGAGGCGAGGCAAGGAGGAGGCGGGGAGGGGGGGAGAGGACGAAGCGAAGAGACAAGGCGGGATATGCTGATGAGGATTAGGAAAAGGGCGAGAACCAGTGAATAGGAGAGGGGGAACACAGAACCTGCCCCCCCATACTGCATGCTCCTCCTCAGCCCCCCCTGCGGCTCCTGCTCGCGCTCGCCATCCGCCGCGGGCACGGCCTCGACCATGGTGAACGAGAGCCTGGCTCTGCTGAGAGGAGCATGAGAAGGTATACCCAGGCGGCTCTGGCCCTCGGAGGAGAAGAAGAGGGATGATGATGATGATGATGAGGAGGAGGAGGAGAAGGAGGAGGAGAAGGAGGAGGACGAGGAGGAGGGGCCCAGCGTGGAGAAGGATGAGGATGAGGAGGAGGATGAGGAAGAGGAGGAAGAGGAAGAGGAAGAGGTTGATATGATGATGTTGTGATGATTGATGATGATGATGATGATGAAGATGATGATTGATGATGTTGATGCTGATGGTGACGATGATGATGATAATGATTGATGCTGATGATTGATGATGCTGATGATGATGATGATGCTGATGCTGATGCATGATGTGAGGAGGCAGCGGGGAGGAGGAGGAAGAGGAGAGAATGAGGATGCGGAGGAGGGGAGGAGAGCAGGAGGACGAAGGAGAGGGAGAAAGGAGTATGTTTTAAGGCGGAGAGGCGAGGGAGGCGGCGAGAGGAGGGGAGGAGAGGAGGAGGAGGACGGAGGAGGAGGAGGGAGGAGGAGGAGAGGAGGAGGTGTTATGAGTAGGCGGAGGAGGAGGAGGAGGAGGAGGTAGGAGGAGGACGAGGAGGAGGAGGAGGAGGAGATGAGAGTTAGAGTAGGAGGAGGAGGAGGAGGGAGGAGAGAGCAGGAGGAGAGAGGATGAGGATGCGGCCGGGAGGATGAGGATGAGGATGAGGATGTGATGATTGATGGGAGGAGCGGAGGAGGAGGAGAGGAGGGAGGAGGAGGAGGAGGAGGAGAGGAGGAGGAGGAAGAGGAGGAGGAGGGGCGGAGGAGGAACGGAGGAAGATGATGAGAGGAGCAGGAGGCGAGAAGGTATGATGGCTTCTTGCTGCTGTGACGGCTGATTGATGCTGCTGATGATGATGCTGGAGGAGGAGGAGGAGGGATGAGGATGGAGGAGGATGATGATGGTGATGCGGAGGAGGAGGAAGAGGAGGAGGAGGTGGAGGAGGAGGAAGGGAGGAAGATGATGAGGAGGAGCAGGAGGACGAGAAGGATGATGCACATGATGTTGATGCTGCTGATGATGATGCTGGTGATGGTGATGATGGTGATGCTGATGATGATGAGGATGATGCTGATGGTGCTTATGATGATGATGCTGATGCTGACGACGATGCTGAGGCTGGTGACGGTTGCGGTGCTGCTGATGTTGAGGAGAGTGGAAACGAGACGCAATGTTGCTGATGACGATAGCGAGAACGATGCTGGTGGTGTTGATGAGGAGGGAGATGGAAAAGGAGGATACGGACGATACAAATGACACTGGGGAGAGGGATGATGAGGAAGCGCATGATGATGCTGATGATGCTGATTATGCTGATGCTTATGCTGATGCTGATGGTGGTGGTGGTGGTGCTGCTGCTGCTGCTGATGATGATGATGATGATGATGATGATGATGATGATGATGTTGAGGAGTATGATGATGGTGATGATTCTGATGATGATGCTGGTGATTTGAAGATGATTTGACGACGATGGTGGTGATGATCATGATGGTGATGACGCTGACGATGATGAGAAGGAATCTGTTGATTCTGATGATGATGCTGCTGGTGATGATGATGCGGATGATGAGGAGGAAGAGGAGGAGGAGGAGGAGGAGGAGGAGGAGAAGGAGAAAGGAGGAGTGGGAGGAGGAGGAGTATGACGAGGAGGAATGCGAAGAGGAAGAGGAGGAGGAGGAGGAGGGGAGGAGGAGGAGGAGGAGGGGAGGAGGAGGAGGAGGGGAGAGGTGGAGGAGGAGGAGGTATTTGTGAACAGCAGGAGGAAGAGGAGGAGGAAGAAATGTGAAATGGGAATGGTGCGTCGGTATTCCACCTGGCTGCAATGCGACCGCAACGACTGGCTGGTCGCCGTCCTCGAGGCCACCATCCCCGTGCACCCCTCCCGGCCCACTCCACCGCCGAGGGGGCTGGCTCAGAACCATGCAAGCGGGCAGACCGATCAGGGCCCAGTGTGGGAAGGAAGCCCCATGCTGGTGGAAGCCGGCGGGCTCCTGGCAATCATCTGCCACGGGGCCCGCCCCAGGTCCTGCCAGCGGGCCCTCGCCCAACCCGGGCCCCAGTCGCAGGCAACGCGCCAGAGCGGGAACCCAGTCTGAAATGTGACGCGAATTGCCACTGCAAACATCCCACGGGAACTGGGCCGTCAAAGTCCAAGACGCGCTCATCAAAAAGCATCGGCAAGCCCAGGTTCCAGCGAACTCGAGTCTTACGTTCCCCCGAATCTTTTTGACTGCCTGGGGGCCCGCAAACGTGAAAAACATCATGGCCCGTTTCCCTGAGGACCCCCGTTGCCAGGCAGTGCCCGAGAGGGGGGTCACCACTGGGGGGGTCGCCAGCTCATCAAGGACGACGATTCCAAGTGCCCCCCCCAGAACTTCCCGAACCGCTCAAACGATCCTCGGCCTTTGATCCTCAAACCTCCATTGCAGGTCTTTCCTTCTCTCGGGGGCGTCCAACAGGCGGGTTAGCAAATCTTGGCCCGAGGCAAGTGCGCCTACGAGGGGGGGGCCCGGGGGACGTCTTAAAGTAAGAAGAGCGAGCCACCAGTGCGGATAAGTGTCCAGGCCTCGTGAGGCCAGGTGGGTGAGGCCTTCGCCTCGAAGTACTGTAGTGTATGTTGAGGCATGCACGCGCGACCTATAACAAGTAATGTAGGCCGAAGAGGAGGAGAGGAGGAATCCTTGCAGCCGATGTCGTTGTGTTGGTGGTGCCGCATCGCTGGGTGGAGTCGGTGCTGGTGGTATGCGCGACGCTTGCTGTCATGAAATCCGGGGAGATCTCATGGCCCGGGCCATGATACCCCCCCCAACTTAGTTTTTTGTATGTCTTAAGTTTTTTTTTGTTTTTTTTTTTTTTTTTTTTTTTTTTTTGTTTTTTTTTTATCTCGCAATGCCGATCCACCGAAGTCTAGACCCCTTCTTCGGTACCGGCTTTTCATCCTGAGCCGTTTTTGTAAAGACCCCAAGGCCCAGTAAGGGCCCCCCAGAGGGCGAACATAGCGAAGAACCTCCCGTCGTGATTTTTCACAGCGCGAGGGGGTCTGGGGTAATCGCCTCCCTCTTGGCTGCCCCCGCGCTGAGGCTGCCAGGCTCAGAAGACGCCGGAGAGCGAGGGTGGTTGAGCAGGGACCGACCGTCCCGGCATTCCTCTAGGCCTACCAAGAAATTTCCTCAGAACCACATGGTTTTAAGAACACGCAAAAGGTTCTCAGGACATAACGCCGATGCGTTCAACGAAGCCAGTACCAGCCAGAAATGTTCCAAGAACATCTCGTGCAAACCACGGAAGGTTCTTAGAACACTCTCTGGTGGGCTCATGGGCAGGCCAGGACGCCTCGCCACTGCTTGAGGTGGGGCCGCGACGGGCGCAGGGCCTGGGCACATCGAGCTGGCACCAGGTGTGCCCAGAGGCGGCGGGGCCAGCCAGGGAGGGGCGCAGACAACAGGAAGCCTGCAACTACTGCTCCTCTTCCTCCTCCTGCTCCCACCTGCCTCCTCTGTTCCTCCTCCTCCTCCTCCTCCTCCTCCTCCTCCTCCTCCTCCTCCCCCTCCTCCTCCTCCTCCTTCTCCTCCTCCTCCCCTTCCCTCCTTTCCCCTCCCCTCCCCTCCCATCTCATCCCGTCTCATCCAATCTCTTTCCATCCCATCTCATATCATCCCATCCCATCCCATCCCATCCCGTGCCACCCCATCTAATCCCATCCCATCACATCATATATCATCCCATCCCATCCCATCCCATTCCATCCCAATCCATTATATGCCATTGCATTCCATCCAATCCCATCCTATCCCATCCCCCTCCTCCTCCTTCTTCTCCTCCTCCTCCTCCTCCTCATCGCCATCACCATCACCATCACCATGATCACCATGATCACCATGATCACCATGATCACCATGATCATCATGATCACCATGATCACCATGATCACCATGATCATGATCATGATCATGATCATGATCATCACCACCATCATCATCATCATCATCATCATCATCATCATCATCATCATCATCATCATCATCATCATCATTCATCATCACATTCCATCATTCAGCCACAGCACCAGCACCAAGCACCGCAGCACACAGCACCAGCATCAGCATCAGCATCAGCATCAGCATCAGCATCAGCATCATCATCAGCATCAGCATCAGCATCAGCATCAGCATCAGCATCAGCATCATCATCATCATCACCATCATCATCATCATCATCATCATCATCATCATACTCATAATCATCCACCTGCTTCTGATCGTCCAACCACCCTCGTCGTCGTCCTCCTCCTCCTCCTCGCCCTACCCTAATTACCTTGCTGCTGCTGCTGCTGCTGCTCATCCTCATCCTCGTCCGTCCCTGTTGCTCCCTCGCCGTCCTCCTCCAGCGTTGGCGGCCCTGGAGCCCTCGCGAGCCGAGCACCACCGCGGCCACCGCCCTCGCGCGAGGCACGTGGTAGGGCCTCGGATGGCGTCCGCTGGGCGTGGGAGGTAGGGGGACCCCCGCCTCCTCTCGTTACGAACTAAAATCACGACGGGAAATTTTTGGTCATTTTCGGCCTCCAGGAGCCCGGACTGGGCCCTGGGATCGTCCAAAAACGGCCCCAGATGAAGCACCAGTCCCCAGAAAAGGGTCTGGACCTCTGGGGGCCCGCGCTGTGAAACAATCATGACGTCGGAAATCTGGAGAGAGAGGCAGCCAGGATGGGGAGGACGGTGGGAGGATGGTGGGAGGAGGGTGGGAGGAGGACGAGGAGGAGGAGGAGGAGGAGGAGGAGGAGGAGGAGGAGGAGGAGGAGGAGGAGGAGGGGAGGAGGAGGGGGGGGGAGGAGGGGGGAGGAGGAGGAGGAGGAGGAGGAAGGAGGAGGAGGAGGAGGAGGAAAGGAGGAGGAGGAGGAGGATAAGGAGGAGGAGAGGGAGGCGGAGACGGAGGCGGAGGCGGAGGAGGAGGAGGACAAGGAGGAAAAATGAGATGAGGAGGAGGAGGAGGAGGATGAGGAGGAGGAGGACGAGGAGGAGGAGGCGGCGGACTCAACACGGCTCAACATTCTGCACGAGGGTCCGCCCTTGGATGGCGCCGCACGTGGCGGGCGGCCAGAAAGCAGCCGATGGCTTGGGCCTGAGCCGTTCTCGCACTGCTGGTGTCATGTGCGCCGGCCCTCTCGCGTGCGCTGACCCCGCACTGTAACTGACCAGGGCCGCCGGCCTCCCCTTGCATGGCGGGCCGCCAACGGACGCGCTGACCACAGCATGCAGTTGAAGACGTCTGGCCCAGCTTCTCTCACACGCTGTCAACACACTGCAGTAAACGATGGCGCTCGGTTCCAGGCCTCCGCACATGGGCGGATCGGCTTGATGATGATGATGATGATGATGATGATGATGATGATGATGATGATGATGATGATCAGGAGGAGGATGAGGAGGAGGAGGAGGAGGAGGAGGAGAGGAGGACGAGGGAAGTATGAGAAAGGTATGACGACGATGATGAGACTGATAACGATGATGATGATGCTGATGATGATGATGCTGATGGTAATGATGATGATGGTGATGATGATGCTGATGATGACTATGCTGATGATGATAATGATGATGCTGATGATGATGATGATGATGATGATGATGATGACGGTGATGATGATGCTGCTGCTGCTGCTGATGATGATGATGATGATGAGGGGGAGGGACAATAAGCAGGAGAAGGGATGAGGCCGAGGAGGGTGTAGGTGAGAATATGAGAAGGAAGACGAGGGGGAGGGACTATAAAGAAATGGACGATTGCGAGTCGCTTCCATCATCCCGTCTTCAGTCTGTGGCCCTAGAGGGGTACTGTAAGGGAGAAAGCTTGGTCTGGTCTGCACACCGTCGTCGTCGCTTGCCGCCGTCGTCGTCGTTGACGGCCAGAGGCAAGTGCACACACACATGCAGAGATGTAGGTGTAGTCATAGCTGGTCTTATGGTCTGATCGTGCAGCCACGTCCTGACCTGCCCGCATGCACACCCCAAGACGTGTTGCACACGCGAGCAAGTGGGTATGCTAGCAAATGAATGGGCGACATGGCAGATGGGTATCAACTACCGACATCTGCTCTGCCGCTTGGGCCCGCCCGTGGTCGCGGCGGGCCACGGTGAGGGCGGGCCACGACGTGGGCGACAAGTATGCCCCTCTGATTGCCGTGGCAACTGCTGTTCCTACCGCTCCCGCTCGGTCTCGTCCTCCTCTACCACCTCCTCCTCCACGCCCTCGTCCCCTTCTCCTTTCCCCTCCTACCCCCAACTGCTGCGTCCAGTGCTGCCCCAACTGCGACCATAACAGGTTTGCACCACCTTCGCAAAGCAGCCTGTAGCAATTACGGCTGGAACACTCTTTGTGTGTATATGTGTGTGAGAGGGGGTCGATGCGAGCGAAGCGGGCCCCGGTTTGCAGTCTACTTTTGGACACGTAGCTTGCGACCACCACAGAACATATGCACCAACGAAACCACATACCATGCCACACATATTAGCATGTGAAAGCCAACGCGCATAACATACACTTCAACAGGTGAGACACACAGCAAGCTCGCAAACGACATGACCTCACGAATCTGTGACTGAACCGCTGGCAGGAGGTAGGATCGAATCGATGCAACATTCTGAAGCTCCAGATGTGTGACTCGCCAACAAAACATGAAGACAGACAGGTGCCTTACCCTTACGACACATTGCGTCGATAAGAACACGTGCCACCAATCGCCTGACAAAGTGGCCACAACAGACAACGGAACACATCAAAGGTGAACAGAGCCTGGCTTGCCCACATAAGTCCCAATGAGTTACCTGTCACTTGGGCAAAAAGTAAACCATCCCCAATACGCAGATGCACACGCACAGACACGCGTGCGCACACGCGCACACAGATACACGGAACCCACACACACTGACTTTAGGCGTCGGGGGCCTGGTGAGTACCCATCCAAGCGGCCACGTCGCACTGACCAATGCAAAATGATCTCGAACGCGACGCAGCAAGTCACGCTGGAGCAAGCTCAACCGGTCGTACGTGGACAAGGCACGAGCCGATCGCACGCGCCCTGGGGAGCGAGCCGTCGCAGCCAGAGTGGGGCATTATTTTGTCAGGAGAAGCGGCCACTTACTCTAGCCCGCGGCCGAGCTGGCCAGAAGCTACTGGTGGAACCACGAGTGCGCTGGGCAATCGGTGGTTGCTCAGAGATCGCAAACGAAGCACCCAACACGCGCACACACACACACTTTTCCTCCGACGCCACTGCGGAGCACGACTGGGTCCACTGCAATCGGGGCGTGAATGCCACTACTTGCACAAGACGCACAAGCGCTCCATGTCTCTCTCACCAGCGCGCGCGTGAGCAAAATTTACGGTTCGCCGTTCTGTGAGAAGTTAGCGTGGCCCAAGCCACACAATGCTCAAATTGAGCCAGGCTTGCTATGATCACAAAGAACGCATATGATAAGGATGCACATGGAGACGAAACTGCAGAGGCCTAAGATAAGAAGGACGGCCTGTTTTTTTTCGAGGGCGACACCTTCGAGACGGCTATGCGGCAAACTAACAAGCTCATATGACCTTGCACACCTGTTTGACCGGTTGGTTGGTGGAGAACGAAGAACTCGCTCCTGTGATATCTGCTAGCCAGAAATCAGAAATGGTTCATCATCTTCGGCGAGAACAACCCGACTACTTCACGCATCGCAGCGAGGAGAATAACCGGAGTAAGCTTGCGCGAGCGAAGATCATTCACACAATTGTGAAATATCCTGGCCAAGTGGTGTTCTGGCGAACTGATTCAGCTACTCGCGCAGCCATCATGGACAACTAACGTATGACATACATCACAAAATCACAGCGGGCTCAATCTTGTGAAAGAGTCCTGGTGGGGGGTGGGAGTGGAGGAACGTTCAGGAGTTCTTTGTGGGAAAATAGCGGTGGAACAGACACGCAATGAGGAGGATCAGACGAAGGACGAAGCAACGGCGGAGGAGGAAGAGGACGAGGAGGAAAGAGGCTGGGGACCATAATAACGACCATGGTGAGAACAAGGATTGTCTATGGAGAGGCAACGCATCTCATATGAAAGACATTCGTTGCGCCAGACGCTGGGTTTCACTCGATGTGGCGCACGACCAGCATCTCTACCCTCCCTGACGAGGTGGCGAGTGCCTTCATAAGCTCTTGCGACGACCCTCTCGACCCATTTATCTCGATAATACGGTCACCAGCCATTATCTGACGATTGTGATTCATCTTATTCCATTCGCTGACGAGGCCATAATCCCATACCTTTTTGATGGACAAAGCATCGTACCGATTATCTGGCGCGATTACGACACCGATCTTCCCAAGAGCCAGGTCACACTTGAATTTGATGCCAGGCATCTCGCGATTGGGCAATCCAACACTGATGGTCAGCCTGGCTTCTGCAGTCGCGCCAGCGTCCTTCAGCAACTCGCTTCCAATAAACCCATTGGGCAATATGTCGGCACTTCTGAGCTTAAACTCGCCCAGGAAATCGTCTGATGTTCCAAAGTCCTTGTCCCAAACCTTGAAGTGCAGGCTGTCGCCCTCTTCAAAGCCAGGCATCTCGGCCTCGAAATTCCATATCGGATTATTCGTGCAATGCTTCACGTCTGTCATGATCTGACTGGCGCCACCCGGGGGGGCCTTGCCGGGAATCTCGCAGACGCAGTAGGGGTCAGAGCTCCCTGCGAGGTCTGCGCTGCGCAGGCCGGTGGCATGGAATATACGCACCCTCAGGTGCGAAGACAGCCTGCAAAAGGTCGTCGTTGAATTCACTCGCCCCAGTCCTCCCCCCTCCCCCGCCCCACTCTCGGAGGTCCTTGCGGACTTCTCGGATCGGCGCTGGAGTCTCCTGGCGGCGCCTCCGCCGCCACTCCTGGCGCGCTCCGCGAACCAGGGAGGGAGTCCAGCGCAGATCCACGGAATCATGGCGGACCTTGGGAAGTTTATGTTTATGCCGCTTGTGGCTTCTCTACACTCCCACCTCGCCCCGCAAGGTGGAGGATAGGGAGGGAGAGGGCTGGAGGACTGGGCGGGTGATTTTAACGAGGGCCTCATGGCCTCTCTTTGGGGGCAAGGCGCTCTGTATTGACGTGCATGTTCTGAAGCTGCTCGTCGTGGTCATGGCTCCACTCGCTTACCGGGCCGTGGAAGTATTCGAGCCTCTCAGGCGGCCTGCCCAGCTTGGCCTTGTAAGCCTGTGGGAACAGTCTAGACATCAGAGCACACGGGTGCTATGAGTCAGAGTAGAGGTAGTGGTAGTAGGAGGACAAGGGGGATAAGCAAGAGGGAGGAGGGAGTGGCAATAAGATGGTGAGTGTGACGCGCCATTCGTCCTTCCCAGAGGCCTGGGCTACTCCATCCGAGACGGTGCAAGGCTGCCACCCAGAAGGCGGCGGCGTCGATTTCCCGGCGATGACGAGGTCACGCTTGTAAAGGTGCATGGACTTCGCATCTGTCTCCGAGAGTGTAATGCGCCAGTTTCGCTCGCCCTGCTGCTCTTGGCCCTGTCTACGGACATAGATTATTCCCAGCGGCGACTCCTTCTGGAATACTTCCCCGCCGGCGAACTTCGTGCCACCCTCGTAGACTCCGTTTACATGGTCCAAGCCGGCTCCCCACACTCGTACCCGCTTGACGATCGGGTCCTCTTTCTGCCTGGAGGCCAGCACGAGCTTCTTCGGCGGAGTGTCGCTGCTGGGCAATGGCAGGGGCGCGATCGCAAGAGCACCGTTCGCAGAGCTGCTCTTCTTCGGCGGCGACAGAGGGACTTCTTCTGGTGCGCTGCTGTGTGGGCTCTCTGTGCATACTTGCCCCATTTTCTGTGGACTGAGGGCTGCCGGTGCGTCTCGATACAAAGGCCACGAACAATTATTATGAAACTGTCGAAGTCATGTCGGGGATGCATTTCTACACACACGCATCTATACATATACATTTAGATATGTGTATATGTAACTGTATATTTATGTGCCTATATGTGTACGCGTCATGTTTTCCCAGACACGTCTAGTCACATGTGTATGCATATGTATTTCTGTATGTATATGTTTGTATGCATGTATGCATGCTTGCATGCCTATATATATATATACAGATCAAGACGCACACATGCATGCATACACATGTATAACATCTACATATAACTATATCTAGATATAGGTCAGCCAGCGTGGATCCATAATTAATGCTTTCTGGTAGTATCTGCGGTGCAATCTAGGCGGTCCAATCAATGAGGTTTAGTCTAAGTGGTGCAAGCCATGAGGTGCATGCTATGTAGCGCAACACAATGCAACGCAATTAAAACCAATGCAACCAGCATAATGCAACGCACTCCAACACAACGCAACACAATGCGAAACAATGCAACCCACGGCAAACCAGTTCAATGCAAAGTGATGTCATGACATGCACATCGACGCGCAGCAATGTAACAACATGCAGCGCCATGCGACGCAACGCAATAGCAACGCAATGCTATTACAGAACAATGCGAACCAATGCGATTGCAATGTGACTTGAAGGGGTGCAACGGGGTGGCGGCGATGGACGGGAACGGGGCCGACGGGCCCGCAAGCGGGCCCAGTGTCTCAGAAGAGAGGTAAGAATCCCTGAGTGCAAGCAATGTCTGGGGAAGATTCCCCACGCAGTGCCTGCACTTGGGGGTTCTGAGCTCTGTCGTTGAGTTGCCGGGAGGGTCCACCAAGGATTCTCGGCGGTGGACAAACCTCCCTTCAGTAAACCTCCCCTTAGTGCAAACGGCCTGGGGCCGAAACCGACGGACCTGGACCCGCAAAAATGACGGCCGCGACGCCCTCTCGCGAACCGAAAAGGGCGAATTCCTGAATCGACGTGTCAGGGTAGGAGGTTTATGAACCTCCGAGATTCTTCACGCTCCCACCTGTGGGTGTCCACGTGGGCGCCGCTTGCCTCGGGTGGGTCCGCCGATCGGGTCGGGCGAAAGGGGGTGATAGCAAAGGGGGGGTTTGAGAAGCAACTCGCGTAGCTGATTTTCCCGGCGCCTCCTGGCGCCGGAGGCGCCCATGCATCGAGGAAGGGGCCCCCTCGGTGAGGCCGAGACCGGCTGCATGCGGCACAATTCGTACCCCCCCCCTTCCCCAAATCCCCCCCCCTTGGGGGGCGGAAAGATACGGAGACGTGTTGTCCCCGGACCTCTCTTGGGGTGCGTTCTGACCAGAATCTCGAGGCGAATCCAGCGGTGACAACGAGGACTCCCCAGGAGGACCAGGAAAGGCCGAAAACGACGGGGGACAGCACGTCTCCGCATCTTTTTCTCCCCTGACCCCTCTCGTCCGGCCCGAGCCGCAGCTTCGCCCGGTGCCCGCCCGCGGGCGCTCCGCCCCGTGCCCCGGGCGGGCCCGCCGAGGCTTCGCCCGGTGCCCGCCCCGTGGGGCCCGCGGGGCGCCCCGCGGGGCGCCCGCGGGCGCCCCGTGGGGCCCCCGGGGGGGTCCGCGGGGGCCTCGCCGCGTGCCCGCCCGCGGAGGCCCCGCGGGCGCTCCGTGCTCCGGGTGGGTCCGCCGAGGTCTTGCCCGGCGCCATGTTGCCTCCTCCTCCTCCTCTTTTTCCTCCTCCTCCTCTTTTTCCTCCTCCTCCTCCTCCTTCCTCCTCCTCCTCCTCTTCCTCCTCCTTCTCCTCCTCCTCCTCCTCCTCGATCTGGGGGGCCCCGCGCAGGAGCTGCCGGTCGAGGTGGGTAACATGGCTTGCGCAGCGTGGCTCACACCGCATAGCTTGCGCTGCGCAGCTTGCACGTAGAACCCATGCAGCGGCGATTGCGATGAGTGCTCGGCGTTAGCTGGTGCATCTCTGCGGCCGCGCTGGCCCGCGTATGCTCGCGCGCACAGCGGCCAGCTAATTTGGCGCGACAGCCGCGGCCGCGGTGGCGCTGACCGCGGGGCACTTCCCAGCGTACTTCAATGCGCGTCGGCGGCTTGGGCGGGCGCGGCATCATGGCGACGCCGACAACGGAAGACACGATAATGAGAGTAGCGATGATGGTGACGATGATGGCGACGGCGACGGCAAGGCCAATGGCGGCACCGATGATGATCACGACCGCCTGTAACGATGACAATATCATCGCGTCCGCGATGAAGGATTTTGAAGGAGCCCGATTTGTGCGCGCGGCCGACGCGAGCGATGGCCCGCGTGGTATTATTTGACACGAATCGTGCCTCCCGAGGAGGCCCGCATGGCAGAATTGGATGAACATGTTGAACAACTTATGGTTTTCACAAGAATCCGCAAGACCGCGAGCGCAGGCTTTTTAAAAACTGATGTTGCAATGGTTTCTTGAAATCCTTGCGAAACATATGTTTTTGAAGGATTTCGGCATGCGCGCACGACGACGCGCGCGTTTGCACGTTGTCCCGTTTGTTGCCAGGGATTCTTGCGACAGCACGCGCGCAAGGGCGTTCGAGCGATTTCGACATGCGCGCGCGAGAGGCCCGTCGGGTATCATAGTATGACCATGTAAAGTCCATGGTATTCTTAAGAATTCGCAAGAGCGCGGGCGCAGGCATTTTCGGTTGAAAGCCTTGTTGCAAATCATGCATTTTATATGTTTTCGGGGCACTCGATATTGAAAGCCTTACGATACCTAAGGTTCTTGAAATATTTCGGCATGCGCGCGCGACGACGCGCGCGCGTGCACTTCGTCACGTCTTTTGCAAGGGGTTCTTGACAACGGATGATTTTTGATCAACGAGTGTGCGCGCATATTCTTTCTGCAAAGGATGAGGGGGCGGCCGAACTCCGGCCTGGCTGGGACGGTATGAATTCATATTTAGGATGGACGGCGGGGCAACATCATATGTAAATTGCAATACGAAAAAGTATCCCGTTGACCCGGGAGGGGGGGGGTAGACCCTAATACTCTATCAGAAAGGAGAAGATACGTGATGCAATCTGTGGTACAATATATGTAGTGCACTCTATGTGGGGCAATCCAAGTTGTTCACTAGATGTGGTGCAGCATATGCAGTGCATCTGCGTTGTACAACCTTGTTATGTGCAATGCATGCGGTGCAATCTTTGTGATGCGATCTAGCTTGTGCAAGCCATGTTCTGCACTATACGTGGTGCAAGCCATGTGGTGCAATCTCTGTCTTGCGACCTATGTTGTGCAGCATCTGTGGTGAAGTGCATGTGGTGAAATCCATGTGCTACAATGTCTGTTGTGCAACCTATGGTGTGAAAGCTATAGGTCGTGCAATATACGCGTGCAACCTATGTAGTGCAATATATGGTGTGCAATCTATGTTGTGCAATCTAACGACGGCGACGACTTGTGCAAACTAGGTGGTGCAATCTAGCAGCGGTGACGAGCGGCGACGGTGGCTACACAGCCGCCAGACAGACGACCATAGGATGATGTGGCCTCATTTCGTCTGGGGAAGAGGACTGCCAGATATCACGGCACCCTGGGATCTGGGGAGGCGGGCACGACAAGTTACAGCCCTCTGGGCGCTGAGGGATACACCCGTCACTGCTACATTGCATGACGCCGCCTTCTGGAGCATGCGGAGCAGCGCGTCACGCATCTTATGGCCCTCTGGAGCTTGGCGGCAAGAGCCGCCGCATGTTACGGGTTGGGGCCTCGGCTGGTCGCCGAACGGAGTTCCGAGTTGGGCGCAGCGGCGGAGCTTGTCGGTGCCACAGCTGCCACCGCGACGTCTTTGCACAACACGGCACCATGAACCACGGCGCCACGTGTGCCCACTTTTGCTCCACCACGTCATACAGACCGTCTTGCCTTTCCTCACACCTGCATCGTGCTCGTGCTTGTTTTGCTTCCACCTCGCATTCTCACCACTTCGGCCCCGCATTACAACAGACAAATGCGATACGAACTTTTGATATGAGAAACCTCATGGGGCATGATCCTTCGACCTTTCAGTTCCCTGCGGTGCCCCCAAGGCTTCTGCCGGTTCCAAAGGCCATCGGGGATACCAGATTTCCGTGGAACCCATGCTGGCAGGCATGTTTCTTGTTCGAGGTGCCCACTGAAGTTCGCACGGGAGGTCGGCACTGGGTGATCTTTCAACGGGGATGCAACCTGGGCTGATTGTCTGGTCGACTGGGGGCTGCCGAGGGCGCGGCGAGGTCACGACCGCGACGTCCACAGTCGAGCAGGGCCGCTCCTGCGAGGGGCTCAGGAACAGCGCCCGCACGCGCGGGCTTGTGGGCGCTCTGCTCAAACGCAAGGCACCTCCTGGTGCGAGGCAACGCCCTAAATCTCTGGCGATCTCTGGACCCAGCACTCCTTAACGGGGGAAAATCAGACAGTAGGAGCTCGACCACAAGAATCTTTCCACAAGAAGTCCAACCCTGAGACCCCATGACGTTCTTCGATTTCTGGTATGAGAACGTCACGCTTTCCATCGCAAAACCATCGAAACCCGAGAAACCCAGAGCACCCAGGAGGCAAGCAGGGTGTTTCTTGGCATGTGTCTCCACTGTAACCGCGGGGGAGGGGGGACGAAAGCATGTGCATCTTTCAAGCACCTGTTTGGGCCCGCGGCTGCTGTTCAGGGGCCGTTTTAGGGCCACCGTCCTGCAATCGATCTCCCTATATCGTGATTGCCTCCCGGCAGCCGAGCGCCCCATCTACAACGGAGCCTCTGGGGTCCGGACTCGGCCGCGCCAAGCTTCGAGCTTCGTCTCCTCCTCCCCTCTTTCATCGTCGTCGTCGTCGTCGCCGTCGTTGTCATTGTCGTCGTCGTCGTCGTCGTCGTCGTCGTCGTCGTCGTCGTCGTCGTCGTCATTGTCGTCGTCGTCGTCGTCGTCGTCGTCGTCGTCGTATTTGCGTTCCTCATCAACTATTTCCCCCGTCCCTCCTCTCGCCATCGCTTGGACGTCCATTTTTTGTGTATGTATCGCTTTCGCGCGTGTTTTTTTCGCTCGATGGTCCAGGATGGTCCTCGATGGTTCTCGAAGAAAAACGATGCACACGTCCGAGCGATGCCAAGCGAACAGGGGGGAGGAGCTCTTACCCGGGCGTGGCCGGGAGCGGCGGGGCGGCGCTGGCGGGCGCGCTCGCAAGAGCCCGAGAAGCAGAGGCGCAGGCTGCTCGGGCACGCCCCCCAGGGAGTGCCAGCGCGAGGCCAAGGACAGGACACCAGGGCTGAACCTGAACGGTGTTTTCGGTTTTCGCTTTGCTCTCGTTTTCCCTCGTCCTGTCTTCGCTTCGCCTTTCACGCGAAACGACATCGAAACGAAAACGGCACACGAAATCGCCAAAACACCGTTTAGGTCGACCCCTGCAGGATTCCCTGTTTTTTTCGGTTTCGTGCGTGGTTTTTTTCGCCAAATCATCAAGGATGCTCCTCGATGGCCCTCGCCGAAGGAAAAATGCACACGTCCGAGCGATGCCAAGAGGGCACCCGCCACGGGGGGGGCCCTCGCCGCTCGCGGAGGCATCGGCCGTTCTCCCAAGAGAGAGGGGATCGAATCGATCATCAGGCGGGATCGGCGACCGAGATTGGAGGAGGAGGAGGAGGAGGAGGAGGAGGAGGAGGAAGGAGGAGGAGGAGGAGGAGGAGGAGGAGGAAGGAGCAGCAGCTCTCGGCGCTCCGCGCGGCCTTCTGGGGAGGCGATCGGCGGGTCGGCGGAAGACGGCAGCCGAGTCGGGAGAAGTCGGATCGGCGGAGGTCGGCAGGCAAATAGGGCCTCCATTGAGGAACCGACGCGCAATTCGGAAGCCGAAGGATCGGCATCGAAATCGGTGGAGATCGAGTCGAGCCGACTCGGAGGAGCTTGAACGAGCCCCGCCCTCCCCCGCGGCTCGCGGAACCCATGCTGCCCGTTGCGCGGGAGCACGCCCGCAACCAGGACGAAGTACGGCAAGTTCGCGTCATGTCGACCCCGGCGTTGGCTCCTGACTCCGCGGGGACCGTTCAACCTTGAACGATCGGCCGTCTCTGAAACGTCCGCTCGTTCAACATCGACCGATTCTGGGTCGCCGACGGCGTTCAACGTTGAACGCCGGCGGCGGGGTCGCTGCCAGTCGACACGACGCGATCCCACCGCAGTCGAGGGCGAGCACCCGCCCGCGAAGCTGGCGTCCCAGAGAAGGACGGAAAGGGCGGCGCTGATCCCGCGTCCCGTCGGCAATCGGGGGCGGCCAAGAGGGGGGGATGACTGGGGGGGGATCTCATGGCCGGGGCCATGAGATCTCCCCAGACTTCATGTCCCCTCGTCTCTCGTCGGAACTATTTCGATGCGGCCCTTGGTCGCTTCCTGGGGTGCGCACATGCCTCGTGCCAGGGTGTGCGAACCCCCAAACTCCCGTCGGCACCTGGGGGCGTCCAAGGGGCGGGGCCGCACATCATGGCCCGAGGCACGCGCTCAGCCAGGGGGCGGCCAAGGGCCGTATCGAGACGAGACGAGGGGCCATGACATCTGGGGGGATACCATGGCCCCGCCCATGATGCCCCACCCCGCCCCTGGTAATCCCCCCCCCCCCCCACTCTTCGCCGCCCGCCCCCTGGGGCAAGCCAGAGGTCGGAAGGGGTCGGCGTCTCCCCGTCGTGCACTTGCCAGCGCAGCAGCCGTGTCTGTGCAGGAAGCCCTCGCCATCGCTCGGACGTCCATTCCCTGTGTTTTTTTCGGTTTCGTGCGTGGTTTTTTCGGCAAATGGTCAGGGATGCTCCTCGATGGTCCTCGCCGAGGAAAAAACGCACACGTCCGAGCGATGCCAGGAGCCTGGCCCCGCTGCGTGAGCAGGCCACCGCGGGGCAGATCTCGACCAGGCTCAAAACGGTGCCAGCTGTCCCGCTGCGCTGGCTCCCCTCCTCTCGCCCAGGCGCTCTGGGGCCGCGCCCCGCGGCGCCGCCCCCGTGGCAACCACCCTGCGACTGGGAGCTTCTCGTGGCCGACGGATGCGTGGCGTTGGAGGGGGGGGGGAGGAGCTCGCGATTAGTTGACATTCTCGACGAGCCCGTTGCGCGGCCACTGCGACAGGGCTACGTACCCGCGCTGGGCTGGCTGACCTGCCGCCCCCGCTGCGCCAATGCTGCCGCCTGCGCGCCGGGCGCGCGCAGCCCTGTTCCAGGACCCCCCCCCCGCCGCGGCAGCGTTGGCGGCAGGCGGCGGCGTTGGCGGCGGGCGGCGCAGGTGGCTCCCGCGGAGCTGAGGCGGCGAGGGTTGCCGTCGCACCTGCAGCGTCGCCGTCGGTGTGGCGCTTCTTCGTCTGGAGGCGCCCCTTGAGTGCCTTGGGTGCCTTCTCCAGCTCGTGGGCCTGCACCTGGAGCTGGCCTCCACCTGAAACTGCCATGGCTCGGACCTTCGACTGCAGCTCTGCTGGGCCTCGACTCCGTCGGACTCCTGAGCACGGTGCTCCTCGAGAGCGTTCAGGCCGAAGAGGCCCTCGTTGTCGAGATCCCAGGCTTTGCTCTCCAGCACCGTCGAAATGCTGAGCTTGGGGATGTCATCCTTCTCGCGAGGGACCACCTTCATCGGCGGCGTCTGCACAGCACGGGTGTGGGCCAAGGTCGCCTTGTCTGGGGTCTTCGTGCACTCGGCCACATTCATTCGTATCCTGCTTCAGGCGGCGCTGCAGGATGTCGGCCTCGTGGATGGCGGCGGCCAAGTCTTCATCTGCCACATCCTTGGGCCACGCAGGCCGTGCCCGCCGAGAGGGGGGCCTGGCGGGCACGGCCGCGGAGGGCGTCGGGCTGCTGCTGCTGCTGCTGCTGCTGCTGCTGCTATTGCTGATGCTACTTGGCCTTGCCTGGGCCATCGCCCGGCAAGCGCAGGTGCTCGACCAGCCGCGCCAGCTTGGCCTCCTCGGGGTCGGCGTCCGCGGGCCTCGCCGCCGCGCGAGCAGCGTCGGGCAGGGCGAGGCGTGCGCGGTGCCCGCGCTCGCCGCGGGGCGTGTCCCACGAGGAGCGTCGCAAAGGGTGGCCCCCGCTACAAGCTAGGCAAGCGGCGAGGAGGGTCACAATGCCTGTTCGACTGCCACCACGTGTTGTTCTTCCTGCAGCGGCAGTGCTTGCACGGTGGGGCGAACTGCTTGGCGCCGTCGCCGCCGCGGGCGGCCATGACTGAGTTGGGTTGGGGCAGCGCTCGGCCTAGCCCTGACGGAAACAATCGTGACAATGCTCTCCCGAAGGTGAACGGTGAACCCGGGTGAGGAGGAGGAGGAGGAGGAGGAGGAGGAGGAGGAGGAGGAGGAGGAGGAGGAGGAGGAGGAGGAGAAGGAGGAGAAGGAGGAGGAGGAGGTTCGCGAGATCAGGAAGGTCTAGTCGCGGATCAGCGGTGCCCATTCCGTTCATGCACAAAGCGTGGCCTTGAACCAACATGGCTACCGAATAAAGGGGAGGACGAAGAGGAGGAGGAGGAGGAGGAGGCGGAGGAGGAGTAGGAGTAGGAGTAGGAGTAGGAGTCAAGCTAGCCAGCTCGAGCGAGTCAAGCATGGCATGCCCAGTCCCACCCGCCCTCCCACAACATAAGAAGCAAAGCTGGCACAACTGGGGGCCGAAGTCACACCGGCCAGCCGGTTTGGTACAGCTGATGCGGCCGCGATGGCGGTTGCCGACGGGAACTGGCGAGCGCGTGTTGAATGCCGCGCACGCATTGCCAGACGAGTCGAGAATGGCCCGGTACACCGCAGGAAGCCAGAGGTGGCCGGAGGAAGCCCGACGGTCTGACAGGACACCCCAAAGCATTTTTGTGAAAAAGCATTGGGTTTTTGATGTTTTTATGTTGAAATGCTTGCAAAACACGGTATTCGGTAGGATTCTGACATGAACGCGCGAGTGTGCTCTTTGTGGTATTTTTTGCACAGGATTCGCGGCCTGGGTGCATGACAGAGCATCGCGAGTGCACCGCGCGATGACGTGAAATCGCTGGATTTGACAGAATTCTTAAGATTCCTATGGTTTTCCTATGATTTCAGCAAGAGAGCCCGGGCGGGAAATTTGTACAATTTTTGTGAAAAAGCATTGGGTTTTTGATGTTTTTATGTTGAAATGCTTGCAAACACACGGTGTTCGGTAGGATTCTGACATGAACGCGCGCGTGTGCTCTTTGTGGTATTTTTTGCAATGGATTATCGCCGTGGACGACAGGACGTCCATGTCGAGAGGAAAAAATAAGAAAAATGTTGATTTTGTATTGTTTTTTACAGGTTAGGATGGGACCACCCGGATGCGGCCCCTATCTGCCGGCCTGAGGGGGGAGTAGGAGTATATTCTAATAAGGAATAAGGATAGGAGGAGGAGGAGGAGGAGGAGGAGGAGGAGGAGGAGGAGGAGGAGGAGGAGGAGGAGGAGAAGAGGGAAATGATGAGGCGGAGGAGGAGGATGAGAAGGAGGATTAGGAAGAGGATAATCAAGGTCGAGATCGGGCTCGTGGAGTTCGGGCGTCTACTCGATGACTTGCTTGCGAAACATTCGAGACCTCGCCTGCATGGAACTCTGAGTGGCTAAGAGGAGGAGGAGGAGAGGAGGAAGAGGAGGAGGAGGTGGAGGAGGAGGAGAAGGAGGAGGAGGAGGAAGACTGCGACCAGCAGCAGCAGGAGGAGAAAGAGAGGGAGAAGGATTAACAGACGAGTAGGAGGAGGACGTGGAGGAACGAAGGCACCGCTGAGGCGACTCCAGCAGACCTCAAGGTATGCCGACGCGCACGCCGCTGCGGCCCGCGCCGCTCTGGCAGGCTTGGTCCATTGGCCGGCGCCGACGGTGTTGCAGTCCTTGATGTCGTGATAGAGGGTGTAAGCCATGTGCACGGCTGCCATGCGCGAACGCCGCAAGTACTCTTCAGAGCACGCCGCTGCGGCCCGCGCCGCCCTGGCAGGCTGGGTCCATTGGTCGGCGCCGACGGTGTTGCAGTCCTTGATGTCGTGGTAGAGGGTGTAAGCCATGTGCACGGCCATGCGCGAACGCCGCAAGTACTCTTCAGAGCACGCTGCCCAGGCGCAGGAAGGCCGATGCTCGTGATGAGCGAGGGGTCTTTGAGCAGTGATAGTCGTCCATCTGGAGCCGCCGCGCGAAGTGTGGGCACCAGAGGAGGTAGTACTGCTGGCTGTCGAGGCACCCGCGGAACCAAAAGATGCACGAGGGATCGGCCAACACGTGTATCCGATCCCGCGTGGTCCAGTCCCCGGCCACTGAGGAGGAGGGGGAGGAGGAGGAGGAGGAGGAGGAGGAGGAGAAGGGATAGGAGAAGGAGGAGGGGGAGGAGGAGGGGGAGGAGGAGGTGAGGAGGACGAGGAGGAGGAGGAGAAGGATCAGCAGCAGCAAAAGGAGCAGGAAGGCGAGGGAGGGAAAGCAACGACGACGAAGAAGACGGCGGCAACGACGACGACTGCCCGGCCGCCTCCAGCAATGGGCCGTGCAGGGCCAGGTGCTCGACCTCGGCGCCGCCCGCTGTCATGCTTTCCTATCGAGTGCGCCCCGCTAGAGGGCCCAAACCTTCACTCCCCATCCTCTCCCTCCTCCTCCTTCCCTCCCCGTAGCCGTTTTGGCTCAAGGGCAATCTCGCCATCCTCAGCGATACCGGGCTCCCACACCAACCTCGGCTCAAGGACTGGCGCAGCGCCAGCCCGCTCCAACCGAAGTGTCAAATCGGCTCGCCGCGTGCCATGTGCGCGTCCCTGCCAGGCCGCCTCCGCGGCCAGGACTGGGTTAGATGACGTCAAAGTGGGTGACCTGGGTCTGCTGCCTGGGCCGCGGTGGCCCAAGCTTGTCCTGGACATACTGGAGGCTGACCCACTGCAAGCTGTGCAACGCCTCCCTGAACACCCTGGCCTGGGACAAGGGGCGTGGGAATGATGTGGGGTAAGGCAATAGCAAGGGAAAGGGGAAGGATCGTGGAAAGGGTGCATGAGGAGGAGGAGGAGGAGGAGGAGGAGGAGGAGGAGGAGGAGGAGGAAAAGGATGATGTTGATGATGAGGAGGAGGAGAAGGAGGAGGAGGCGGAGGAGACACAGGTCGTACCTTGGAAGACCTGGAACCCTGATACGACCCCCCCAGCCCAAACGGAGTTGCAGACCACACAGACGCTTGTGAAGGCCTTGACGGGAATTTGCCCGCCAGGATCCCAGGAACTGGTTGCGGCAGATGAGCGCCCCAAGAAGGCGAAACAGGGAGAGTTCCATGCCAAGACTCATACGTACCCAGCGCACCGCGTGCCTGGCTTTCCAAATCACGCACCAGCAGGATCCCATCAGTAATAATGTACGAACTCTTAGGGAGACCGAGCAACATAGATCTCATCATGTTGAGAACCATGTCGAAGCTTGTGGTGACTTGCGGCAGGCGAAATCACAACTTGATGAGTCGCAGGGACTGGTGATGAGAACGGTAGTGAGTTCAGGAGAATCAGATGGAACACTCTGAAGAATTGATGCAATGTTGGCCGGCTTCAAGTCCGCAGTGTTTCAATAACAGACGAACTTAACCTTGCAAGGTAAACATCTCTTCGAAAGCACTCCGGAAGTTCTGGAACAACTTCCAAGGCAGGCTCATACCGAGCAGGGGTGGGGAGGAGCGACACCGAAGTCAGGAGGACCTGAGATGGCAGCTTGGAAACAGAAAAACCTGATAGTGATCCGTCCCCCGAAGCACCTTTGAAAGAGTACAAAGCGGCCAATGCAGTGCTTATTGAGAACACGTTCCAAGCTCTACAAGTGACCCGCATCGATGATGACGATGATGATGACCTCGTTGCTGAGGAGCGGAATGCTAAGGATCGGGAATTGAGGCCAGCCATGTTCGAGGAGAAGTCGATGGAAGACCAGGCAAGGAAAGCCCCTTGTCCCTTCCTTCCATCCGTCTTCTCTTCCCCTGCCTTAGGGGCTCCACGAGCTACACGTTGCAGGTAAAAAAGATATACCCCGAAGGGGGTACGATCGAAGACGAAAAGGGAGGGATTCGAGGGTTTGGGATATACGTTTTTAGTGGCACGCAAGCAGATACGAGCGAGCACTCGTGACATGATTGTTGTTGTCGTTGTTGCTGCTGCTGTTGTTCATGTTGTTGGTGCTGCTGATGTTGTTGTCTTCGTTCTTGCTGTTGATGTGTTTGTTGTTGTTGCTGTTGCTGTTGTTGCTGTTGCTGTTGTTGATGAACCATTTCTAAAACATATTTGTCGTTGATGTCCCCTGCCCGGTAACCACTGCATTTTCAAAGTATAGTGCCCCCCTCGGGGCTCACACCCTTTTTTATATACGTACAGAAAGGAAAACGAGGCGCCATCAAACTGGGTTGTTGGGCCCCGAACCACAACAACAACGGTTCCTGCCTGATACTTCCTCGCAATTCACTCCCACATCGCGCTCTCGCGCGGGAAGTCGTCACAATGTATACAGAAATCGCGCTCTCGCGTCGGACTTCCTCGCAATTTATTCAGACGCCGCGCCTTCGATACTCAAGAATCACGCTCTCGCTGTGGATGTCCTCCCGATGTATTTGGGAATCGCGATATCGCTCGAGGCTTCCTCACGATTCATGCAGGACTCGCGCTTCAGCAACCCGCTTGCTCGACCTGGCCGCCTGGGCCCGCCTTCCCGACCCGCCTGCTAGGGTCTACCCGCCCAATCTGCCCGTCTGGTTCTGCCACGTGTTTTCTGCTCCTAGCCCCCCTCTTGCTGCGCTCTCTCGTGCTCCATCCTCCTCCCTCCCCCCTGTCCCGTCCATTCAGCCTTCCTCTCTTTACCGGTTTCGTGGCTGCACGCAATACGCTTAAATACGATCGAAGACGAAGAGGACGGGTATCGAGGGTTGGGATATACGTATTGAATGGGACGCGAACAGATAATACCGAACAGTGTTACAATGATGGTAGAACACTGATTCCTAAAGAACAATGAATGTTGATCCCCCTTCCCCAAGAACAACTGCATTTTCCAATCAAAATGCTCCTCCCAGGGCTCGCACCCGGTTACTTACAAGGCAAATGCAGTGCCACCAAGCGTTGTCGGGCCCCGAACTACAGCAACAACAACGGTTCCCGCCCGATACTCGCCCACAATTTATTTCCAAATCGCGCTCTCGCGCTGGAGTGCCTCACATTTTTTGCAGAAATCGCGCTCTCGCGTCGGACTTCCTCGCAATTTATTCAGACGCCGCGCCTTCGATACTCAAGAATTACGCTCTCGCTGTGGATGTCCTCGCGATGTATTTGGGAATCGCGATATCGCTCGAGGCTTCCTCACGATTCATGCAGGACTCGCGCTTCAGCAACCCGCTTGCTCGACCTGGCCGCCTGGGCCCGCCTTCCCGACCCGCCTGCTGGGTCTACCCGCCCAATCTGCCCGTCTGGTTCTGCCACGTGTTTTCTGCTCCTAGCCCCCCTCTTGCTACTCTCTCTCGTGCTCCATCCTCCTCCCACCCCCATGTCCCTTCCTTCCATCCGTCTTCTCTTCCCCTGCCGAAGGGGATGCACGGAATACGCGAAGCAGGTAAGAAAGATACCCTCCCACGGGGTACGATCGAAGACGAAGAGGGCGGGTATCAAATTTTCGGGATATACGTATCGAATGGCACGCGGGCAGGTAAAACGCGAGCCGTCTGTACATGATTGTTGTTGTGGTTGTGCTGTGGTTGTTGTCATTGCTGTTGTTGTGCTTGTTGTCGTTGTTGTTTTTGCTGTCGTTGCCGTTGTCGTAGTCGTTGAAGTTATGCTGGTCGTTGTTGCTGTTGTGATTGTGGTTGTTGTTGTCGTCGTCGTCGTTGTTGTTGTTGTTGTTGTTGTTGTCCTTGGTATGTTTGTTGTTTGGTTGTTTGTTGTGGT
Source organism: Prorocentrum cordatum (assembly GCA_963575745.1). Lineage (NCBI taxonomy): Eukaryota > Dinophyceae > Prorocentrales > Prorocentraceae > Prorocentrum > Prorocentrum cordatum. The sequence continues at coordinate 211,451 of CAUYUJ010017391.1, read as the reverse complement.
TGCTGCTGTTGTTGGTGCTCTGTTTGTTGTTGTTGCAGCTGCTGCTGTTGTTGTTTCTGTGGTTGTGGTTGTTATTGTTGTTGTCGTTGCTGTGGTTGTGGTTGTGGTTGTTCTTGTTGCTGTTGTTGTTGCGATTGTTGTTGTTCTTGTTGTTGTTGTTGTTGATATTGTTGTTATTGTTGTTGTCGTTCAGGTTGTTATTGTTGTGGTTGTTGTTTAGCTTGATCTGTTTTAGTGCATCTGTTGATTGATGTTCCTCCTGCTCATGCTCGCCAATCCCCTTCTGCTCCTGCCCCTTGTCTGGCCCCCCCCCTTCCCCCCAGGACACTCGACAGTCGAGTCGCCCACCTGGGCCCCCCCGACTGCGCCTCCGAGTTCGCACTGGGGCCGTCGGGGGCGGGGGGGGGGGAAGGAGGAAGACGAGGAGGAGAAGGAGAGGGAGGAGGAGGAGGAGGAGGAAGAGGAGGAGGAGGAAGAGGAGGAGGAGGAGGGGAGTACCACCAATCTCCTGGGCCGAAGTTCATGAGCGCGCTCCTTCTACCAACCCGCTCCTTTCCCTTTGGGGAGAGGTTTATCACTGTTCCTGATGAAGATACACCCCCTCCCCCATCCGACCGGCGACAAAGCCAGGGGGAAGGAGGAACAGGAGAAGGGATGGATAGTTGATGAAACGAAGTGGGTGGGGGGAGGAATGAGGCTTCAGGGGGGGACTGGATGGTGATGAGGATCACGAGAATGAGGAGGAGGACGAGGAGGAGGAGGAAGAGGAGGAGGAGGAGCACGGCGGTGATGGACCGTACACTGCCCGCTCGCGAGCGAATGCTGAGCGCAGGGCGAAACGGGTGAAGTTCGAAAGCGTGTCCAGAGCCTGCCTGTCCAGAACTGCCTGGGCCAGGGGGCATCTGAACCGTGGGGCGCCTCCCTTCCTTCCAGATCCTCCGACACTGAGGAGGAGGAGCAGGATGATGGCAGGACGATAGTGATGATGCTGCTGCTGACGATGGTGATGACGCGGGCGATGATGCTGATGATGATGACGATGATGAGCATGATGATGATGCTGATGCTGATGCTGATGCTGATGCTGATGCTGCTGCTGCTGCTGCTGCTGATGATGATGATGATGATGATGATGATGATGATGATGATGATGATGATGATGATGATGATGATGATTGGTGGTGGTTGCGATGGTGATGATGATGCTGTTGCTGATGAGGATGATGATGGTGGTGGTGTCGTTGGTGATGGTTAGGGTGATGCGGATGTTGATGATGACGATGGTGATGCTGATGATGCCCTTGCTGCTGATGATGATAGTGGTGGTGGTGACGATGACCATGAGGAGGACAATGAGGGGACGCCTGCACAGTAAGGCGCTCTCTTCCCCTCCTTCCCCGCCCACTTGTCGTCGTCTTCCACCTCCTCCTCCTCCACATCCATCCGTACAGGGGAGGCAAAAGGAGAACGGGGGTGGCGACCACTTCATCTTCATCATCAAGCGACCTAGTCCTCCACCTGCTTCCTCATTCGACTGCTGCTAATTCTCTCCCTCCTCCTCCTCCTCCTCCTCCTCCTCCTCCTCCTCCTCCTCCTCCTCCTCCTACTGTCGCTGACGCTGTCGGCTTCGGATTTCGGATCGGACGCAGCCATCGCTCCTCCTCCTCTCCATGCTCCTCCTCTTCCTCCTCCTCCTCCTCCTCCTCGTCCATGCTTTTCCACCTCCTCCTCGTCCTCCTCCGTCTCCTCCTCCTACTGCTATCCATGACCTTTCTCCTCCATGCTCCTCTATTTCCAGCCCGAGCAGCCACGGTGCACAGCCGCGCGAAGTCCACGCCCTGGAACCTCGGGCATGTGGCCGCGGCCCCCCCCGCCCCCCGCCGAAGGCGCTGCTCCTCATCATTCCCCAACACCACCACCACCTCCTCCTCCTCCACCTCCATCTTCGTGCTCATCCCCATCCTCATCCTCATCCCCATCCTCGTGCCCATCGCCATCCTCATCCCCATCCTCATCCTCATCCCCATTCTCGCACTCATCCTCATCCTCATCCCCTTCCTCATCTTTATCCTCATCCTCATCCTCATCATCATCTTCATCCTCGTCATCCTCATCATCCTTGTCATCCTCGTCATCCTCATCCTCACATCCATCCTCATTCTCATCCTCATATCCACTATCTTCATCCTCATCCTCACCATCATCATCGCCATCGTCAACAGCCGTCGGCGTCTCCTGCCTCTGGGGTCCGGGGCTCTCTCTCACTGCCTGGCCCGAGGGCCTGTGCGGAGGTGGCGGGCTGCTGCCATGCCCCGTGCTGGCCTCAGGCAGCAGGGGTCATCGCTGGGCAGGGTGCCCGTTCTGGCGTCTTGGGAGCGCCCCCTGTCGCCTGGCCCTGGAAGAGCCCGTCGGTTCCCTGGGGTGCATTGAGATTAAATCCAGGAGGGTCAGTGCAGCACCGCTCCTGAACCACTGTAAGTCAGTACCCGACAATCACCATTCTCATCACCATCACCATCATTATTATCATCATCTTCTTAATGAACATCGCCCTCGTCGTCGTTGTCGTCGTCGTCACCATCATCACCATCACCATCATCATCATCATCACTACCATCACCATCACAATCACTATCACCACCACCACCATCATTGCCATCACCATCACCAACACCACCATCACCATAGTAACCATCACCACCAACATCACCATAAACATCATCATCATCGTATCGTATCGACATCGTCATCATCATCACCATCACAATCATCACCATCACCATCGCCATCACCACCACCAGCACCACGATCATCACCATCATCAACATCATCATCGCCATCATCATCATCATCATCATCATCATCATCATCAGCATGATTATCGTCAACATCATCATCACTCTCATCATCATCATCAGCATCAGCATCATCATCAACATACATAACCATCAGCATCATCGTCATCATTATCATTTTCAGCACCATCATCACCACAAGTATCATCACCAGTATCAGCGTCACCATCAGCATAATCAGCAGCAACATCACCATCATCATTGTCATCAACATGAGCATGCTCATCATCATTATCATCACTATCATTACCATCACCATCACCTTCACCATCATGACCATCATCATTCTTATCATCAGCATCAGCGTCATCAACACCACCCTCATTGCAATCATCATCACAATATCCATCTCCATCACCATCACTACCACCATCATCATCAACCTCATCATCACCATCACAGCCTTCAACAACAATTTTATCAATATACCCATCATCAGCATCGTCATTCTCATCATCATCATCGTCATCATCATCATCATCACCATCAACAGTATCATAGTCATTATCACTATCGTCGTCGTCATCAGCATTCCACCTCCTCCTCCTCCTCCCTCTTGCCTCCTACTCTTCCCTCCCCTTCCCTCCTCCTCCCCTCCTCCCCACCTCCGACCTCCTTCCTCCCTCCTCACTCCTCCCTGCTCCCTCCTCCCCCCTCCTCCCTTCTCCTCCTCCTCCTCCTCCTCCTCGGCCTGCTCCTCCTCCTCTTCCTTTTCCTCCTCCTCATTCTTCTCCCTTCTCCTCCTCCTCTTCTTCCTGCTCTCTTCCAGCCCGAGCAGGGCGGAGTGCGGGCAAGGCAGGGCTGTGGAGGGAAGAGAAGCGCTTGGCCGCGAGCGCAGAAGCACGGTGGGGGCAGCTGCAGAAAGAAGGAGAGGGAGGGGATGAGGGAGGCGGCGTGCTGGCAGGGCCGGGGAGGAGATGAGGGGTGGCGTGCTGGCAGGGCCGGGGAGGGAAGAGACGGACTTGCCGCCCTCGATCTTCGATGCCCAGATCCTCGAATCCTCGGGTCCCCGATCGCCGATCCCCGATCCTCGACCCCCGAATCCTCGCTCCCCGACCTGCGGATTCTCGATCCCCGAGTCCATCCTCGATCCCCGAATCCCCGATCCTTGATCCCTGATCCTCGATCCTCGGATCCATCCTCGATCCCCCGATCCATCCTTGATCTCCGATCCTCGAAACCTGGATCCTTGAACCCCGAATCCATCCTCGATCCCCGAACCCCCGATCCTTGGACGAAGCCAGGACGAGGATAAAATCGGGTGAGGTCGAGAATCTCTGAGATCGGGCGGCTCTGGAGGATGTCTCGAGCGCCGCGGCCCTTTCAGAGCGCTCCTGAACGCTCTGAGAGCGTGCCGGAACGCTTTGGAACGGATCTCCCCGAGACCCGACGTAGCGAAAAAATGCAAGATCACAAGAAATCACGCCCGGAGCCCTAGATCTAATCTATCTGCGCCATTTTTCAAGCCGGATCCATCTGTGAGGGTGCCCGAGCCCGAAACGGGGCGAACACACCCGTTGTGAAACGATTGCAGCGCCAAGATCCCAAGATTGTCCTCGTCCTGGCCCCGTCCGATGGATTCCCGAATCTTTGATCCCCGATCCTCCGCCCCACAAGAAATCTTCCAGTCAAAATTATCCCGGCAAAGCAACCTAACAGCGATGTGTAGGAGCATATCTGGAAGCATTCCCCTTAAGATTCAGATAAGAATCCTGTTGTAGAATTCTGCTGTTCTCGCAGTCGTGGTCGCATTCGCGATGGCAGTCGCAGTGGCAACAGCAGTCGCAGTCACAGCCTCAGCCTCAGCCTGCCTCAGCCTCAGCCTCAGCCTGCCTCAGCCTCAGCCTCGCCCTCAGCCTGCTTCAGCCTCAACATCAGTCTGCCTTCAGCCTCGGCCTCAGCCTGCCTCAGCCTCACCCTCAGCCTGCATCAGCCTCAGCCTGCCTCAGCCTCGCCCTCAGCCTGCTTCAGCCTCAACATCAGTCTGCCTTCAGCCTCGGCCTCAGCCTGCCTCAGCCTCACCCTGCATCAGCCTCAGCCTCAGCCTCAGCCTGCCTCAGCATCAGCCTGCCTCAGCCTCAGCCTCAGCCTGCCTCAGCCTCAGCCTCAGCCTGCTTCAGCCTCAGCCTCAGTCTGCCTTCAGCCTCGGCCTCAGCCTCAGCCTGCCTCAGCCTCAGCCTGCATCAGCCTCAGCCTCAGCCTCAGCCTGCCTCAGCATCAGCCTGCCTCAGCCTCAGCCTCCTCAGCCTCAGCCTCAGCCTGCTTCAGCCTCAGCCTCAGTCTGCCTTCAGCCTCGGCCTCAGCCTCAGCCTGCCTCAGCCTCAGCCTGCATCAGCCTCAGCCTCAGCCTCAGCCTGCCTCAGCCTCAGCCTCAGCCTCAGCCTCAGCCTCAGCCTCAGCCTGCTTCAGCCTCAGCCTCAGTCTGCCTTCAGCCTCGGCCTCAGCCTCAGCCTCAGCCTCAGCCTCAGCCTCAGCCTCAGCCTCAGCCTGCCTCAGCCTCAGCCTCAGCCTCAGCCTCAGCCTCAGCCTCAGCCTGCAGCCTCAGCCTCAGCCTCAGCCTCAGCCTCAGCCTCAGCCTCAGCCTCAGCCTCAGCCTCAGCCTCAGCCTCAGCCTGCAGCCTCAGCCTGCAGCCTCAGCCTCAGCCTCAGCCTCAGCCTCAGCCTCAGCCTCAGCCTCAGCCTCAGCCTCAGCCTCAGCCTCAGCCTCAGCCTCAGCCTGCAGCCTCAGCCTCAGCCTGCAGCCTCAGCCTCAGCCTCAGCCTCAGCCTCAGCCTCAGCCTCAGCCTGCCTCAGCCTCAGCCTGCATCAGCCTCAGCCTCAGCCTGCCTCAGCCTCAGCCTGCCTCAGCCTCAGCCTCCTCAGCCTCAGCCTGCCTCAGCCTCAGCCTCAGCCTGCTTCAGCCTCAGCCTCAGTCTGCCTCAGCCTGCCTCAGCCTCAGCCTGCATCAGCCTCAGCCTCAGCCTCAGCCTGCCTCAGCATCAGCCTGCCTCAGCCTCAGCCTCAGCCTGCCTCAGCCTCAGCCTCAGCCTGCTTCAGCCTCAGCCTCAGTCTGCCTTCAGCCTCGTCCTCAGCTTCAGTCTGCCTTCAGCCTCAGCCTGCCTCAGCCTCAGCATCAGCCTGCCTCAGCATTCAAAGTGTGGCCCGGGAATGGAGTTCTGGGAACTCGAAGAACACGAAATGGCCTACAGTTGGCTCCGGGCATTCAAAATCATGCCCAGGAATGGAGTTCTGGGAACTCGAACACCACGAAGTGGCCTACAGTTGGCTCCGGGCATTCAAAATCATGCCCAGGAATGGAGTTCTGGGAACTCGAAGACCACGAAGTGGCCTACAGTTGGCTCCGGGCATTCAAAATGTGGCCCGGGAATGGAGTTCTGGGAAGTCGAAGAGCACGAAGTGGCCTACAGTTGGCTCCGGGCATTCAGAATGTGGCCCGGGAATGGAGTTCTGGGAGGTCGAAGAGCACGAAGTGTGTGACTGTATGCGAAAAACGATCCCCCCCGGCAAACCCCAACGGCCCCCCAACGCTCCCCAACGGCTGCCTAGACCCCCCTGTGGAGTAATGTGCTGCTCTCTTTTAAATCTATTAGAAACCCATCAGTCTTCGCTGTTAGGTAAATTGAGATCCAGCTTCGCTGAATTTCTTAGCCCTCTTGCAAGAGCCAGCTTTGAAACGCGTGCAGTTTCTTAGCGCAGCACGGCGCCACTGTTGGTGGTTTTGATAAACATTGCGCCGGTGATGATGCCGATTGCGGGGCCGGGGGCTCTGCAACAATGTATGAAACACAACATGCAGGAACATGTGGAGAAAGATATGGCGGGGGATCTGGACGAAGACCAGCGGGAAATCTGAAGGAAGATCTGGAAAAAGATCAGGGGAATATCTACAGTAGAGAAGGGATCTCGAGGAAGACCCCGGTGAAGATATGGATGAAGATCTGAACGAAGATTTGGAGAAGATCTGGGGGAAGATCTGGAGGAAGATCTGGAGAAACATCTGGTTGAAGATCTGGGGGATATCTAGAGGAGAGATCTCGAGGCAGTCCCGGGTGACGATCTGGGTGAGGATCTGGGTGGAGATCTAGGGGAAGATCTGGGTGAAGATCTGGGGTAATATCTTGAGGAAGATCTGGAGGAAGATCTGGACAAAGATCTAGAGGAGAGATCTCGGAGAAGATCTGGTTGGATATCTGGGGGGAGATCTGGAGAAGATCTGGGGGGAATTCTGGTGGAAGATTAGAAGAACAATCGGAGGAAAGATTTGGAGGAGAGATCTCGGGGAAGATCTGGGTGAAGATCTGGGGGAAGATCTGGGCAAGATCTGGAGGAACATCTGGAGACACATCTGGAGGAGAAATATCGAGGAAGATTTGGGTGAATATCTGAGTGAAGATCTGGAGGAAGATCTGGAGAAGATTTTGGCGAAGATCTGGGAGAAGGTCTGGAGAAATATCTGGTGGAGGATCTGGAGGAGAGACCTTAGGAAAGATCTGGGCGACGATATGGGTGAAGATCTGGGGGAAGATCTGGGGACAGATCTGGAGGAAGATCTGGCGGAGAGATCTGGGGGAAGATCTGGGAGCAGAGATCTCGGGGAAAGGCTGGGTGGAGATCTGGAGGAAGATCTGGAGAATACCTGGGGCAAGATCTGGAGGAACATCTGGAGGAAGATCTGGGGCAAGATCTGGAGGAGAGATCTCGCTATCTCGGTGGAGAACTGGGTGGAGATCTGGATGAAGATCTGATGTAATATCAGAAAGAATATATGAAGGAAGAACCGTGGGAAATCTGGAGGAAGATATCGGAAAGTATCCAGAGGGAACATCTGGAGCAAGATTGGGACGAACATCTTGAGGCAACTCTGGGGAGAGATGCGGACGATGATCTGGAATAAGATCTGGAAACCCAGAGGAAGATGTGGGGGGCGAAATGAAGAAATGGAAGAAATCCAAACGGAAAATCATTAGGATTAAATGACGGAAGATCTTGGGGAAGATCTGGAGGAAGATCTTGGGAAAGATCTGGAGGAACGTTCGGGAAGAAACCTACGACAACGTATCGGGGAAGATCTGGGGGAAAATCTTGTAAACAATGAGAACAATCTGAATGAACATCTGGGTGAAGATCTGGGGAGACAGCCAAGCAACTATCCAACGGAAACCCTGGCGGGAAAAACAACAAAAGCTCCGGCGGAGAACCTGGCGAAGGATCTGGAAAAATACAAAGGAAGATGTTGGGGAAGATCTGGGGGAAGATTTGAAGGAACATCAGTTGAAAAAGATCTGTAACAATAGATGTTGGGAAAATACACGGGAACGGATCTGGAGAAGATTTAGGGGAAACTCTGGGGGAAGATCTGGAGAAAGATATGGTGGAGGACCCGGAGGAGAGATCTTGGGAAAATCTGGGCGAAGATCTGGGTGAAGATCTGGGTGAAGATCTGGGGGGACATCTGGGAAAGATCCGGAGGAAGATCTGGAGGAAGATCTGGAGACACATCTGGAGGAGAGATCTCGAGGAATATCTGGGTGAAGATCTTGGTGAAGATCTGGAGGAGGATCTGGATGAAGATCTGGGGAAGAACTCGGAAGATCTAGAGGAATATCTGGAATACTATCTGACAAAGATCTAGGAAGATCTGGGGAAGATCTGGGAGAAGATCTGGAAGAATATCAGGAGGACATCTAGGAAGGTCCGGGAAAGATCTGGGAGAAGAGCTTGGGAACATCTGGAGAAAGATCAGGGGGAAAATCCGGGGAAGATCTAGGAAGATCTGGGAAATCTCTGGAGGAAGATCGGGGGGGAGATCTAGGGGGAGGTCAGGAGGAAAGTCTCGAGGAAGATCTGGGAGAATATCCAGAAGATCCGGAGGAAGATCACGAAGAAGACGCCAGCGTTAAGAAACTGGGCCAGCTTTTGGGAATTCGTTACCGAAATTTAAAAGAAATGTTGACACTCAACTTGGCAGGAGGGACTTTTATGCTAAGAAATCTTCCAGTAAGACATAGAGCGCCAGCTTCGCTAAATGTCTTAGCTCTCTTGCGAGAGCCAGCTTTGAAGCGTGCAATTTCTCAGCGCAGCGCGGCGCCAGTGTTGGTGGTTTTGATAAACCTTGTGCTGGCGATGATGCCGATTGCGGGGCGGGGGGCTCTGCAGCAATGAAACAACAACTGCAGGAACATGAGGAGAAACATGTGGCGGGGGATCTGGACGAATACCAGCGGGAAATCTGAAGGAAGATATGGAGAAAGATCTGGGGAATATCTATAGTAGAGGAGAGATCTCGAGGAAGACCCCGGTGAAGTTCTGGGTGGAAATCTGGACGAAGATTTGGGGAAGATCAGCGGGAAAATCTGGAGCAAGATCTGGAGAAACATCTGGTGGAAGATCTGGGGGATATCTAGAGGAGAGATCTCGAGGAAGACCCGGGTGGAGATCTGGGTGAGGATCTGGGTGGAGATCTAGGGGAAGATCTGGGTGAAGATCTGAGGTAATGTCTGGAAGAAGATCTGGAGGAAGATCTGGACAAAGATCTAGAGGAGAGATCTCGGGGAAGGTCTGGGTGGATATCTGGGGTGGGGGGATCTGGAGAAGATCTGGGGGGAACTCTGTTGGAAGATCAGGAGAACAATCTGAGGGAAGATCTGGAGGAGAGATTTCGGAGAAGATTTGGGTGAAGATCTGGGGGAAGATCTGGAGGAAGATCTGGAGAAGATTTTAGGGAAGATCTGGGGGCAATCTGGAGAAACATCTGGTGGAGGATCTGGAGGAGAGATCTCGGGAAACATCTGGGCGAAGATCTGGGTGAAGATCTGGGGGGAGATCTGGACGAAGATCTGGGGACAGATCCGGGAGATCTGGAGGACAGGTCTGGGGGAAGATCTGGAGAAGCGATCTCGGGGAAAGTGTGGGTGAAGATCTGGGGGAAGATCTGGAGGAATATCTGGAGAAAGATCTGGGGGAATATCTGGCGGAGAGATCTCGGTGAAGATTTGGGTGGAGATCTGGGAAAACATCGTGTGAAGATCTGGAGGAGAGATCTTGGGAAAGATCTGGGCGAAGATCTGGTGGAAGATCTGGGGGAAGATCTGGACGAAGATATGGAGGAAGATCTGGAGGAATATCTGGAGGAGCGATCCGGGGGAATATCTGGAGGAGAGATCTCGGGGAAAGTCTGGGTGAAGATCTGAGGGAAGATCTGGGGAAAGATCTGGGGCAAGATCTGGAGGAAGATCTGGGTGAAGATCTGGGGGAAGATCTAGGAAGATCTGGGGCAGATCTGGGAGAAGATCTGGAGGAAGATCTGGGTGAAAATCTGGGTGGAGATCCGGGAAAGATCTGGAGGAAGATCTGGAGAAGATCTGGAAGAAGATCTGGCTGAATATCCGGGGAAGATCTAGGAAGATCTGGGGAATCTCTGGAGGAAGATCAGGGAGGAGATCTAGGGGGAGATCAAGAGGAAGGTCTCGAGGAAGATCTGGGAGAATATTCGGAAGATCCGGAGGAATATCACGAAGAAGATGCCAGCGTTAAGAAACTGGGCCAGCTTTTGGGAATTCGTTGCCGAAGTTTAGGATCATTTTGAGACCCAGCTGGGCGGGAGGGAGTTTCTTAACAGAAGATATCAGCGTAAATGGGTGGGGGGGTGAAGAAAAGGGCCCTCAAGGGACACTTTAGGGCCCCTTCTGGAGCCAGCAGGGGCCAACGAGGGGCCCTAAAGGGCTCCTTTAGGGCCCTCTTCTTCACCCCACATTTGGGTCCCCCCCCCCTTGCCACCCCTCCCCCCCCCCCCTGGGCGGCCTCGCACGGTGCGGGTTCTCCGCCTCCGAGGGGTCGAAATCCTGTGGGTGCAGCTCTGCCCCAGCGGGCCCCGCTGGGGGGGGGGCGGGCGGGGGCCCTCGCTCGGGTCGGACGAGACGGGGGGGGGATCTTCTTCCTCCTCGACATGCTCCTGATCCTCGTCCTCCTTCTCCTCCTCCTCCTCCTCCTCCTCCTCCTCCTCCTCCTGCTCCTTCTTCCCCTCCTCGCTCTCCCCGTCCCCCCTCTTCTCCCCGCCGTTCTGTCTCAAGCCAACGGGATTGCGACTGGACAAGAGGAGGAGGGAGATGGGGAGGGTCGGGATGTCAGATGCGGCGCGGGCGCATCTGGCTTGTCTCCTGTTCCTCTCGGGTCGGGCGAAGAGGGCAGGGATCGGGAAAGAGCGGGGGCGCGACATCGGCTGCTTGCCGCCGGCTTCGGGCCCGCCGCCGGGCGCTCTCCTCGCTGTGCGGGGCCCGCCTCTGGCAGACCGGCTGCGAGAGCCGATGCCCCCCCCCCCACTCTCGTCCGACCCGGCTCACGTCTCGGGCGCGGCCTCACCGAGCCCTGGCAGACCATCCCCTTCCGTGACGTCACACCCTAAGACGAAACCAGGACGAGGATAACATCGGGTGAGGATAAATCGAGAATCTCTGAAACCCCGCGGCTCTGGAGGATGTCTCGGGCGCCGCGGCCTTATCAGAGCGTTCTGGAGCGCTCTCAGAGCGTGCCGGACTGTTATGGAACAAATTTATCATTGTCCTGGCCCCGCCCGACCCTCGCCTTTCAAACTTCCCTCCGGCCGCACACATGCGTCTTGGGGCGAGGCAAGGGGGGCGTCACGGAAGGGGGTAGTTTTCCAAGGGTCGGTTTGGCCTTCCCTGAACGACCTCCCGCTCCTTCTTCCCCAGCAGGTGGCGCGACCTTCTCGCCATCGTTCGGACGTCCATTCCCCGTGCATTTTTCGACGTCGTGCGACGATTTTTTCGCAAGATGATCCAGGATGTTCCTGGATAGTCCTCGCCCCCCCCCAAACAGGCACACGTCCGAGCGATGCCAAGCCTAAGCAGGGCCCCGTAAACGGGGACCCTGGTGAAACCCAGGTGGACTGCCCGAACAACCTGCAGCCGCGGGTCGAGTCGTTCTCCAATGGCGAGGCCTCGGGCTGCGTTCAGACAGCCCCCCCAGGTAGTGCCGGCTGGCCTCAACACGCCCTAAGACGAAGCCAGGACTTGGATACCATCGGGTGAGCATGCATCGAGAACTCTGAGAACTGGCGGCTCTGGAGGATGTCTCGGGCGCCGCGGCCTTCTCAGAGCGCTCCTGAACGCTCTGAGAACGTTCCAGGACGCCCTGGAACGGACTCGTCCTCGAGCCCCGTCCGACGCCCCCCGAATAGTCCGGGGCGGTCTCAGCACCGCAACCCTCGGGTGCGGAGCGCCCCAAGGGGCGCCGCTGGAAGCGGCGCTATGGTGTTGAGACCGCCCACCGGGGCTACTCGGGGGGCCTGCTGAGGCCAGCCGGGACTGCCTGGGGGGGCTGTCTGTGCGCAGCCCGAAGCCTCACCAATGGCGGATCGAGAGTCTCTTTCTCCGTCCCTCCTTTCCTCCCGCTGGATCTGGCAACGTCTTGGTTTGCAGTGTCCTGTTTTTCCATAGCCCCGGTCTTCGGCGGAACCCCTGAGGCTGGAGGGTCTCGCGGACCAGTCAGAAATACTTTGCAAACGTATCCGCCACCATGCCGCGAGTGATCGAGACTAGTGCCCTCAAGTCCTTTCGAATTCTCTGTATTGAGTCTTGTGAATGCTCTTTTTGGTCACGGGCCCACGGGCTCTGGAACTTACCAGGCGCTTCTGCGCGCTTCCGTGGCTGGTCGCGTGCCTTATCTGGAGGCCTCAGCAGCGCGGGCCTCCCAAGACAACTTGCCCGCAAGCTAGGAACGGTGGGGCGGATTGGGCCGAAGGCAGGAAAGCGCGGAACTTGTAGTCACCACGAATGTATCATCATCATCATCATCATCATCATCATCATCATCATCATCATCATCATCATCATCATCATCACCATCATCATCATCATCATCATCATCATCACCATCACCATCACCATCACCATCATCATCATCATCATCTTCATCATCATCATCACCATCACCATCACCATCACCATCACCATCATCATCATCATCATCATCATCATCATCATCATCATCATCATCATTCGTATCATCATCATCATCATCATCATTACCATCATCCTCATCATCATCAGTATCATCATCATCACCATCATCACCACCACCATTATCATCACCATCATCATCAACATCATCATCATACTTTACGAACAAGCACGACACAACACACATACTGCACATGCAGAGAACATATGGCTTACTTTTTGGCAAGGATCGCTCGGACATAGAACGCTTGCCTGCGAACGGGATGCCATCCCCAATGAGAATCTTCCGCTTGAGCGATCCATGCGCAGGCAGGCCGTCTGAACCAGGCCTCCATGCGACTCGAGAAGAGAGGTCGCCGTGGAGGCCGAAAATGGCGTGGGTGCGCACATGGCGCCATGTGCCGTGGGTGCGCACATGGCGCAGGGTGTCAGTGCTGAAGCACGTGGAGTGAAGTGTGGAGGGCCGAGGCGGGGAGCAAGGGGAACGAGTCAGCATAACGTAAACACTGAACAACCTAATGGGTATCGAAGCGTGCAGCACGCCCTTACATTCTGGGCGCGGCGCAAAGGTGTCTGGGCAATAAATACTCACTACACACATACATACATGCGTACATACATACATACATACATACATACATACAGACAGACAGACTGACAGACAGACAGACAGACAGACATACATATGTATATATACACATACAAATATACATATACACATGCACATGCATACATACATACATGCATGCATGTATGCATGCAAACCTACATAAACATACATTCATGCATACATACATGCATACCTTCATGCATGCAGACAGACAGACCGACAGACAGACACAAATACATATATATATATATATACATATCTACATATAAACACCCATGTGTGTATGTAAATATATACACACCTATATATACACAAATGGCAAATGCACGCACGCCCCGCAAAGTTCAGTGGCACCCGTTATTAATCCTCTGGCGATAGCGGACGTGACCAGGAGGGGAGGGGGAGGGAGCGGACTAATCACGTCATGATTCGCGCACACGCCGTCTGGGAATGCGTAAGAAAGGCTGACGCCCAGACGGCGCCCGCTACGTGACCGGTGGGGGGAGGGGAGGGGGCCGGGCCGGTCACGGGCGCAATCGCGAAGCTTCATTGAACACACAAACTTTTGTGTGCAGAAGACCATAATAATGTGTGGGTAGCCCAAGAAATTTCCGATGCGCTCTCGGTAGCTCTCGTGGAAATCTCTTCGTGGAACTCGAACCGAAACCCAACAACCTGAGGATAGTACTCGAGTCGGAGATTGACTACAGAGTTGATTCACCCCCCAAAATCGATGTTCCGTCGGATCTGCGGAGGATGCGTAAAGTGTCTCGTGCATCCAATGTTGAACATCCGACGTACTTGTCGCGGATTCCGAGACGCAGCGATTCTGTAGTCGATCTCCCACTCGACTGAGATCACGTCGCCATGTGCTCCGCCCTGGCGCTGCCGCGCCTCCCCGCCCGAGCTCCGAATCCCCGTGGCCTTCGCCAGGCACGTGGCCGCGGTCGGCCGCTCCCGGTGAGGATGCACCGGGAGTCGTGGCCGATCCATGCGGCAGGGCGCGCGCTCGCCTGCCCGAGGTCGTCGCAGACTTCGAGTGCAGGGCAGTTTTCAATAATGGGATTTTTAAACATATAGGATTTCTAAATGCATGAGTAGTTTATGAATCGATTTATGCATGAGCTCATCGTTGTTTTTAATGCTGAATCCCTGCATTTTTAAAGCATGATCCGCACGCGGAACATGTATAAAAAAACGGCACTTTAGGGGGCCGACCGCAGAAGTGACGCACCCCAGAACTAGTTGGTTCCCCGAGTCCACTGGAGGGTTACGCCTAATGTTTGTAGCTCTACGAACACGATGCGTTTTTTCCGTTTGTAATTTCGAAGAACACCATTTCTGGGTCAGAACAACTCTGTAGTCGATCCCCACTCGAAGACTGGGGTTGGTTTGTACGGGGTGGCGAACCGCCGTTGGGTATACGACATTGAAAAAAAAGGGCGGTGGGTTATTCCAGGGAGCGAGCGGTCGATGTTGATGATTCAAGGGGCGAGTAGGCCCAAGACGGCCAGAGGCAAACCAAACACAGATTGTCCACTGGCGGACCGCACTTTCTTAACTCACGGGAACGAGCGACCGCGGCTGATTACTCCCGGGAATGACCAGTCGCGGCAATTCATTCTTGGGGCAGATCACTCTCTAGGGAGGGGGAGACATGGGTGAACCAAATAATACAGGATTGCCGACAGGACTTGGTGAACTCACGGGAGTGGCCAATCGCTGATGGTTCTGCCCAATTGTTCAACTGAGGGTCTACATGTATCTGGTGTCCACCCTTCTTAACGTCTAGTAAGTTCCGCTCCTAGTTAACGCGCGGCACCCCAGGAGGACAGCCGAGGCGTGTCCACTGGGCGTGGGCACATTGAAAAACAAACTGCTTACACATATTTGTTCGGAGCTCCGCGCTGTTTTCCTGGATCGGCGGTGGACCCTCCTTTCTGGCGAGCGGACCGTACCAGGGGCAGCGCCGGAGGCGCCGCCAAAGGTTTCGATAGTTTATGCTCACACTATTTTTGCCAGGTTGAAAAATCCGCGCGGGTCTCCGACAATTTATGTTTATGCTGTTCTTTCTCTTCCTCGAATGAATGTGCTGAAGAAAGCGGAGACGGAAGAGCAAGACAATTAGGCGAAACTTCCGTCGACATGTGCATCCTTGCATATATATATATACATGGATGTGTAGCTGTATATAGATATGTGCGCATATACATATTCACACATATCTACATACACATCGATTTATGACTATACGTATAGGCGTAACTGTATACAGTACGCACACACGTGTATATATGTATATATAACGGTGCCCGTATAGTAGCATACGAAGCAATCACTACGAAGCAACCGCGTCCAGATAGATTGATCGCGGCGCCAGCGTGCCGTCACCCCGCCCTCGGAGGGCTCCACGACGTCACGAGCGAGCACGCCGAGGTGGCTGGTCGTCGAGCACGGGCAGGAGCTTTTGCTGCGCGTGTCGCTGCGGCGGCCCTGGCACACACCATGGCTTGCAGGCGGGCGGCGCGTCGCTCCGCTCCTCGAGGCGGGATGCTCGGGAGAAGCTCGGGACGTGGATGACTGTGGACTGGGACGTGGACAGCGTGTCGCGCCGACGCGTGGTGGGCCAGAGCCCGCGCCGCGACACGCTGAACAGAGGCGCGCTCGGCCGCACCTCGAAACATCAGCTCCTGTGCATCCTCTGCAGCCTCTCCAACTCCGAGGCCGCCGTCGTGCTCATGCTGTCGATCCACTCGAGCACCTCCTCCTCGTGGCTCGGCCTGGCCGCCCCGGGCAGCGCGGGACGCTGCACCCTCGCCAGGGCCGCCTGCCACGCGCGCAGGGCCCCCTCCACCTCCTGCAGGCCTGCATCGCCCCGCGCCTCGCCGCCCCCGGCAGGCAGCAGGCACTCCGAGGGGGTGCCCTGGGCCTGCGTGCCGGGGCCCAGCACGCACTCCTCGGGAGCCAGGGCCGCGGAAGGCCGCCGCGACAGGCCGCCGTGCCTGGGGATGCTGCTCCTTCGGGGGAGCGTCGGCCTCACATCGTCCGACCGGGATGGGCCCTGAGAGGGGATCGCTGCAGGCCCAGCGAACAAGGGGGGGGTGCTCGCCCGACCAAGATGGGATGCTGCTCCCAAGTTAAGGGGGAACGTCGCAGGCCCAGCGAACGAGGAGGGTCGGGCGGGCCCAACGAACGAGGAGGGTCGAACGTGCCTGGGGGTGGGACCGGCTGAGGGGGGGGGGACATCGACCTTAGATCGGCGACACATCGCCGATAGATCGGCGATAGGCCCTCGGTAGCGAATTCGCGATGTACTGGGCGGGTTGGGCCATCGGGTCCCTATCGGCGATCAATTAATGATTGAGGGTCGATGCGACTCCCCTCTCAGTCTATCCCCTCCTAACGTTGCCCCTGAGCTCCTGCGTCTGGAGACATTGAGCCTCACCTTCAAACTCTCGATCTCGCTCACCAGGTCGTGCTTCAGCTCCCGGAGGTCCTTCAAGGACGCCGCGTTGGAGCCGCGCAGGTCCAGCACGATCTTCACGAAGTCAGTGAAACTGATCTCCTTCGGTGGCCTCGACGCTCCCTCGTCGTCGTCGTCGTCCTCGTCCTCTTCGTCCTCCGGGTCGAAGATGCTCGGCGCCATGTCGATGAGCCCTATGGCGTCCACGCCGACCTCGCCCAGGAGCGTGGCGACCTTTGGGTTGCCAACGAGCTGCACGAACTCCTCCTCGGAGAGTGTGCCATTGCCGTTCGTGTCCAGCCTGTGCATCACCTCCGCGAGCTTCGACTTGAGGGCGTACACATCCATCTCCTCTTGGATAAGAAAACAACTACATACACACAAACTTTCGGAGCTCCGAAAGTTTGTGTTAATGTAACTTTTTCTTCTTCAATCCTCCTTCTCCGTGGAGGCCACCGCGCTCACGACCTCGCAGAGCACGCCGATAAGCACCCGCCGCCGCGCCTTCGGCACGCGGGGGCGTCTGAGAACGCCCTGTTCCTGTCGGGACCTCTGTCGCTCTTCACTGGCGACGGCCTTGATCAGAACAGCCACCCCCTCCTCCCCTCCGACTGGTCTCAGAAGGGCCACGATCCTCAAGCGCCTGGGAATTGTCGAGGGTGTTTGCTCCCCCGTGCCTCCCCCTAGAGTACCTCCACGAAGGTCTCAGAGGGGTTCGGGGTGGCCCTGGATGTCTGCAATCAACCTCCAAGCTCGGAGTGGGCCCCAAGACGGCCTGAGAACCTCCCCAAGACGGCCCAAGACCGCCCAAAGAAGGCTCCGGGACAGCCCAGCGACCCGACCGAGCAGCACCCAGATGGTCCAGCCGAGTCGATTCGGGAGGCCTCGGCGGAAACACTGCGTCAGAGATGGCCCTAGCATAGCAACCGAGCCGGATCAATCGAGCTTCGGGGATCTGCTGACCAGGGTCAATCCCAAACTGGGTCACTCAGGTGTTGCAGGATCCTGCAAGATCCTGCAGGATCCTGCACCCAGGCCCAACCCTGGCTCTGCAGGATCCGGTGCTGCACCCCTCTTTGGTGGGCGGAGCGCACTGGGGGCGACGCTGGAGGCGCCTCAAGGGGGGGGGCTCAGCGCCGACCCAGGAAATCCGCGCGGAGTTCCGACAAAGTATGCTGATGTTTTTTTTTTCGAGCCACGGTAAGTGGGGCTTGCCGCAGGCAGCTGGATGTTCATCACCATGAGGGCTGCGCACACGACGAAGATGAAGAAGACGACCGCGACCACTGGGCTGCTCTCGGCGATGGTGTCCGCGGTGTGCCCCAGGTTGTCAAGGAAGACGCCCTCGACGAGGAGTTTGTACATGGACGCAGGGACGCTATAGCTGGAAGACGAAACAACTACATCAGAGTGATGGGGCCGAATGGTTATTCATTGTTCCGGGGTGCATGGCAGAATTGGCGTGCCGTCTGGCGGATCCAAAGGGAATTTTCATTTCTGAATAATTGTTGTTAATCCCCCCTCCAATAACATATAGGTTTTTCAACTGAAGTGCCCCTCCCGGGGCTCGCGCCCTAATTTTATCAAAGGAATGTCCTTCGCGCCAGACTGGGCCCCTGACTGTCGGCTTACAACAACAACGGCTCCCGCCTGATACCTGCACAACTTATGTAGAGATCTGGCTTTCGCTGAGGACTTTGCTGCAATTTGCCCAGGGATCGCGCTCTCGCGTAGGACTTCCTCGCAGTGTGCTGAAACCGCGCGTCCTCGACACTCAGGAATCACGTTCTCGTCCAGGACTTCCTTACGACCTACCTGGGAATCGCACTGTCGCTCGAGACTTCCTCGCGGTGCATGCGGGACTCACGCTTCAACTGCTCGCCAGCCCGACCCGCCCGTCTGGGTCTGGCGGCCCGATCGCCAGTTAGGGCCCGCCCGTCCGACCTGCCCCTCTGGCTCTGCCCCTTGCCTTCCTGCTCCTGGCAACCCCTCCTGCTGATCTCTCTCGTGGTCCATTCTCCTTCCTCCTCCTTGCCCCTTCCCTCCCTCCTTCCTTCCGCTCGGCTTGACGCGGCCCGCAATGTCGGGACCGCGCGCCCGGCCGGGCCGCCCGGCGCGGGCACCTACCCGCAGGCGGGCCCCCTAGCGCCCGGCCTGCGTACCCTCCCCGCGGCCGAGGGTCTGGAGGGTGACGCCCGACGCGTTGCGGGAGGCGCCCGCCTCCATTCCCCCGGGGAGGGGTCCACCCGGCGGCCCCTCCAGCACTCCTCCCTCCCTCCCTCCCTTCCCGCGCTCCTCTCCTCCTCGCCCGCTCTTGCTTCCCGTCTCCCCTCTTCTTCCCGCTCGAAGGGCCGCGCCAGCTCCACGTGGCGGGTAGGGAAGATATACCCCCAATGGGGATACGATCGAAGACGAAGAGGGAGGGTATCGAGGGCTTGGGATCTTCATCCTGACTCTTGAGTTCTCATGTCGAATGAACAAATATGGATGACCCCCCTCCAGCCACACATGTGTTCTTCAATTGAAGTGCCGACTACACGTGGCGGGTAGGGAAGATATATAACCCCAATGGGGATACGATCGAAGACGAAGAGGGAGGGTATCGAGGGCTTGGGATCTTCATCTTGACTTTGAGCTCTCGTTTCGAATGAATAACTATGGGCGGCCCCCCTCCAGCCACACATGTGTTCTTCAATAGAAGTGCCCCTTCCCAGGGCTCGCGCCCCGTTCTTCTACAAGGAGACATCTTGGGCCTCCGATTGTGTTGTTGGCTCCTGATTTGCAACAGCAGCAACGACGGCTCCTGCCTGACACTTCATCAAAATCTATGGGGGCATCGGGCTTTCGTTAGATACTTCTTTGTACTCTGTACAGACATCGCGCTCTCGCCTGCGAGTTCCTCACAGTGTATTCAAAACTCGCTCTTTCGGCGCTGTGGAATCGCGCTTTCGCTCGGGACCCTGTCATGCTTTGCTCAGGAGCCGCGCTCTCGCCTGAGGCGTCCTTGCCATCACCTCCTGCCAAGCCTTCTTGCTGATACCTCTCGTCCTCCATCTCTCTTTCCTTTTTGCCCCCCTTTCCTCCTCCCTCCCTTCCCCCACTCCCTTCCTTCTCGTTCTCTCCCTTTTGAATTATGTATGTTCTTCCTGTTTTCGGGGGTGCGCCAATCACACGTGGCAGGGAAAGACGACATCACCCCAAAGGAGGTATGATCAAAAACGAAGGGCCAGGTATCGAGGGTTTGAGAGATACATGTTGGGTGACACGCGAGCGTGTGAGCGCGAACAATCTTAATTAATTGCTGCTGTTGTTGCTGCTGCTGTTGCTGTTGATGATGTTGTTTATGATGATGCTGTGGTTGTTGTGATTGCTGTGGTTGTTGTTATTGTGTTCGTGTTGTTGTTCTGGTTGTTGACTCCTCACTTCTAGGAACTAAATATTGTGGACCCTCCCTGCCCGGTGACCACTGTGTTTTCCAATTGCAGTGCCCCTCCTGGGGCTCGCATCTTTTATTCAAACGGGAATTGTGGGGTTACCAAAGTGGCTTGCTCCCCAACTGCAACAACAATAACGGCTCCCGCCTGATACTTCCGCACAATGTATTGAACAATCGCGCTCTCGCGCGTGACTTCCAAACAAAGATGCCGTAATCGCGCTCTCGCGTGAGACTTCCTTGCAATTTATTCAAACGCCGCGCCCTCGACGCTCAATAATCGCGCTCTCTCTCTCTCTGGTTTTTCTCGCGATTCATTTGGCATCTCGCGATTCATGCAGTACTACGCTTCAGCAACCCGCCTGCTCGACCTGGCCGCTTGGGCCCGCCTTCCCGACCCGCCCGTTCGGGTCTACCCGCCCGATCAACCCGTCTGGTTCCGCCAAGTGTTTTCTGCTCCTAACCCCCTCCTGCTAATCCCGTGCTCCATCCTTCTCCCTCCCCCTTCAGTCCGTCCTCTCTGCCCCAGTTTTAGGGGCATCGCTAAAATACATGTGGCAGGCAAGGAAGAGATGCCCTCAAGTGGGTTACGATCGAAAACGAGGAGGGCGGGTACCGAGGGTCTGGCATATACGTGCTGAGTGGCACGCGGGCAAATAAGAACGAACAATATTGAAATTCTTGTTGTTGTTGTTGCTTCGTTGTCGTCGTCCTCGCCCGCGACTGGCCCACGACCCACCCGTGACCCGCCCCGCGACCCGCCCCGCGACCCGCCCCGCGACTCACCAACGGCCCACCCGCGATGCACCCACGACCAACCCCGAGCCCGCGCCCCTCACTCTTATCCGCAATTGCGGGGTGCGACGTGCACATAAACATTCGGAGCTCCGCAAAGATTTCTTGGATCGGCGCTGGACGCCCCCCTGGCCGCGCCTATAGCGCATCCCCTGGCGCGCTCCGTCCACCGCCGATCCAAGAAATCCGCGCGGACCTTCGGAAATTTATGCTGATGCAGTTTTCCTTCTCCAGATAGAAGTACATGTCGCCGACAGGTGTGCCCTCCGTGAGCTGCCTCAACATGATGGCGAACAAATACAAAAGGATTACCATCAAGCAGATGGTGAAGAAGACGGAGCGGGAGGCGGCGAACATCCCCTTGATCAAGATCATCAGCTCGGGCATCGACCGCAACATCCTCGCCAAACGGGAAAGCCGCAACAAACGGAACAACCGCAAGATCGAGGCGCCGCCCACGCCGGAGCCGCGGCCAGCGTCGAGGCACAGCAGTGCGATGCTCATCGCCCACGTCTCGGCAACCATCATGAAAACCAGGCAGGAATCGAAGACGAACCATCTATCCTTCAGCCCATGTCGCTTCTTCTTAAACGCACTGAAGCGGACGTACCACTCAAAGGAGAAGTACCAGCAGAAGAAATGATCTGCGATCTGAAATATAGGCTGTGCATCTAGAAGGGTTGATGTGGGGTTGTTGTCAGTGTCTATTGCAATCCACAATGCGTTGATGCAGATCACCACGAGCGTCAGATTCTCGAAGAAGGGATGCTTGGCGATTACCCTCCAAATGCCTGTCTTGTGGTAGAAGTCCGCAACGTTGTACTCATGTTTTGGGAGAGCTTCCCGCACCCTCTGTTTCATGACGTCTGAATTCGCTAACATGGGTCTGTCTGCGCGTATCTGCTGCGCCAGGGCAGCCTGAGCGTGCGGAAGCTTCACAGATGCATCGACCGTGCCTAGTTGCCAAGTGTCGATCTTCGGGGATACTGGCGGCACTGGGGCCTCTCTCACACTCACCATAAATATGGCGGCGAACGGGATCCTCAACGCCTTTCATGGTAGCCCATTCTTGAGCCAGGGTCTTGAGCTCAGACTTGAGCCAATACATCCCGCGGGCGGCCACTCTTTTGCCAAACCGTCGAGCCATCTAAGGCCATTTCAGCGTTTCCCATACCCGTCCACGCTGGAATTGAGGTGGCTCCCAGCAAGCTTCGGACGTTGACTGGACGATCCCACGACGACCCCACGGGGCTCTCGCCTAAGAAAACAACGATTCCCCTGGCGCACTGGGCGATCCCACGACAACCCCGCGGTGCGCTCGCCCAAGAAGACGGCGATTCCCCTGGCGCACTGGGCGATCCCAGGACGACCCCACGGATCGCTCGCCCACGTACACAGCGATCCCCCCCGCATCCCTGGGCACGCGCTCGCCGCACTCGCGTGACCTCCACAACCCAGGACCTCCGGCGTCGCGTCTTTGTTCGCAACGTCGACCCCTGGAAAAATGAACTCCTTTCCCCAGGAGCAATGTTTCGTCCCGGGTCGCCAGTTAGGGCCCCCGGACACCTCCCGCCGTGTTTTTTAATCTCGAGACGGGGTCTGGGTAACGACGCACGCCCCCGCGTGAGAATACCTCATCCCCCCGGCGGCATCGGCATGACTTAATCCCCCCCGCGTCCCCGCTGATGCCACGCGCTCGAAACTCAGCGCTCGCGGGGCGGGGGCTTCCTCAATGATCGGAAAGGGGGCGGGCGGTTCTCGGACGCAGCCCTGATCAGACTTCGGCCCCCTGTCGTGGCGTCGAAGGAAGCAAAGAGGCGGAGAAGTAGAAGGATGATGAGGACGATGCAGTGGAAAGGGGGGAGGAATACGAGGAGGATCTGGAGGATGACGAGGCGGAGAGTAGGGAGGGGGATGAGGAGGTGCAGAGAAAGGACCACTGTGAAGTCGCCAGTTGTTTGTTCGTCCTTCACTCCGCAATGAGCAACAATCAAATGGGGAGGGGGTTCTCAGGAGACCGGGGGTTACTTCTCCAGGGAAGCGCAAGGACCCCCCAGAAACCATACGGAGTTCAAGGCAATTTTTGGAGGGTTCCTAAGGATTTCTTGATGCATTTTAAGGCATCCGAGGGATTCCCTAAGGGTTCGTTCAAGTTTCAGGAATCCTGGAACACCCTTGGAGATCGCGGAAAAACACGTGTGTCAGCAAGGTCCTAGCGCTGCTCGATCCGGGGGACGCGTACACCGATTACGCGGCGTACCTCTGGCGATATTGGGCCATCAACAAGTGATCAGAAGCGGGCGACGGGGAGCCTGGTCTTGATCCTCACACTCTCTCGACTCAGCAACTCAGTCGCTTCCTCAACTCGGTGACCGCGTGGGTCCTCAGTCCGCTGCGCGAGACCGCGCCGAGGAGTCCACCACCCGGAAGCGCCTCCCGTCTCGAGGGCTCCCGCGGCCTCGCGTGCGCCCTCCTCCGCGCCGCCAGCGCCGCCAGGGCCGCGCCTTCCCCGGGGCACCGCCTCGTCCTCCCCTCCGCCTCCTCGCGGCTGCAACCCCGCACGCTGCGAGCGCGCGCGCGCGCTTGCCGCCCTCTGTCGCGCGTGGGACCCTCCCCCCTCGGTCCGTGCTCTCTCGCCGTCCTTCGTCTCTCCTTCGCTCCGGCCACCCGTGCCCGGGGTGGCCTGCTGCGCGGGGTTTCCTGCTTCTGAGGGCCCGGCGCGCGCGGGGCCCTGCGCGGTGGTACTCGACTTTTTTCGCCGCGTCGCTGCGCGCGAGGCCGCGACCGCCAAAAGTGTGTGTGTGTGTGTGTGTGTGTGTGTGTGTGTGTGTGTGTGTGTGTGTGTGTGGATGTGTGTGTGTGTGTGTGTTTGCCCAACCTCCTGTGTTGTTGGGCCCTCGCGTTGAATCCGCCTTGCCCCGCGTCTCCTTCATTTCTCCTTCTTCCTCACTGTCTCAGCCCTCTGTCTGTTCTTATCGTCATCGTCATCATCACCACCCTCATCATCCCCATCATCGGCACACCCCTCACACATTGTTTCGTGGCCTCACAAGGGGGCTTCAAGCTCCACCGAATGCACCAGTGGCCAGGTCCACATGGCGCCCCCTCCCCATTTCGGCACAACCCTCACAGCTTCCATGGCCGATGGGGAGCTCCGCCGAAGGCCCCAATGGCAGGGTCTGCATGGCGCCTCGCGTTTGTGTCGGCACACCGCTCGCACGTTTCGTAGCCCGACAGGGAGCTCCAACGAAGGCCCAAGTGGCAGAGGCTGCATGTCGCCTGGGGCCCATGTCAGCACACCCCTCGCAAGGTTCGCGGCCCCGTAGGGAGCTCCACCGAACACCCCAAAGGCAGGGTCCGCATGGCGCCTCGGGTCCACGTCGGCACACTCCTCGCACGCTTCTTGGCCCCATAGGGAGCTCTACCAAAGGCCCCAGCGGCAGGGTCTGCATGTCGCCTCGGGCCCATTTCGGCGCACCCATCACAAGCGTTTTTGTTAGTTTTTTTGTTGGTGTGTGTATATGTATATGTTGTTTTATGCGTGTGTATATATATATATATACACACTGTGCTTGATTTTGTCTGGGGGAGACACAGACACAGATACAGGTACCGCTACTCCCCAGACCTCTCCTGGGGTACACTCTGACCAGAATTTCGATGCGAATGCAATCAGGGCGCCGTGGCGACAAGGGCCTCCGAGGAGGGGTCACGAAGGTGCGAAAACGATGGGAAGCTAGCGGCATCGGTACATTTCGTCTTCTGATGTCTCTGTCTGTCTGTCTGCCTGCCTGTCTGCCAGTCTGTCTGTCTGCCTATCTGTCTGTCTGTCTGTCTGTCTGTCTGTCTGTCTGTCTGTCTCTCTGTCTGGCTGTCTGTCTGTCTGTCTCTCTGTCTGTCTGTCTGTCTCTGCCTGCCTGCCTGCTTGTGTGTGTGTGTGTTTCCTCAGCCATCCCGTGCTGGTGGGTCCTCGTTTTGAATCGCATCGCCCTGCATCTCCTTCCTTCATCCTGCCTTCCTTCCTTCCTACCTCCTGCGTTCCCTCCCTTCTTTCTCCCTTCTTCCTCCTCCTCCTCTTCTCCTCTCCTCCTCTTGCGTTTCCTCCCTTCTTCCTCCTCCTCTTCTCCTCTTCTCCTCCTCCACCTCCTCCTTTTCCTCCCCGTCCTCCTCCGTCCTCCGCCATCCGTCCTCATCCTCCTCGTCTGCTCCTGCCTCTGCCTCTGCCCCTCCCTCCTCCTCCTCCGCCTGGCCAGCGCGAAGCCCGGGCCGCTCCCGCAGCAGCTTGTAGTGCCCGCTCGAGAAGAAAGCCGGGCACACCCCGCCAACGCCCCCGGCCGCCGGGGCGGCCAGCCGAGCGCCTCTGCCGGGAGACGGGGGGGGGACGAGGGAGGGGCAGATGGGCTCCTCGATCCTCCTCCTCCTCCTCCTCCTTTTCGTCCTCCTCCTCCTCCTCCTCCTCCTCCTTTTCTTCCTCGATCCTCGATCCTCCTCCTCCTCCTCCTCGATCCTCCTCCTCCTCCTCCTCCTCCTACTCCTCCTTTTCTTCCTCCTCCCTTGGGGCTGTGACGAGCGAGAGAAGGGTGACGAAGAGAAATGCGGTGAGGGCATGGGGCAGGGCACAATTTGGGTCAGTGCGGGGGAAGGAGGAGTAAGAGGAGGAAGAGGAGGAGGAGGAGGAGGAGGAGGAGGAGAAGGAGGAGGAGGAGGAGGACCAATGCTAACCCAAGAAGCATCAACGATGTTGGAATACACCCTCCCTCCGAGCTCCCTGCTAGGATTCATTTCCACTGCAGTAATTGCCCCGTTGGGGGGCAACCGTGTGAAAATCCTGAAGCCTGCCAAAACACCAGTCTCACGAATTCAACGCCACGAGTTAACCTGACTGTTACGTCTTGGCGATCCTGCATCGTGCCAGAACGCAGCTCGTGGGACTTCAACACCGCGAATCGACGTAACTATTGCGCCCTGACAGTCCTGAATCGCTCCCACACACAAATTCTGGCACGGTAGCCATCAGAACCAATGGGACTCTTGCAATTACTTAACATGAGTGTGCGCGGCGAAACAAAGATAACCACTTTGAACATAAACCACCATTGATCCGTGAAGCTCATGCACAATATTTAAACGACTGTGCGCGGCGCTAAGGCGAGAACCACATTTTGAAAAATATACGCCCTCAATCTGTAAACTTCTGGCACATTTTTGAATCGAATGTGCGCGGCGCTAGAGCGATAACCACGTTTTGAAAATACCCGCTTCAATCCGTGAAGCTCTTGCAATTTTTGAAGACGAATTTGCGTGTCGCTAAAGCGAGAACCACATTCTGAAGACGACCTCTCCTCATTCCATGACCCCCTTGCAAGCTTTTAAAACGAACGTACGCGACGCTAAAGCGAGAACCATATTTTGAAAACCAATTTCCTTCAATCCGCGAAGCTCTTGCAATTTGTTAAAACGAATGCGTGAGGCACTAACGCGAGAACCACATTTTGAAAAAGACCCGCCCTCAATCCGTGAAGCTCTGGCCATTTTTTTAAACGAATGTGTGTGGCGCTCAGGCGAGAACCACATATTGAATCTGACCTGTCCTCAATCCGTGAAGCTCTTGCAATCTGTTCAAAGGAATGTGCGCGGCGCTCAGGGGACAACGACACTTTGAAAACGACCTGACCTCAATTTGTAAACATGTTGCTGTTGTTTTAGCTTCCAACTCATGCATGGCGAGGAAATCTCAGGCGAAACGCTCGGCCCACCCTTTCGACCGGCCTCGGGGCGCGACAGGGAAGAGTTATCTATAAGGAAAACGAATGCAGGATGATGATGATGAGGAGGAGGAGGAGGAGGAGGAGGAGGAGGAGGAGGGGGAGGAGGGGGAGGAGGAGGAGGAGGAGGAGGAGGAGGAGGAAAGGGAGGAGGAGGAGGAGGAGGAGAGGAGGAGGAGGAGGGAGGAGGAGGAGAAGGTGGGAGGATGAGGAGGGCGAGGAGGAGGAGGATGAGGAGGAGGAGAAGGGGGGAGGAGGAGGAGGAGGAGGAGGAGGAGGAGGAGAGGAGGAGGAGGAGGAGGAGGAGAAGGTGGAGAAGGAGGAGGAGAACGAGGAGGGGAATGAGGGGCAACGAAAGGGGGGGGGTGGGCAGCTCACGTGGGGGATTTGGAGGGCAAGCCTTTGGGGGGGAGAGGTGAGAGGCGTCAGTCCTTCTCAGAAGGGGGCGGGGCTTTTCAGATGGGCCGTGCCGGGGGTGACTAGACGCCTCCCAAATGGGGTCCAGGTAGATGGGGTCCGAGTAGATGGGCTCCTCGATCATTCCTCCTCCTCCTCCTCCTCCCTCTCGATGCTCCTCCTCCTCCTCCTCCTCCTCGGGGATGTGACGACGGAAGGGTGACGAAGAGGAATATTCGGAAGTTGGGGGATGATGTGGCGCCAGCCCAGGCATGCGCGATTGGGTCAGATCCCAACCAAGCGGTTCAAATCCCAATCAATACGATAACCAGAACTGTTAAGATCCCAACCATCGGAAACAAATCAGATCCCAACCAAACGGTTCAGATCCCAACCGGCATGAACACCAAAACTGTTCAGATCCCAACCGCCAGGATCAAGTCTGTTTAACGATGTTCTTGCATGATTACATTGGCCATGATAACCGAATGGCATCCCTTACGAGAGTTCTCATTGTTTCATAGTGTGCAGTTGGGATCTAATCGTTCCAAGGTCTTCTGATATGCGAGTTCGTTGTTCTCCAGATGGCCTCACAGAGGCTCAAGGCACCCTAAGACGACAATGTTAACAAACGTACATGGTAATGCACACGCAACTTTTATAACATGTGTACGACCCCTAAGGGGCGCGTGTACGAAACGTTTGAGGAAACGTATGCGAAACGTATATGGCACGTACTTGCAACGTTCATTACTCGTAGACACAACGTATACGACGCGCACTTGAAACATAGCTGAAACGCAAATTGTACGCAAAAGAAACGCCTACGTGCACACCTCGGCCAACTTCGACACCGTGCTTAAACGTCACCTCAGACCTGCGTCACGGTGTGCTTCAGTGACGCCGCGTTCGCCAACGTGGACGGGGTCAAGAGCCAATGGGGCATGGCGATGGGCCTCACCTACCGACCCCGCGAGGTCGTTGGACGCCGCTACGACCTTTGCTTGCCCGTGGCCTGGCAATCCAGGGACGGTCCAGAGATCAGTGAAGTCTGCCCTCGCCGCAGAAGGTTACGCTACGCTGGAGGGCTCCGCGATCAAAGCCTGGTTCCGCCAGCCTCTCACCACCCGAACAAGAAACTCGCCATCATCGACGATCTGAGTCTAAAGCGACCGGCCGAAGTCTGGAATGACAGCAATGGCTTTCGTAAGCCGCATCCAGTCGGACGTGGGCCAGTCTACCGACGAGCGACTCCGCATCGTCGCCTCGATGATCAAAGAGGTTACAGTCGGACTCGATTGGACAGGACACGCGAGAGGACACAAGACCCTTCCGAGGGCCACATTGCCGCAGGAATGTAGGAAGCATGGGTCGCGAGACACAGGACACAAGGGTACCTTTGATTTGGCAGGGTCGACCTACTAATCTGGGCTGACTGTACCTGCCCCAACAGCGCACTGCGCCTCACGCGAATCTCGACCCGGGCCATGGCCGCGGACAACCCCACAAGGCCGACGGAGGCCGCAGCCCTGCAGCTTCACGCAGCGATGCTGGCATCCGTCCTGCCGACCTGCACAGGCCGCGCCAAGGGGGTCGACGATCTTACCTACACGCCGTTCATTTCTGATCGTGCTCATTTCTGATTGTGCTCGTTTCTAATTGTTCCTGGCCCCCTAGTGGCCAGGAAGAGGCCCAGGACAGAACAAATAGAAGTGAAAGGATCTTGGCCCCCCAAAATCAAGGAATTTCCGAAGAATAAGAAATTAGCAATGTGTTCACCTGCGCCTACCCCCAGGGACCAGACGATGGAGCGGGCCTGCTTCATCATGTTTGGCGGGCTTTTCCTCGGGATCTTCATCGGCATCGCCCTTACCGCGGTGATCATCCTAATGTTCCACCTGAGGCGGATCGGGTGGCAAAACATCTGGCGTGCCAACGGATATCCGTCGTACCCTCCTGCTACACCGCAAAATCAAGGAAACTGCGAGGAACCAGACCCAGAAATGTCGGTATCAACAACACAACCATCGCGACACTCGGATGCCGAGGACAGACTACTCGGCCGGGTCAACAACCTGTCGACTGTCCCCCAGATGGAGGCAACATTTTCGGCGACCGCATCTTCACCGCACCCACTGGCCACAGCAGTGGGATATGCCGCTGCTCAGGACATAATCGCAGACAGTAGTACAGTTGTGTTTGCTGCTGCCTAAGCCGCCTCGTCGGCCTCAATCAGTTCGATGATGCCAACAGCTCCGCCAGCGCCGCCGAACCCAGCATCAGCGTCGGCATTAGCTGCACCATCGTGTCCTGCGGCGGTCGCCAGTTTTAGTCCAGCATTGTTAATTAGCCACAATGGGAGCACGCCTACGGTGAACTCGAACGAGATCAAGGAGTGTGCCATCGCCAGGCACAACATCAAATTAGGCCACAACTCTCACAACGTCTACGTCACATGTCGCACGTGACGGAAGCATAGCTCGTGGCTGAAACGACACGGCAGAGTCGATTTCAGCCACATGCGCTGCACAATCAACAACTGAGGCTGACTCAGGCCAACTCAGCCTGCCAACGTAAGTCCGCATTGCCAGCCAGAATTTTCTTTCCCCGCATTGTGCCAGATACGCGCCGACTGTGTAAATCCGTATTGCTTCAGCGTGTGTTTGACAAAACTGTTAGATCCACTACAACTCAGAGGTTTTGGCGATCACCTATCTTTGCTTACGCATTATTATCAAGTAGAAAGGACCAAGAGTCCGCCAGATTTTGTTTCTCACAGTTTCGTGCAGCTCATCCAGTAGTGGCCCGAGCCATCCTGTTGCAAGCCGAGCTCGGTCGTTTACCTACCCACGTTTGTGCCAAGCGTTTCCGCTGCAATGAAGTAAGCGCCATCGACAGAATTATCTATGCCCGGCCGCTGTTGGCGCCAATAGCGCCGCGCAGGAGGAGTGTGATTCATGTCTCTGCCCTGCTGCGACTGCCTATCTCTGATCCCGCTTCCCCTGCCGTATGTGCCCAAACATTTCGGGGCCCTTGGTCATTTAAGCCACGTGTTAGCGCCGCGCGCTCGCACTGGAAAGCTATCCGCGATCTTTCATGTCACACCTTCTGCCGCTGCCCACCTGGAGGGCGTTTGTTTGCAGACTTGGGCAAGTCTACTTGCATGGCATTCCGCCCCAAAGCTATTTTTTTACGGTGCGCAATTCAAAACGCCGTGCAGTGTAAGCGACACGTTTCGGGAACTCTTGGCCCTCTTCGTCAGGCATGGGCCCAAATGGCTGCCGCGCGGCGCACCCACGTGCACGAAGAGGCGAAATGCGAATGCGATTGATGGCACATCCCTCCACCCCTCTCCGCCGCCTTCGCAAGCAACGCTGGTGAGTTATGGCTTGTGCGAAATCCAGATTCCCTTTCGGGCCTCGCCAAGCCCCCCCCCTCCCCTATGTAAGTAACCTTGCCAGAACCTATAAAAAAAAAACTGCCTCCTTGCGCTGATCAGGAGGGGAACCGGGACAAGTACAGTATAGCTGATGCTTCTGAAGATATGGGAAGCTATAAGAAATAGAGGGGACGCTGTACACCCAGGACATATAGAGAAAACCGGGAAATTCAACTGTGTCTCCCTGGGCCTCCTGGGCCACCCCGGCGGCGCCTTCGGCGGCGCCCCTGGCGCGCTCCGCGCGCCATGGAGGGGGGACCAGCGCCGATCCAAGAAATCCGCGCGGAGCTCCGATAGTTCATGCTGGTGCAGTTTTTTCTTCTTCGACGTCGCCCGCCTTGCGCTGCCACCAGCATTGAGAACGATGGCATTCGGCTCCCGGTTCTCCTGCCGAGGGCCTCGCTGAGCAAGGCCAGAGCCCACTGCCACCGCGCGCCCTCGTCCCAGCGTCGCAACCGATGAAACTGGGCTCCGATTTCGCCTCCCGCGTCACTTCTCGCCCTTCTCGCACGTGCCGGCACCAAGATTATGGCCGACTAGGGTAGGCCCGTAGGCCAAGTCCGTGGCAAACGTCCTGATCTAATCGGGAGCCTCCGGCTTACCACGAAGGCTTACTCGCCGCACGGTCGTCTGCCTGACTGCTTGTCTGCAATCTTGCCTGCGAGGTTGCTGGCTTGGTGGCTTGACACCTTGCCGCCGCACGTCTCGCCTGCTTGCTGGTAATATGTGCTGCTGGCTGCTGCTTGGTGGCGGTCGCTCCCGCGCGCTGTCGTGCACTCCGGCAGCCGTGGAGAAAGGAACGAGCGGACCGCCTTCGGGCCATTTGAGGACCATCTTGGATCCCTCTTGAAGCCTCTTGGGGACACGTTGGGCCCATAAAACGAATTCTCCTGGGGTCACTCTGGGCCATCTTGGGGTTCCTTGGGGCCTCGCGAGTCCCGTCGCGGAGGTTTGGCCGTCTGGAAGTGTCTCTGGGCAATCGTGGGGTGGCCTTGGGTTGTCACGGGGCCGTCTTGTGGCCATCTTGGAGGCTAGCCTGCACCATCTTGGGGGCGTCTTAGGCTCTCTGTCCTCTTGGACCCTTTTGGAAGCCTCTGGGGCTCCTCTTGGAGCCACCTGGAACCGACAAGTGAAGGGTTCCCAAATGGTGCGGTTAACCCGGCGCGACCGCAATAAGAGACCCTCTTGAGCTAAATGTGCATTCATAAGCATACAGAACAAGCACGCTTGCCAGCGTGCGCGATCGGTGCGGTGCAAGCTACGTGGTGTAAGCTGCGCGGTGACGCATCTGTATGGTGGACGCTATGTGGTCCGAGCTATGTGGTGCAAGCTGTGTGGTGGAAGCTATGTGGCGCATGCTGCGTGGCGCCATCCACTTGGCGCAAGCTCAGCGGCAGGCAGCACGAGGCGCCCACGGGCGGGCACTGGGCGAACACCGAGGGACCCTCCCAACAAGAGACGCCCTCGGGCGGGCACCGGGTGGGCGCATCGGGCGAAAGCTCGGAGA
Source organism: Prorocentrum cordatum (assembly GCA_963575745.1). NCBI lineage: Eukaryota > Dinophyceae > Prorocentrales > Prorocentraceae > Prorocentrum > Prorocentrum cordatum. Next base: position 179,211 of record CAUYUJ010017391.1, on the reverse strand, counting down.
ACCCTCCCAATTGGGCAGAAGACAAGGAAGGGCCCCCGAGTGCAAGCGCTGTTTGGGAAACCCAGCAATGGAAAGCCATTCGGAAGCACATCGATAGACAACGATGCACTACAACAAAGAAGCAACGCAATGCAGACGCAGTGCGATAGAAACTGGTGCGAGAGCATTGCAACGCAGTGCAAGGTCAGTTATTGCAATGGGAGATGATGCAAACACAGTGCAAGGCAACGCGCAGCAAGTTAATGCAACAACATTGAATGCAGTACACAACCAATGCAGTTCAAAGTAGTGCAATGCAATCGGATGTGAGGTAAACCCGATGCGACAACCGTAATCCAAAATCAACCCAACGCACTACAATGCAACAGCCATGCGAAACCAACGGACAACGATACACGCGCAACGTGAATTGTGTCAAGCGTTGAAACGCAATGGGTGTGATGCAATGCGACTCAGCGCAAAGGAGAGCAATGCGAAGGCAAAAAAAGGCAATGCAAGCGCAGTCCAACCACATGCAACATCAATGCGCAATCCATAGGACAAGCACTGTAACGTACATGCAGCAGCAGTGCAATGCAACACACATGCAACATGAGTGTAACAGACTGGCAAAATCAATGTAGCGGCAATTCAATCACACACGAACAATGATGTGCTATGCGGTTCTCGATGCTTTTCAATGGTGAATGCCGTCTTGCGCTACATTTTTCCGATGCTATTCTGTGCTAGGCCCAGCTCTGCTATGCAGTTGACTGGTACACATGGCAATCCTCGAGGCTGTGCGCTATGCCATACAATCTTATGGCAGATGTGCAAAGCTGCGCTGCACAATGCGATGCTGTGAACACCTGCGATGCTGTGCGGTGCTATGCTAGGCGCTGCAGTGTATTGCGAAGCGAAGCTATATAATATGATATGCGAGGCCACCGATACGGTGAACTCGATGCCATGTTATGCTGTGCTCTGCTCTGCTCTCTTCTGCCGTGCTATGCCGAAATTGCGCAAGGAATCAGAACCCAGGTCAGGAGCCAAGGCCCGAGTGTCAAGGCTCCGGCCGCGCAAGCGATGACACGACCACCGCCCCTCTGCACAGAACCAGTAGAGCCCCCCCTCGGAAAAGCCTGGTGGAGGAAAGGACCAAGATGATTCGACGATCTTCGCCTGGCGGGCACCGACCGAACAGTCCTCTTGGAGCCTCTTCGGGTCACCTTGGCGCCATCAATGAGCGCCTTGGGCCGTCTGGGGGCCTTCTGGAAGCCCTCCTGGGCCGCGCCGGGCCCTCGGAGAGCTCCACTGTTCCGTCTGGGGGCGCATCGGAGGCGCCTGGAGGCTCGCCGGGGCTATCTTTAAGTCGGGCCTGTCCCCCTACAGGTGGCTTTTCGACGAAAAATAAAAAATACGCAAAAATAATACAAAAATAGTCTGGGGACAATTTTTTCAATATCTTCTGACCTTTTTGGGGTATTTTCGGGGTATTTTTAATTTTTCGTCGAACATCCCCCTGTAGGGGGACAGGCCCGACCTAAGGCTATCTGGGCTGGCGCCCTTCTGGCTCGCACTGCGCCTGGCATTGTAGGAGAGACGACGTCGGGCTCCATCTTCGTCCCAGCTCTCACTGAGCAGCGCTGGAGCCTGCTGCCACTGCTCGCCCGTCGTGCACACGGTGCCCCCCCCCCCCGCACTGAAGGAGAGACTGGTTGGTAAAGTGCTCAGAAGCGCGAGAGGCCGACCCGAGGAGAGCCCGAGAAGCCTGCCGAGTGGCCGGGTGACCTCTCGTACGCCGTGATGGCCAGATTGTAGCTGTCGTTGTCTGGCTCCGAACTGCTCTCGCACGCCTCGCTGATCAGCGACAGTGCTTGCCGCCACATGCCGCGTCTCTCACACGCGCAGATAACAGCGTTGTAGCTGACGACGGCGGGCTCCAACCTAGACTACGTAGCGTGTGCCCGTGGATCAAATCCACGGCACGCACGTCGATGGGCTCGGCTTGGTCCTTCCCCCCGCTGGCCTTTCCTTCCTCCTCCCCCATCGCTCGTGGTGACCGTGCTGACCCATCTCCGGCACCGACAAGACTAAAGAGAACAGTCTCGGCGGCCTTGCGCCCGCGTGCCCATGCGCCGTGCGCAACCCATCCTCGCTGATTCCTGCTGCTTTGCCTTCTCCTCGGAACTACTGCTTCGGGCTCGTTGCTGCAGGCTGCAGTGTGCCTGCTTTTGCTGTCGCTGCTCCACGTTCTTGTGCAATGCCAGAGAACCCAATACTTTCCCCGTGTGTCCCTGCTAATGCTTGCGAAACCAACGATCAATTCAATTCTCTTCCGGCAGCCTTGATAGTAGGTCAACGACTGCAATGGCGCACTGGACATGTCTCTAGTTTTCACACTCTCTTAGCCGTGGCCTCCTCCTTCTGGCTGTGATATGGGGGTTGCAGTCGGTCCTGTGATGTCGTCCCCGCCCTTCGCCGTGGAACCCCTCACACGCATTGCTCCGACCCCACTAGGTCGTCCCAACATTTCCTGGTGAGCTTTCCCTGTGCCGGCACACGGAAGGAGGAATCCGAGAAAATCCAGCATGCCACACATTCATGGAAGTAGTGCGTGTTGCGGCTGTTTGCAACTGTTTTGCCTCGAACTTTGACACTTCTTAACGACATCCCCCTCTTTCTGGCTAGGACGTGATGTCACGAGCCGTCGCTTCGAAGCGGCAAGTGATAATAGAGGGGGCGAGCGAGAAGCGGGGACGGGATGGGGAGGAATGGGGAGCGAGGGCGCGGAAGGAGGCGGTCGGAGAGGCCTATTACGGAACCATCTCGGAGCCCTCTTGGGGCCTTTCGTGGGCGAGGTCTTGGCCGGCTGCCTGGAAGCCCTCTCGGGCCTTCCTGGGGCCATCTTGGCAAAGCCCTCCCTATACTGACGATTTTCTCCTCCCAGGGACCCTCCGCGGACGGCCCAGGGGCGTCTTCGAGCCACAGTGGCGCAATCTTGGGCACACTCCAGGGAGCGTCTTGTGAACGGCTCGCGTGAGCTGCTTGCGGTGCTTTTGCGCGCTCTGCGACCGCTATTGTAATATAGATGGCGTTTGGCTGCAGCTTCGCCTCCCGCATCTCGCCGAGCAGCGCAACGGCCCGCTGCCACTGCTCGCCCTCTCCGCACGCGCTGATCCCAGCGCTGTAGCTGATCAGGGCTGACCCGTGGCCTACCGGCCACCAAACATGTCCGAGATGGCACGTTGGACCAGGGCAGAGATGCTGCCGAAAGGCTTTCGTGTTGGCTTTGGGCCCGAACTTCGCCTGTGCTGTTGCTTCCTGCAGCTGCAGAGAGCTGCTGCCTGCGACATGTTGTTGCTGCTGCTTACTTTTCCTGTGCTGCCGTTACCTGCCTCGGACTGCGGTTGCTCGCTGTTGCTGCTTGAGGCTGCTGAATGCTGTTCCTTGGTGCCCTTGCTGGATGACATAAACTGCAGCCCGTGAGTGGAGCGAGGAGCGAGGAATCAGGGTCGAGAAGGGAGGTGGGGGAAGGGAGGAGCGATTAGCGAGGAGCACGGGGCGACAGGGGAGGAGCGACGGCCGAGGACAGAGAGAGAGAGAGAGGGAGGCGAGGAGGGATGAGGGAGTGCCGGGGGGAGGCAGGCGCCAGTTGCCAGGATGGAGAAGCGAGGTACCGGGCGAGAAGTAGAAGGAACGAGGATGAGTGGTGATACCAGAGGAGCAAGATGCGAGGAGAGGGAGGCGAGGGGCGAGGAGAGAGCGGGGAGGAACGAGAAGCGTGCCGCGAGAAGGGGTGCATGATAAGACACTAGCACACGCAGGTCTCCATGGCTTCGGCGCGCGTGTGGCCGAACATCTGGTCTCCTTCGTTCATGAGGCTCTCGTGGGCGACCGGCGCGGTCACAGAGTTCCTTAGGGATCTTCCCTCGGAAAACTCCTGAGAACAGTTTTGAAGATTCGTGGGGCCTCTCGGGGCCCTCTTGGAGCCTGATTTGCGCTTCTCGGGGGCCTTCTCTCTTTGGGGCCTGCTGGTGGTCTCGGGGGTCATCTTGGGGCGTATGGCGCGAAATGTTCGTTCGAGCTCCCCCTCTTGGGGGCCTCTAGGGGCCCTCTTGGGCGCCTCGTGGGCCTTCCTGGGGCCGTCTTGGGGCTCTCATGGGCGCCTCTGAAGCTGTCTTGGGGGAGTTCGGGGGTCTTCTAAGTCTGCTGGAACGCTGTGAATACGGCAAACAACAAAGATGTGGAACATGTACGTTTGGGCTGGTTTGGCCTTTCGAGGCTGTCTTCGGGACCCTTTCAGGCCTCTCTTGGGGAGTCCTGGGGGCCTTTGGAGCAGGCGTCAATCTAATTAAGGCTGTCTTGCGGCCGTCTTGGGCGCCTCTTCGGCCGTCTTTGGGCTCCGCTTGGGCTTACATAGGGCATGGCCCGAAGCCCGCAGGGCTGTCGGAACTGCCCAGGGGGCGCTTTTCGGCCTCCTGGGGCCCCTCGGAATCACCAAATGAAAACGATTGATGCACAGCACCTTCTGGCCCGCGCGGGTTCCGCAGTGTAGAAGAGACTACAGTCAAGTGAACCTTGCTGCTCGTGGGACTTTGCACGGCGCTTCTGCTTCTGAGACTCCCTGCCGACGCCAGGAACCTCCGTTTGCGCTTCGACCCTTGATTTGTCCTGGGCCCTCGTCGAAATCTCTTCGTCGGTCTCGGTCCTCGTCGCGAGCGCACTGCCGGCCCTGGTCCCCGACGCCTACGCGGCCCCGACCGCCCCTGCCGCGGTCGCCCTGGCGCTCAGGCGGGCGGCGGGCGCAGCGCGCGGGGCCGCCGAGCCGGCGAAGTGGCCCCCGAGGGCCTCGTACAGCAGCGTCGGGGCGTTGACAGCAGGAACCCCAAGTAAGGAACGAGGTCCCTTTTTCCCATAAGTCGAACTTCGATTTCCCATTGGGAGCCTCAGGAAAACCTAAGGCAAGTTGTAAAACAAGCAACGAACACCGAGCCCCTCCCCAGCAGCAAGGATTCCTTCTTCAACGCCCCGACTGTAGGAGCGCGACCTTCCCACAAGGCACCCAACTCTGAGACCCCAGGACGTCCCTTGACTTCTGGTATGGGAGCATCACGCCTTCCATAGCAGAACCATCGAAACACAAGAATTCCAGGGCACCCCTGGAGGCAAGCAGGGTGTTTGTGGGCATGGGCCTCCATTGTAACAGCCTCTCCGTGCCAACGCAGTGGCAGCTCGGGTGGCCGCCGCCCCCCCTTTTGACTCAATTTTTCTCTACCATTCGGACTCCTCTTGAATCAGAAGTCGCTGGGGCCCACTTGTGAAAGTGTAAGCGGTCGTCCTGCGGCCATTGTGACGCCATTGCGAGGCCATCGGGGGCCGCTCGTCGATTCATACGCTCGCGCCCCGAACAGGTATCCCGTCTTGCGAAGCACAGCTCCGCGCGGATGCAGCGCAACCGCTCGACTTCAAGCCCGCTGGTATAAGGAGTGCAGGAGCCGCGCGGAGCTGGGCAGAGCCAGCGATCGGGGGCGAACGCTGACTCGTCTGGCGCTCGTTCGGGACCACTTCGGGGTAGAAGCAAGCAGCTGCCGAGAAAGCGTTTTTTTGTTTGCGGGAACCGTCAGGTTTGTCTTGGGATGGTACTTGATGCTCTGTTAGGTTATCCAGGGCCTGTGCTGGGCCGTCTTGGGGCCCTCTTGGTGCGCTTGTGGGGGCCTCTTGGACCATGTTTGGGGCGGTCTCAGAATGACCTGGGGCCGCGTAGGGCCGTGCGGGCCCGTCATAGGGAGCGTGTGAACAAACTGGAAGCACTAGGTTTGTGCTTGATTTTCAAATCTCGTGCGACAGCCCTCGGTGTCCTCGTGGGCTGCCGGCGGGACCTCCTGGCGAGTCTTCGGGCCCTCTTGGGCCGCCGCGGGCCTCGCTCCGGGTGCTCGTGGGCCGTCCTGCCGCTCGAGAGCGTCAGAGCTGTCCTGGGGCCGTCTGGGGCTGGCATTGGGGCCGTCGGGGGACGCGCTGGAGCCGGCGTCGAGCGCTGGGCGGCGCGCGAAGACCTCGCGCTGCTCGCCCCTTTTGACCGCGCTTCGTCCAGGATTGTAGTACTGAAGGGGCCCAGGGACACACAAATAAATACACACAAACAAAAGTATTCCCCATATTTCCCCATATGTTCTAGGTTTTGGTCTTCCCCGCCACTTCCCATATTTTCCCATATTTTCTGGGGAGTCGACGGTGTCTGTGTGTTTCTTTCCCTCCTGAAGTACAGACGACGTCGGGCTTCAATTTCGCCTTCCGCATCTCGCTGAGCAGCGCCAGGGCCCGCTGCCACTGCTCGCCCCTTGAGCACGCGCTGATCCCAGCGTTGTAGCTGAGCAGGGCTGGCCCGTGAACCTGCTGCTCACAAACTCTGTCCGAAGTGGCATGCGGCGGATTCCGGACACCCTGAACCCCAAAGAGCTGTCATCTCTGGGGAGGTCGACTTTTGCTTCCGCCGGCTTCCGCCAGCCCCCCGCCGCCGGAGCCGCCCTCGCTGTGCTTCCCGCCGCCCTCCGCCGACCCTCCGCGGCCTCCCGCCGAGGAAGAGGGGACAGCTCCTTCGACCCTCGAGGGCAGGGCCCTTTCTGGAACGCTCCACGTGCTCTGCTGGCGGGGGTGCTGCCGAAGGTCGCTCGTGCTGACGTCGGCCCCGAGGCCCCGAGCAGCGAGGAGGGAGGCAGAACTGAGCGGGGAGGAGCGAGGGGCAGCGAGGAGCAGCGAGCGAGGAGGGAGGGAGGGAGGCGCCGTCGGGGGGGGCGCTCTCTGGGGCGCCCTCGAGGCCCTGATGAGGGCCGCGTGGTCTGGCGGCAGGGAGGTGCGACGGAGGGGGGAGCGAGGGGGCTTGCAGCAAGGAGAGGGGAGCGCGGAGCGAGCAGGGAGGAGTGCGAGGAGCCAGGAGCGAGGGGCAAGGAGCGAAGTGCTTGACACAGGGCCGAGGAGCCTGGGGAGCCGCCGCGGGGAGCTGCGTGCGTCACCGTCCGCGAGGGCGGAACCGCGTGCAGGGGCGAGGAGGTCGCTTGCCTGCTGGTGTGCTCGGCTGCCGTCTTGCTTGTCTGGCTGCTAGCCTGGTGACCTGGCAGCAGTGGGCCGGATCACCTGTCATCTGTTTTGCTTGCTTCATTGCTTGCCCGTCCGCTTCCTGCCGCTTGCTGACGCCTGCCTGAACTTTAGGGAGACGTCATGTCCTTTCGCGCACGTGCGGACTGGCGTTCCCCGTTGCGTGCTGCTGCTTGATGCTGCTTGCCTGCTAGTGCGCGCTGCTCCTATCTGTCGCCGTTGCGTGCTTTTGGTGCTTGCCTGTGCTGCCTGTCCTGTGGCTGGAGCAGTGCTGCTTGATGCGGGCTGCTGCAGGGTGCTGCTGCGTGCTGCTGCATGCTGCTGCATGCTTGCCGCTGCTGCTCGCTGCGTGCTTCGTGCTGCTGCGGCTGCCCGCGGTCACTGCTTGATGCTGCAGGGCGCTGCTTTTCTCGCTGCGCTGCGCGTGCTGGCCGAGACGGCCTGCTGCTCGTGGCAGGGTCGAGGAGCAGGGAGTGGTGCGGCAGGGTCGAGGAGAGAGGCGCGGTGAACGATCGGCAGGAAACAGCAAGACGGGACGAAGGACGGCCGAGAGGAGAGGGGCGAGGAGGGATGGAGGCAGAGCCGAGGAGGGATTGAGGGAGGTGCGAGCAGCCAGGGAGGAGGAGCAGGGAAGCGAGGAGGCGCACGCACGGAGGAGCAAGGAGAGAGGGGCGAGGAGCCAGCTTGCCGAGCGCATTCTCGCATACCAATTCGTGGTCCTTCGTTCACATTGCGATCGTTTTCTCGCCGCCGTTGCTGGTGAGGTCCCAGGTGTGCTCTGGTGGGGTGTAAGACCGTGCTTCGCACCGACATTCTGCCTCACCCGCCACACCTGCCATGGGTGAGGAGCCGTGGGTGAGAAGCGGTCGGTGGGCGTGAAGTGATAGGCGAGGAGCGGGCAGGGAGGCTTGAGGAGCGGCCGGCACACGAATTCGCAATGCCGGCGGCCTCGGCGCGCGCGCACGCTTTGATCACGCCGGACTGTTCCTCCTGTAGTGGGACAGGCCCGACTTGAGCCGGGTCTCCTCCGAGGTCGCCCACGGGGCCCTCTTGGGGCCAACTCTGGGGCTTCTTGGGCTCCCCTTGGGGCCCCTCCACGCCTCCTGGGGCCCTCTGGGCATCCAGTGGGGCCTCCGGTTGCTTTTGTGGGTGGGGAGGGGGGGGGGGCTCCAGGGGGGCGCTCGAGGGGCGCTGTGGGGCTAGCTTAGGGCGGTCCTGAGCCGCGTGCATGGGGGGGCCAGCCTGGGGCCGTCAGCGGCCTTCCTGGGAGCTCTTTGCGGACCCACCGTGGGCCTCTTGGCCCCTGGGGGCAGTGCCCTGGGCACTCCCAGGCGCGCTGTGGACGGGAACGGTTGTGAATGCATTTATGCATGAACTCATCGCTGTTTTTAATACTAAATCCCTGCATTTGTAGTACATGATCCGCACGCGGAGCATGTTTAAAAACCGGCACTGTACCAAGGGGGACGCGGGCCCTGAGGGACACGGGCCCCGGGCCCCCGGGCCTTCCCCCAAGGCGCGCGCCTCATCCCGAACCGCTCTCTGGCAGTCCTTGGGGCCCGCGGAGGGCCCCGGGCGCCCGAAGACGGCGAAGCAATCTCGGGGCCCGCGTCCCTCGAGACCTGCTGCCCCCACGGCGATCTGATGCCGTCCCCGCCTTGCTCTTCCGATGCGTTGGAGGAGGAGGAGGAGGAGGAGGAGGAGGAGGAGGAGGAGGAGGAGGAGGAGGAGGAGGAGGAGGAGGAGGAGGAGGAGGAGGAGGAGAGGAGGAGGAGGAGGAGGAGGAGGAGGAGGAGGAGGAGGAGGAGGAGGAGGAGGAGGAGGAGGAGGAGGAGGAGGAGGAGGAGAGGAGGAGGAGGAGGAGGAGGAGGAGGGAGGGAGGAGGAGGAGCAAGGGGGAGGGGGAGGAGGAGGAGGAGGCCCTGGGAGGTGCCGGGAGCGTCTTCGGGGCTCCGCGGGCGGCCCGGGGCAGGGGTCCCACGCAGCACGCTGGGGCACCTTGGCCTTCCCGCGCGTGCGGGGTCCTGCACTGTACAGGGCAGGTTTTCATACATAGTTCCCTACCTAGGCTCTGCCTAGAAGGGTTCTTACTCGGTATGCTTAAAGGGCCGCGCAGTGCAACTCGCCCCGGGCGGTTCCCCCAGTGTCCGCCCCGCGGTTCCCCCAGTGACGTCCCGTCAGCTTAGCGTTCCCTATATCATCTTAACTTAGCTTATTTCATCTTAGCTTAGCTTCATCTTAGCTTAACTTAGCTTCACATAGGTGTTGCTTTCCTAGATCCTCCAACTCCTAGGTAGGGTCGCACTGGGATATTTTTGTTTTGGGAACTATAGGAATTTGTATACATGATTTGAATAAACGTATGCATGATCTCATCGTTGTTTTTAATACTAAATCCCGGCATTTTCAATACATGATCCGCACGCGGAGCATGTTTTAAAACCGGCACTGTAAGATCAGTGGCGTTGGGCTCCAGTTTTGCCTCCAACATCTCGCTCAGCAGCGCCAGCGCCAGCTGCCACTGCTCTCCCCTCACGCACGCGCTGATCCCAGCGCTGTAGCTGATGACGTCGGGCGCCAGCTTCGCCTCCCACATCTCCCTAAGCAGCGCCAGCGCCCGCTGCCACTGCTCGCCCTTCTCGCACGCGCTGATCCCAGCGTTGTAGGTGACTAATGCTGACCCGTGGGCTTGCGTCCGCGAACGCTTCCTTGCATGCAAGCGTGAATATCGCTTGCCTGCTTCACTGCTTGCATGGCTGCGAACTGGCTGGCCCGATGAATATCTCGCCCACTTGCCTGTTTTCGATCTGGCTGGCTGCCTGATTGATTGCTTGCACGGTTACTTCGTTTGTTGCCTGCTCCTTCGTTCACCGACGCTTACTGCCACTTGTCGACTCAGTGCTGCTTCCTGCTACTCAGCTGAGTGCTACTTACTACGGCTGCTGACGCATGCAGTCTGCTTGTGACTGCTGCTGCTTGTTGTTGCGGCTTCGCGCCGCTGCTTGCTGATGTCAAGTGCCAACCGGTGCTGCTTGCCTGCTGATGCTCGCTGCTTCTGCTCACCGCAACCACTTACTGCTGCAAGCTGCTGCGTGATACTTATTATTGCTGCTGTTTGCTGCTACTGTCTGTATGCAACTGCTTGCTGGCTACTCCTGGCTGCTGCTGTATTTGCTGCTGCTGCTGCTGCTGCTGGATTTCTGCCAAGTGCTAGGGCTCCCTGGGGCTGTACTGTGGGGGCATACGAAAATCCTCCTGGGGCTGCCTTGAAGGTCTCCTGGGGCCCACTGGCCGTTTGGGGATTTTCTCAAGTCGTCCTGGGTCTTCCACAAGCGCTCGGGGCAATCCTGGGGTTTTCTTAGGGCCGTCTTGGGAGCTTCCTGCGGTGCCCTGAGGCCCTCCTGGGGCCCTCCTGGGGCCCTCTGTGGGCTGGCTGGGCTCCGTCTTGGAGGCGCGACGTGCCACTCCGAGGCCTCTCGAGGCACTGCTGAGGTACGGTGGGGGCGAAAACCTCGGGAAGCGAGAAACATACAGCAACAGTGTCTGCATGCTGTTCAGGTATGTGTGGCCTCTCTTGGATCGTCTTCGGGCCTGTCTGGAAGGGTCTCGTGCGCGTCGTGGCGCTTTTGGGGGGCTCTCGGGCGCGGGCCTAAAGCCTTTGAGGCCTTCGTGGGGCCGAACCGAAGCAACGCAGAACGCGTCTGGGCGTCCAGGTCGGCGTCGCCCCCTTGGGGCGGATCCGCCCGGCAGCGCAGACTATGGACCCTTCTGGCACGCGAGCCGCCATGTGATGTGGGCATGATGACAACGGGCTCCAAGCTCGCCCCCAACATCTCGCCGAGCAGCGCCAGCGCATCCTGCCATTGCTCGCCTTTCTCGCACGCGCTGATCCCGGCGCTGTAGCTGATGGTGTCGGGCTCCAGGTGCGCGTCCCGCATTTCCCTGAGCAGCGACACCGCAAGCTGCCACCGCGCGGCAGTCTCGCACGCGCTGATCTCAGCGTTGTAGCTGACTAGGGCTGACCCGTGGACTTACGTCAACGACGGCTTGCTAGCATGCAAGGGGTAGGATCAAATGCCTGCTTACCTGCTTTCGTGCTGTCCTGCGCGCATGGCTGCTACACTGCTGGCCTGACAACCTTCTTCCCGACGCTACTGCTTGCTGCTGGTTACCGTGTCTGGTATCAGGCTTGCCCTCCTGGGTCGTCTTAGGGGCTCTTCTCGCTTGTCTACAGGCCCTTTGGGGCCATCTTGGGGGTTTCTGCGAGTCCGCTGGCGCCGCCTCGGAGGGCTATCTTGGGGCCGTTGGATGCCGTCCAGGGACCCTCTGGAGCCGTCGCGGAGCGTCCCGGAAGCTCTGAGGGTGCCCTGGGGGCCAACGGACAGAATCAAGACAGAGGCCCCTTGCGCGCAAAGATGCCTGCATTGTAGGAGAGACTAGGGCTGACCTATGGACCGTCTACGAGTGCCAATGGTCAGAATGCTCTCATTGCTTCCGGGTGCGCTGTTTGCTTGATGATTCTCTGAGGGCGTCCAGAGCAGCGCTACAGTATCAGCGCTAGCGGATCCAGGAGCATGGGCAGTAGCAACAGCAGCAGCTCCACCTCCTCCTCCTCCTTCTTCTTCTCCTCCTCGAGCTTGGCTCGTCCTCGTCCTCTGCCTCGGAAGCGTGTGGGGTGTAAGTTTTTACTGATCTGCGGCCTTCTAGGAACATGTCAGAACCGTTTCGGGGGAGCTGCTGGAAGCTTTCCGGGAGCCTCTGGGGAGTGTTCTGGAGGTTGTCTGGGAGACTCTCGGGGGCTTCTTGAGGGCTTGCTGGCAATGTGGGGGGGCGAGAGGGGCGGGGAGCACTCCAAAGTTGGTCCCGTTGGGTCTCCTTTGGGGCTCTGGGGCCGTCGTAGGGGCTCTCTTGGAAGCTCCCATGGGCGCCCTCCGGATGAATTGGGAGGCTTCTCGAGACGAGTTGGGCGTCTTGTGGCTAAAGAAACGACCGCAAGATGCAGTGCAGAGCAACCTATAGAAACAAGATGTATTGTCGTCCTCGTGGCCCTCTCGGAGACCATATGGGAGCCTTGTGGAACATGGTGGGGACCTTCTCGGGCCGTCCGGGGGCCCTCTCGCGCTGCAGAGCGGCGCTCTGGGGGCCTTTTGGGCCACTCGCGGGGCAGGTGGCCGCGGACGCGCCGCCACCGCGGGCTGGCGGGCGGAATTAATGTCCCCTCTGCCACGCGCAGAGCCCGGTATTGAAAATCCACGGCGGGCAGGTCGAAGTGTGGGCCCCGAACGCGCAGATGTCCCCGACGTGAGCATAATAATACTAATACTATTATTATTATTATTATTATTATTAATAATAATAATAATAACAACGGTACTAATCGTGATACAAAAAAAATGAATATGATTTTAAGAGTGATAGTAATACTACTATCCATATGGAAGAGTATGGAGAGCGGCACCAGAGAGAGGGTGTGGAGGCTTCCAGAGACAGAGGAGGAGAAGGAGGAGGAGGAGGAAAAGCAGGACAAGGACAAGAGCTTTCTGGGGCCTGTTTGGGGTCTGGGGCTTCCTTTGGTGCTACTGCCGTGAATGTCTCCGCTGCCCCGCGCATCGCCCGTGGGGGGGACTTCAGGCTTGCTGGTGTGCAAGGAAGAAAAGGAGAAAGTGAGGAAAAGGACGGCGAGCAGAAGGAGGACAGCGACACAGGAGAGGGGGGTGTGGAGTGTGGAGGCACCAAGGAGGAGGAAGAGGAGGAGGAGGAGGACAACACCAAGATCCATCAACGATCTTGCAATGAACCCTCCCCCCAACGTCCTTCTTCACAGGCCCCTGCAGAGATTGAGCCCCGTTGGAAAACAGTCGTTTGGATATTCGACGTCTGCCAACGCACCATTCATGGGACGTCAACGCCGCGAATCACCGTTGATCTTGCGTCTTGACGATCCAGAATGCCAAAACATAATTCCTGGGACTTCAACACCACGAATCTACGTAAGTGTTGCGCCCTGACAGTCCGACATAATGCTAAAATGCAATGTTTGGGACGTTCGCCATGGGAAACGTTGAATCTAATGTAGAACGCTTGCAATCCATGCGCGCGGTGCTGGAACGAGAACGACATTGAAAAAAGAAACCGCCCTCCTTCCGTGAAGCTCTTGCAAAGTTTGAAGGCGAGCGTGCGCGGCGCGGAGGCGAGAACAACATGTCGAAAACGGCCTGCCCTCCACGCGTGCAGCTTCTGCAAGCTCTTAGAAAATGGATGCGCGCAGCGTGCAGGCGAGAGACACATTTTGAAAACGACCTGCCCTGCATTCATCAAGCTCTTGCAGAGTCCAAGCCTCGAGATCAAGAGCGGTGGGGAAATCTCGATTGAAACGCCCGGCCCGCCCTTTCGACTGGCCTCGGGGCGCGACAGGGAGGAGTTCTTTATCAGGACGAGAAGTGGAGGAGGAGGAAAATGAGGAGGAGGATGAAGAGGAGGAGGAGGAAGAGGAGGAAGGAGGAGGAGGAGGAGGAACAGGAAAATACGAGACGAGAGCAGGCAGAAGGGCTATCTCGGGTGTTATTTGGGTTCGGGGTGTTCACGGGGGCTTCTTGCAATCCAAGAAAGGCAACAAGTGCCTGGGCTTGAGACTCCCTTGGGAGCTCCTTGGCAGCTATCGGAAATTTCTTGGGGGCTGCCGGGCATGTAAGAGTCGCCTGGGGCCTTGGAAACATCTGGGACTTTCTTTGGGGCTTCTGAGAATCCAGAAACGGCAGAATGAGCTGTGGCTGGAGGCTCTTGTGGGAGCTCTTTTCCAACTGTCGGACTCTTTTGGGGGGCTGGAAAGCATCTCGGAGCGGTCCTTCTTGGACAGCTCTTTGAGCCCTTTTGGGCCATCTGATGATCTGGAAACGGCGACAGATGCTGGGGGCTGGAGGCTCTCTTGGGAGCTCCTTGGCAACTGCCGTCCTTCTTAGACAACTCTTAGCCCCCCCCTTGGGCCGTCTGAGAATCCAGAACCGCCGAAAGGTGCTGGGGCTGGGGGCTCTCCTGGGAGCTCCTTGGCAATTGTTGGGGTGGTTTTAGAGTATGTCGGAGTAGTGGGAGCAAGCGGCACAAACAAATCTGGGGTAGACGATGCAGTAAATGATTTCGCTGGCCTTCGTGTCCCCGCAGTAGCGGGGGGGCGGGGCATGCAAACGGAGGGCAGACAATCTCGGGCTGTCTGGAGGCCAGGAGGGCGGCACGGGCTGACAATTCAGGGCGGGGGGGGGGCAATTCCGAGCCGGGCAAGCCAAAGCAGCCCGACCGACGGAGGGCGGACAATTCGAAGCCGCAGGGGCGGATAATTCGCGGGGCTGCCTGCGGCCAACCCTGCGTGGAAAGCAGAAATTCTGCTCCGCCGCGCCGCCTTTACACGACGACCTCGAACGCCAGCCCTGCGCGGAAGGCAGACATTCTGCGCCGCCTTTACACGACGACCTCCTCCTCCACCTCCTCCTCCTCCTCCTCCTTCTCCTCCTCCTCCTCGCCTTCCTGCTCCTTGTCATCCTCCTCCTGCTCCTGTTTATTCCTCCTTCTCCTGCTCCGCCTCCTCTGCCGGGGGGGGGCAGACGATTCAAACAACAATTTCCGGCGGCTGAATGCTATTAGTCAGCTCTTGGAGCCCTCTTGGGCCATTTGGGGGCGCTCTCGAGCCATGTTGGGGCCCTCTTGGACTGTCTCGTGTGCTTCTTGATCTATCCTGAGGCCATCGTGTGTGTCTGGAGCCGACTGGTAGCCCAGCTTGGAGGTCTTGGGGGGCCACCTGAAGCTCTGTTAGGCCGTCTGGGGCCTGTCTTGGGCCATCTGGGGGCGTTTTCGGGCCGTCTTGGTGCCCTCGTCGGGGCTTGTCGGGCCATCTTGGGGGCGATCGTTAAGGTGCCTGGCACCGCGTGGGGCCGTTCTGGGCCCGTCATTGGGAAAATGTGGAAAAAACAATCGAAACACACACAACACAATCGAAACACACACGGTCTCGTAGGTCCGTCATCGAAATCCTCGTCGGCCCTCTTGGGTCGTCCCGGGGGCCCACTTGGGCTATCTTGGGGCCTAGGGAGGGTCTAGAGCCGTCTGGGAGCTCAGTGTAGGCCCTCATGGGCAATTTCTGTGGCGCCATGGGGGGCCACCTGCAGCTCTATTAGGCCATCCAGGGCTTGTCTTGGGCCGGCTTGGGACCTTCTTGGGCAATCTTCGTGCGCTCGTCGGGGCCTCTTCGACTATCTTGGGGCCATCGCAAAAGTGCCTGAAGCCGCGTGAGGCCGTTCTGGGCCAGTCATGGGTAGAGTGCGGGGAACACAAACACACACACACAACGTTTCGCATGATCCTTGGCCTCGTGGGGCTGTTCTCGGAGTCCTCGTGGGCCCTCCTGGGCCGTCCTGGGGGCCCGCTCGGGCCATCTTGGGACCACGGTGGAGGTCTGGGGCCGTCTGGGAGCCTGCTCTGAGCCCTACTGGGCAGCTCCTCGGATCTCTCGGGGCGCCACCTGGGGCTCTGCCGGGCTCTCCGGGGCCTGCTCCAGGCCGCCTTGGGGCCTCGCAGGCCGTCTGGGTGGGCTCGTGAGGGCCTCTTGGGCCATCTTGGGGCGATCCTGGCAGAACCCGGAGCCGCGTGGGGCCGTTCTGGGCCAGTCAGGGGGAGAACGTGAAGCACCTGGGTACGTACACCGTTCTTGATCGCTTTTTCGCCTCGTGAGGCCGCCCTCGGGTCCTCTTGGGCCGTCCGTGGGGCCTCCTGGCGAACCTTCGGGAACGCTCTGGGCGCTTGGAGGCGCTCCAGAGCTGCTCTTCCCGAACGCCTGACTCGCACGCGCGCCGCGACTGGAACCGTAGAACAGATGACGTCGGGCTCCAGCTTCGCTTCCCGCATCTTGCCGAGCAACGCCAACGCCCGCTGCCATTGCTCACTTTTCTGGCACGCGCTGATCCCGGCGTTGTAGCAGCTGGCGTTGGGCTCAATATCTTGCTCGCGCCCGCGGCTCCTTGCTGCTGATGTCGGCTACTTGGTGCGGAATGTTGGTCGTGGCCGCTGCTTGCTCGTGTGTTGCTGACCGATGATTCCTGTTGCCTCTCACTGCTGAGGAATCGTGCTGCTGCTGAGTACTGCTGCGTGCGCTTTTCCTTTCACCATGGTTTAAGCATGGGGTTCATATTGGTTGGTTCCCATATCCGAGGAATGGGGTTCTTAGTATTACTGTCACGCCTCTGCGTCCTCATCTGACCTCCTCATTCCCGCCTTCCTCCCTCGCCCCGACTCGCTCACATCCAGACATAAACCCACACTCAGACTCATCCAGACTCATACCCACTCTGGGTTAGTCCGACACACACACACACTCCGACTCACAGGTACTCAAGAGTTTTTCATTTTCAGACCACACATGCTCCTACTCAGACCGCCCAAACTCCGACTCAATGAGCAGTATATTGGCTCACACCCATACCCTGCCAAGTCATACTCAGACTCACCCGCGCCCAAACTCATTCAGAACCTGACCACTCATACTTAGACCACATACACACTCACGCTCCGTCGCACTGATGCTTACACTCTCTCATACTCATACTTTTCAGACTTACTCACTCTCAATCTCGGTCATGCTCTGACCACATACACCTATACCACTCACGCTCATGCTCGCTTATACTCAGACCGTTCACATCCACTTACGCTCACACTCACTCATATTCATAATCATCTTTGCTCAGACCAATCACACTCATATCAGCCCACACTCAGACTCACTGATACTCAGACCCACTAATCATCAGACTTTTCACACCCAATCACACTCAAGCTCACACGTAATCGCTCACACTCATATCACGGATCGTCGGGCCACTCATGCTCATACCAACCCCAACTCGCTCTCGGACTCCCCATACACACACATTCATCCATACTGAAACTCCCCACGCCCAGACCAGCACATATCCGCATTCACATGTACGATGTACCAGGCATGGCGCACGAGCCTCCCAATGGGGAACCGCCAGGAAGTCTTGCACGGGCCCGTTCGCACCCAGATTGCGGGGACCTGAGCGAAACTCCCGTTTCGGCCCAGTGGACGAGTCTCTGCTCAGAGCCCCATACTGACAGAGTCACATGGTCACCGCGATGTAGCAAGCCTGCCATGTGGGCCACCCAAAGGGGATACGCCAGGGGGTCTTGCACAGGCCCGTTGGCGTACTGACTGCGGGGACCTCAGACGGAACGCCCGCTTCGGACTTGTAGGTGCGTCTCTGCTCAGAGTCCCATTGTAACAGCGGTGTAGCAGGCATTGCATTTTGACCACCCGAATGAAGATTACACGGGCGCGTTCGCGCCCAGACTGTGGGGGCTTCGCAAGCGAAACGCCAATCTTGGAGCTGTGCTACCCGGAGGAAAACGCCCAGATTGCAGGAACCTCTCAGCCAAAACGCCCGTGTTACACTTGATGAATCTCTGCTCAAACACGTCGCATCTGTGTAATCAAAATGGGGGCCGCCGGCAGGTGGTATGACACGGGCCCGTTCACACCCAAATCGCGGGAACCTCTGAAGCGAAGCGCCCGTTTTGGCTCAGTAGACAAATCTTCTCTAATAGCTCCATGACCACCACGATGTAGACAGTTTGGCGTTTGGACCACCCAAAGGGGCATCGTCAGGAAGTATTCTACGGGCCCCTTTCGCGCCCAGGGTATGACCTCATATGCACCCAGTTTCCAAGGCGCCTCCACGTAGCCCCGATCCAGTACCACCCAAGCCCACCCACACCAATATTCTCTTCTACTCAGCCGTGCATCTAGAGGATTACACACACAGACTCATTCAAACCCAGGCGCTCATGTGCATATTCGCTCATGCGCAGCTGCTCGTACTCGACTCAGATTTACATCGACTCTAATACCTTAGCGCGCTGGACCATGTGTGCACAAATGGTGGTCTCCTCGTCGAATAACTCCGTTGACGCCTCCGACTCACCTTCCTCTCGCCGCTTCACCCTGTCGTCCTCAATTCTTCATGCTCCGACTCACTCACTCAGACTCACTCGACTCAGAAACATGCATACTCCGACTCGCTCATAGTCCTTTCCGCTCATACTCACGCTCAACTCGCTCGCGCTCAAACTCTCTGCTTGGCGGTCGCGGGCGCTTCCCGGGGATTTCACTTCGGCCGCCTGGGGCCCGCAGCATGCTCCACTGGGCCATCCTGGGGCGTCCTGGTGGCACCCTGGGGCGCGGCGTTGGGGGTCGGCCGGGCTGATTTGCATCCACTTGTGCGAGCATCCTCGGCACTGGCATTGTAAGAAGGATGACGTGTGGCTTGAACTTCGCCACGTACATCTCGCTGAGCAGCGCCACAGCCCGCTGCCACCGCCCTCCCTTCCCGCACGCGCTTATCCCAGCGCTGTAGCTCATGACGTCGGGCTCCAATTTCGTCTCCCGCATCTTCCTGAGCAGTGCCAGGGCCCGCTGCCACTGCTCGCCGTTCGCGCACGCGCTGATCCCGTTGTTGTAGCTGACTGTGGTAAGCCCGTGGGTTAATTTCACAACGCACGTGTCGGTGGTCTCGGCCTTGCTCCCTTCTCCCCGCTGGCCTCTCCTCCCTTCTCCCCTCTCGCTCGTGGCGGCTGTGCTACATCCTCCGAGGCATGGACAAGGCGGAGAGCAACCTCGGCGGCCTGGAGGCCTGGTGCGTGCGCGTGCGCGTGCCGCGCGCAACCCCTCCTCGCTGCGTCTGCTCCTGCTCCGGCCACTGGTTCCCGCCGCCGTTGCCCTCTCCTGCTGCTTCCTGCGGCTCTGCCGTCGCCTCGCAACTGCTGCTTCGGGCTCGCTTCTGCAAGCTGCCGTTTGCCTTCTCTGGCTGCCGCTTTTCTGTGTCCTCGTGCTATGCCAGAAAAAGCCAACACTTTTCGTGCGAATCTCCACACATGCCTGCAACACCAATGACATTTTCAAACTTTATTTTGGCAGTCTCCGTAGTGTGGCGTCGAAAGCAGAGGAATGCCGACACCGACTCTATCATGAAAATGGAGAGCCCTTGCGTCCCTTGCGTTCCAGCACGATTCGAGGGGACATACGGAACATGCCACAAGTTTTTGCCACTTTCCTGACAACGACTCCCTCCTTCTGGCTAGGACGTGATGTTGCGACCACTTCACTTCGAAGCGACAAGTGACGAGGGGAGACTGTGCAAATCAGGAACGCGGAACGAGGATGGGATCGTAAGGAAGGGTGAGCGAGGGCGGGGATGGAGGCCGTCGGAGAGGCCCTGCTTGGGGCCCTCGTGGGCTGGCTGGCAGCCCTCCTGGTCGCTCTTGGGGCCATCTTGGTGTCCCTTGGGCTGCCTGGGTCAAAGTTTTCTCCTAATGCAGTTTCGCTGGAGGGTTCTCATACTGATGAAACATTTCCTCTCACCAGAATCTTCAAAGGGGGCCGGGGGGAAGCGTCTCCCAAGTCCGGCGGCGGCCTGGCAGAGCGGCCCGGCAGTGCTGAGAATCGTCTTCGGGCTCGATGCGGTCCAGAAGTGCGACTTGCTGTTAAGTTCTGTCTCGATTTCGGCCCTCGCAGATCCAGACATGGGACTCACTATGGCGTGCTGGCTCGATTTGGCTAAGACATGCGACTCACCACGGTGTTCTGGCTCGATTTCAGCCCTCGCAGATCCAGAAATGGGACTCACTATAATGTTCTGGGGCCCGAATCCTGGGGCTCGATGTTTTTTTAGTCTGTTCCTATTATACATTCCCTATTTCCTGGGGCTCGAATCCTATTTGTTGTGCATATGTTCCTATGGATTGCCTCTTTTCTGCAGCATACCCGGTGTTTTACGTATACTTCCATACATTGCTCCTCAGCTGGAGCTCGAATCCTATGTTCGATTGTCCCTTTCCTGGCGCTCGAAGCCTACATTATATCAGAGAATGGATGGATTCGGTTTGTGTTCGGGATTCGGTTTTCTGTTTGTATGGGGCCAACGGGGCCAGGAGGACAGCGACGACGACGACGACGACGAGGGCGACGAGGACGAGGGGGAGGAGGAAGACGTCGACGAGGGGGTGGAAGGCCAGCACCCCCATCCGTCCTATCGGCCCAAGCCAAGAGTGAGTCACATTGGAGCCATATTGGCACAATCTTGGGGTCAACTAAGGTTTAATTGGTCATCTTGGAGCAATCTCGAAGTCGTCTCGGACTCATGGGGTGCTTCTGGGGCTGCTGCTACAGATGTTGTTGTTGCTGCTGGCGTTGATGCTGCTGGTGCTGCCTGGGCTGCCCGTGGTGCTGGTGCTGGTGCTGTGCTAAATTTCGGGCCCTCTTGGAACCATCTTGGGGCCCTCTTGTGGCCCTCGTGGGCCTCTTGTAGACCGGCGGGGGCCTTCTGAGGGCCCTTAAGACGCCACCGAGAGGGCCAAGAATTCAACGCATATTTAACACACACCGCCTCCATATTGGAGAGCGTCTTGTGTTAAATTGGTGTTGAATATTCTGGCCCTCTCGGAGCCATCTTGAGGACCTCTTGGGGCCCTCCTGGGCCCTCTAGGGCCCCTGCGGGAGCCCTCTGAGGGCCTTAAGAGGCCTCCAAGAGGGACAATAATTCAGCGCACATGTAAGACAAACCGCCTCCTTATTGGAGAGCGTCTTGTGTTACATTTATGTTGCATTCCGTGCCCTCTTAGAAAACCCTAAGAAGGCCCAAGAGAGACCCAAGAAGGTCCCAAGAGAGATGTTTGTTTAGCTTCCACGCGGGGGGTCACCATATTTCTGCTGTTTGTACAAATGCTTCCTCTTGCAGGGCTCGGCTTGAGGCTCGGAGGGCCTTCAGGAGGGTTCCAACCTGAAGTATTCAAAGACTTCGCGTGAGCTTCGAGTGCGATTGCGCTGCTCCAAGACGGCTCCGACACGGCCCCAGAGCGCTCCAAGACGCTCACAATGGCTTCAAGACGGCCATAGATATCCTGCAGACGCCCCCGGGGGCTCCAAGAGGACCCCCTCGGGGGCTCCACGAGGCCAGAACCATAGTTTTTCTGTTGGTTTTCTGGCGGATTTTAGGGTTCTCGCTTTTTCTGGGTTCCAGCGCTCCAAGACGGCCCGAGATGCCGCCAGGATCGCCCCAAGACGGCCTAAGAGGCCACCGAAGAGGGCTCCAAGACAACCCAAGATGGCACTGAGACGACCCATGAGGCCCACAATGCGGCCCAAATAGCCCCCAGGACGGCCCCAAGAGGGGATCCAGGGGGCCACCGGAACTCTTGTGAAGCGGCGTGGGGGCATGCGGAGAGCCTTCGCAAGTAGACGCGGCGCCGGGGTCACCATGTATCCGAACATTGTACGAATTCGTAAATGCTCTGAGACGATCACCGAGCCTCTTGGGAGCCCTTTTGGTGGCCTCTTGGGGCCTGCTGAGGGTTTCTTGGAGCCTGATAAGGGGCCTCTTGGGTGCCTCTTGAGGTCTGTTGAAATTCTTAGGGGCTTCTTAGGGCGCCTTGGGGGGCCTCCTGGGTCCGCCGGAGATGCTGCAGCACAATTTCCGGGTGGCCCGGAGACCTCTCGGGGCCTTCTTGGAGCTCTCTTGGGGGCGCTCAAGGAGCCCCAAGGGAGCCCCGAGAAAACACAAGAATGTCCAGAAAAATCCCCGTGCCACCCAAAGATGCTGCAGCACCATCTCCGGGTGACCCAGAGACCTGTCGGGGCCCTCTTGGAGCTTTCTATAGCTTTCTTGGGGGCTCCAAGACGGTGGTGGGAAGGGCGGGAGGGTGGGGGGGATCTCCTGGAGATGCGGACGCGGAGGAGGGGGCGGCTTCTGGTGGCCTGACGGGGGCCTCTCGGGCGCCTTTTGAGGTCAGTTGGGGTTTCTTGGGGGCCATGGGGGCCTCTCGGGGCCTCCTGGGGGTCCTGTGGAACCCTTGAGGCGTCTTGGAAGCTTCTCGGGGTTGTCTTGGTACCCTCTCGGGGGCCGAGAAGCGATGTTGCTGCTGCTGCTGTTGCTGTTGCTGCTGCTGTTATTGTAGTTGTTGCATGTGTAGTTGTAGTTGTGGTTGTAGTTGTAGTTGTTGTAACTGTAGTTGTTGCTGCTGTTGTCGTCGCTGTTGTCGTCTGTTGTAATGGTAGTTGTTGCTGTTGTTGCTGCTGCTGTTGTTTTTACTTGTTGCTGGTGGTGTTTATTGGTGTTGTTGATGTTGTTGTTGTTGTTGTTGTTGTTGTTGTTGTTGTTGTTATTGCTGTTGTTGTTGGTGCTGCTGCTATCGTCGTTGTTGTCGTTTATTATTGCGGTTCGCTGTCGTGCTATACGCCGATATTTCAAATGTAGACGCGCATGCCATCAAACAAAAACACATATATTGCACCACATATATTGACCAGACCGATTGTACCACGTAGGTTGCGCACCACCACATCTTTTGCACCACATCGGTTGCACCACACACACATATATATATATATACACACGCGCCACAGAATGCATTCCACCATTAATGTTGCATCATCGCATGTTTGGAGGGCGAGAATGGCCTGATCCCTGTATTTTCAACCCCGGGATGGAGCGCGATCCTTGTCGGAACGGGCGGCAACAATTCAAATCATCACATGTTTGGGCGGCGAGAACAGCCTGATCCCTGGTTTCTGATCCCCGGAATGGAACGCGATCCCTGTCGGAATGGGCGGTTCCAGTAGAAACCATCACATGTTTGGGCGGCGAGAACAGCCTGATCCCTGGTATCTGATCCTCGGAATGGAACGCGATCCCTGTCGGAACGGGCGTTTCCAGTAGAAGCCATCACATGTTTGGGCGGCGAGAACAGCCTGATCCCTAGCATCTGATCTCCGGAATGGAACGCGATCCCTGTCGGAACGCGCGCGCCGCTTACTATCCACGTGAACCATCGTTTTTTGACCCCCCCCCTTCCGACAAAAACTATGGTTCACGTGGATAGCAAAGGGCGCGCGCGTTCCGACAGGGATCGCGTTCCATTCCGGGGGTCAGAAACCAAGGATCAGCCTGTTCTCGCCGCCCAAACATGTGATGATTTATATTGGAAATACCCGTTCCGACAGGGATCGCGTTCCATTCCGGGGATCAGAAACCACGGATCAGGCCATTCTCGCCCACCAAACATGCGATGTTTTTTGTCTAGCAATCTATGAGGTGCACAACTGGTTGGGCGCAGTCGACGTGGTGCAACCTAAACGGTGCAATGCATGCTATGGTATGTATGGGTCGCAGTCGACGTGGTGCAATCTACGTGATGCAAAATATGTGGTGCGCAATTTACGTGGTACGCTCGGTCTGGTGCAATGGCGTGCGCGTCTACCCATAAACTGACGATAAATATAGCACGACAGCGAACCGCAACAACGAACGACAACAACGACAACAGCAGCAACAAACACAACAACCAACACCAACAACCAACACCAACGCCAACCAGCAACAACCAACAACAACAACAGCGACGACGACGATGACGACGACTACTACCACTACTACCACTACTACGACTACGACTACGACTACGACTACTACGACTACTACGACTACTACGACTACTACGACTACTACGACTACTACGACTACTACGACTACTACGACTACTACTACTACGACTACTACGACTACTACTACTACTACTACTACTACTACTACTACTACTACTACTACTACTACTACTACTACTACTACTACCTACTACTACTACTACTACTACTACTACTACTACTACTACTACTACTACTACTTACTACTACACTACTACTACTACCACTACCACTACCACTACCACTACCACTACCACTACACACTACCACACTACCACTACCACTACCACTACCACACACTACACTACCACACCACAACAACAACAACAATTACTAGCACGTGGGGACACACCGTTCTCACCAGTGCCAGGGTTTTCATAGGAGGCGGGCAATACCCCCACTTTGTGGGGGGGCCGGTTCAAGCTCTACCAAATTTCCAAACGACTCTTCGCCACCACCCACACCCAGCTTCCCGCCCTATGACGTTCGGACACTTCACTTCGTGGCATGCGGACGACCGTGGCTACTATTCAGGGCCCCGCGGCCGACGACGACGGCGTGCGCGCGCGAAGAAAAAACGAATGTGTCCCGCATGGTATTATTTGACAGGGATGATGGCCCTGGCAGGTGCGCAACCGTTGTTGCAGAAGTTCGAAAAAGTTGCTCGCAAAAGCCCGTTTGACAGAAATGTTTAAAAAGTGTTGGGTTTCCTACGAATCCGCAAGAGCGCGCGGGATGAAATTTTGACATTTTTTTTTTGAAAAACCATTGGTTTTTTGATGTTTTTATGTTAAAATCGCTACGAACACTAAGGTTTTGGAAGGATTTCGTCTTGCGCGCGCGAATGTCCACTTTACCTTATTTTTTGCAAGGGATTCTTGAAGTTTGGTTATGTTAGAACAAGAAATGTCCACTTTAGCTTATTTTTTGCAAGGGAAAACCGATCGTAACAACACAACCGGATCCGGACCAACCCGTTTTGCCTGAGACTTCCTCACGAAAATGATGAAAATGAGGCTGCGGCCTAGGCGCGGCGGGGGGGTCGTGCACCAGGGGTCCCAACAATAATTATTCTTTAGAAGTAATAACGTTCAACAACAACAACTACTACTACTACTACTACTACTACTACTACTACTCTACTACTACTACTACTACTACTACTACTACTACTACAACTACAACAACAACAACTACTACTACTACTACTACTACTACTATACTACTACTACTACTACTAACTACAACTACAACTACAACTACTACTACTACTACAACTACAACAACAACTTCTACTACTACTACTACTACTACTACTACTACTACTACTACTACTACTACAACTACTACTACTACTACTACTACTACTACTACTACTGCTGCTGCTGCTACGGCTACTACTACTACCACTACTTCTTCTTCTTATTATTATTCCTCTTCTTCTTCTACTACTACTACTACTACTATTACTACGATTAAACAAGTACACCAACTCCAACAGCAGCAGCAACAACAGCAACAACTACAACAACAATCTCGCTTCTCGGTCCCCGAGTGGGTCCCGAGACAACCCCGAGAAGACGCTTCAAGGGTTCAAGAGGACCCCCAAGAGGCCCTGAGAGGTCCCCAAGAAACCCCAACAGACCTCAAGAGGCGCCTGAGAGGCCCCCATCAGGCCCGAAGAAACTGCCCCCCCCTCTTCCGCCCTCCCCCTTGCCGTATACGAGCCCCCACGTGAAAAATCCAAGAGGGCCCCGAGCATCTCCGGGTGACCTGGAGACTGTTCGGAACCCTCTTGGAGTTTCCTCGGGGCCTCCTTGAGCGCCCTCAAGCCGTCCTGGAGCCCCAAACGAGAGCTCTAAGAGGGCCCCGAATGGTCTCCGGGTCACCCGGAGATGGTTTTGCAGCATTTCCCGGTGGCCCCGAGACTTTTCGGGACCCTCTTGGAGTCTTCTCGGGGCCCTCTTGGGACCCCAGCAAGCCCCCAAGAGGCCCCCCGAAGGGCCCCCCCAAGACGCCCTGAGGAGCCCCAAGAAGTATCAACATATTGAGGCGCCCAAGAGGCCCCTTTCAGGCCCCAAGAAATCCCCAGCAGGCCCTCAAGAGGCCCCCAAAAGGGCTCCCAAGAGGCTCGTCGATCGTCTCAGACATGTACGAAATCGTACACTGTTCGGATGTGTGGTGACCCTGGCGCCGCGTATACTTGCGAAGGCTCTCCGCATGCCCCCACGCCGCTTCACGAAAGGCGATCCTGATGCACAAAATCTCACAACGTGAGTTCTGGTGGCCCCCTGGGTCCCCCCTTGGGGCCGTCCTGGGGGCCTCTTGGGCCGCATTGTGGGCCTCATGGGTCGGCTTGGTGCCCTCGTGGGTCGTCTTGGCACCCTCTTCGGGGGCCTCTTGGGCCGTCTTGGGCCGGTCCTGGTGGCTTCGTGGGCCTTCTTGAAACGTTGGAACCCCGAAAAAGCGAGAACGCTAAAATCCTTTAAAAACAATTGAACAACTGTGGTTTGGGCCTCTTGGGTCTTGGGGCCCCTGGGGGGTCCTCTTGGAGCCCCCTGGGGGCGTCTGCAAGGTCTCTTCGGCCGTCTTGAAGCCATTGTGAGCGTCTTGGAGCGCTCTGGGGCCGCCTCGGAGCCCTCTTGCAGCAGCGCAATCGCATTCGAAGCTTACGAGAAGTCTTTGGATACCTCAGGCTGGAACCCTCCTGAAGGCCCCCCGAACCTCGAACCGAGCCCCGCAAGAGGAAGCAATTGTACAAAGAGCGGATGCATGGCGACCCCCCGCGAGGAAGCTAAAACCCCTCTGTTGGGATCTTCTTGGGTCTTGGGCCGTTATTTAGGTTTTCTAAGAGGGCCCGGAATGTAACACAAACTTGACACATCACGCTCTCCAATAAGGAGGCGGTTTGTTTTACATGTGCGTAAAGTTATTGGCCCTCTTGGAGGTCTCTTAGGGCCTCCAGAGGGCTCCAATAGGGCGAGGGCCCCAAGAGGGCCCCAAGATTGCTCCAAGAGGATCCAATTTTTCAACACAGATTTAACACAAGACGCTCTTCAATAAGGAGGCGGTTTGTGTTAGATATGTGTCCTCTTAAGGGCCGTCAGAGGGCTCCCGCAGGGCCCCAAGAGGCCCAGGAAGCCCCCGCGAGGGCCCCAAAATGGCTCCAAGAGGGCCCGACATTTTATAAAGCACCAGCACCAGCACCACGGGCAGCCCAGGCAGCACCAGCAGCATCGACTCCAACAACAACAGCAACATCAATAGCAACAACAACGAGAGAGGCAGCAACAGAAAGATGATTCCAAGATGGACACAACAGGGTTTTGAAAGGATCACGAGATTACCCCTGTCGCCCCAAGATGCCCACCCCTGCTAAGCAACGGCCCCATTATGACCCCAGGGCGACCCTGCGGCCCCAAGAGAAAACCGAGACGAGCCCTCTGTCTTCCGACTGAACTAAGGCTACTGCGTGACCCCGATGTTAAGGGGCCCCGGGACGACCCCACGAGCCTGAGACGACTTCGATATTGCCCCAAAATGACCCCTTTCAAACCCTCGTTGGTGACCGCAAGATTGTGTCAATATGGCTCCAATGTGACTCCGATGCATTTCTTTCTTCTGCCCTTGCTCTTGGCTTGGGCCGATAGGACGGATGGGGGTGCTGGTCCTCCACCCCCTCGTCGTCGTTTTCTTCCTCCTCCCCCTCATCCTCGTCGCCCTCGTCGTCGTCGTCGTCGTCGTCGTCGCTGTCCACCTGGTCCCTTGGCCCCATACAGAACACAAAAACGAGTCCCGAACACAAGCCGAATCCATCCATTCTCTGATTCCGTTTTACATATGTGCCTATCGATTGCTCCTCTCTTGGGGTTCGACTCTGGTGTGTTTTACGTATGTGCCCTATACATTGTCCCTCTGTTGTGGCTCGGATCCTATGTGTGTACGCATGTGCCTATATATTGCCCCTCTCCTGTGGGTCGAATCGCAACGCATGCACGTGCCTATAGATAGCCCCCTCTCCTGGGGCTCGAACCTGGTGTGTTTTACGTATGTGTGGCTCGAATATTGTGCGTTTACGTGCCTATACAACTTAACACTACGATTACCAATCTCCCTCCTCCCCTGAAATTGTCCAGAAGATCCTCTGCCCCCTCCGCGTATTTTTGTCTACGCACAAGATGCCACACATTTGTATATAAAACATCTGACTGTTTTCGGTGTTTCAAAATGGTGCTCCGCTGCAGCGTGGGCCTCATTCTCGAATCGGCGTTTTATTCCCGCTGTTCAGAATATCGCTCTTGTCCCAGCGCTGGCCACTTTTCTGGGTCCGAGTCTTGCTTCGTTGGGGCCCCTCCCTTCGTTTTCCCTCCTCCGCCTTCCCCTGGTCCTCCTGATCCTCTCATAACCACTTGATGTCCTGCTGCTGCTGCTGCTGTTCGTCTCGCCCCCGCGTGGGCTACTATTCAGAATTCGAATATTTCTTTATCGTGGTCGTCCCTCGATTTTCCACTCCTCCGCCTTCCCCTGGTCCTCCTGTTCCTTCCGATCCTTCCGCTTTAGTTCCTGCTGCCGCTGCTGTCCTCGTCCTTTTCCTCCCGCTCATCGTCCTGCTCACCCACCACCTCCCCCACCAGTTCACGCAGCCCCTTTTTTTCTTCAAAAAGTGTGCATCTCACGAAGTGGTCTTTCTGTGAGAGTCGCAGGTCGGCTATGACACGCGTCCGCGGATCAAGAAACATCAGCGCCATGGGAGCGGACGGGAGGGAAGGATAGGATAGGATGTCAGATGAGGCGCGAGCGCACGAAACCTGAGATTGTTTATTTTCTGTGGTTCGAATCCCGTGCACGTATGTGCCTATAGCTTTCCCGTCTCCTGTGGCTCGAACCCTACGTATTTTACGTACGTGCCTACAGATTCCCCCTCTCCTGTGGCTCGAACCTTTCTGTGTCCTACGTATTTGCCGATCGCTTGTCCCTCCCTTTTGGTTCGAAACCAGGGTGTTCCACATCTGTGCCTATATATACATGTTATATATATATATACACATTGCCCCTTCTTTGTGCTATCTGCAACCATTTTGGCCCCGCGGCATCCAAGCTCTCGGTTCAACGACTCTAGCACGCCATGCCGCCAACCTCTCGTACATTTCTCTGCGTCATTATGTCCGCGATCACCTTGCTGATTTGGCTTTTCGACCCATCTCGTCTTCAAGAACTTCTTTCGCTGCTCAGCGCAATGCTGAGGAAGCGCGCTCTTATTGGTTTATCGACAACAATGAATCGCGTTTCACAGTTTTTCAGCGTCAGTATGCCCAAGACTCCAGTACCATGCTGGCGCAGCATCGTGGGGGCTGCGAGGATGCACAACGTGCTGTCAACAACAACACAACACGCTTGCGTTGGGGAAGCCCGGGAGACGATGCGCAACTTGCCGCCATCAACGCCAGCAGTTCAGCTCCTGCAAAAGCTGTCAGCAGCGACGACAATAATGAATTGCTACTGCAGTTGAAGCGACCACATTGCGATGCAACGTAGCATCGGCGTTATTGGGGGAGGCCGGGCCGCTCTTTGACAGGTGAAGCAACGGGAGAGTGGCCGAGCATGGTCGGAACGTTGGGAACAGCAAGCCGAACTGTGGTTCTCCGTCGTGGAGCCATCACGACTGACCGTGTGCGGGTTGCCGAAATGCGCTGTTTTTTCGCGCCGATCCAGGTGCTTCTGGCGACCGTTTGAAGAACGTGGCTTGAGATCTGGGTGCGGGCTTTGCTTCCCGGCGCTGCTGGTTCGGGAGGCCGCGTGAAGGTTTGCAAGGAGTTTTGCGGCGCTGCCCAGTGCAATCGCGGATTCGTAGCACTACGCCTGGAATGGCCGCAGCTTGCAAGCTGATGCAGACAGGTGGTTCACAGAGACACACTGACGCCTCTGCCTACGGCCCCGCGCTGGGGGATCTGGACAGCGTCATGGACCACTAAAGCGCGACCTAATCGGCCACGCATGTGGTCAACCGACAACTTCGTGAGCGGTGACGAGCGAACACTGGGCTCTTGTCATGAGACTGGCAAGTAATTACGTTGCGGAGGTGTTCGATGTCATCACCTGCACACCTACAAATACGGTTCTGCAATGTGCATCCCGCGCAATGCCATGATACGGAAAGCGAAATCAGGTAATCAACCGTTCATCTCTTCGAGCACGGTGCTGCTCAGCCTGTTGCGCCCATGCTCTCGCGACAATAATACTGCTCAACTTGTTGCGTCCACGCAATCATGAGAATGGCGCCTGAGATCCACGGCGCTGCTCAGCCTGCGGCGCACGTCATGTTCCGCGAATGCCGAGCCGAGAGAACAACACACCATCATCTTCGAGCCTTTCCTTCCTGTTGTGACCATGGGGTCGTTCGGTCTCTTGCGGCCGTAGATTCGGTCTAGAGTATAGAAGATATTCGTATACAAGAGGCGCCCCTGCCCCTCCGAACCCTCACCCCTCTCGTTGATACCGTTGGATGGGTAGACAAACCGACGGATAGAGGCCAATACTTATTACATACGCCAGATGCCACCCTGGCTTGAAGGAACTGATTTCAATTAGAATCCGCTCTTGCTCGAGCCTTTCTTCCACCGCGCATGATAGGCCAGCAGCGGACGCTCGAGAAGTACTTGGCATGGCAGCAGCCGCGCGCGAAGGCGAACCTGCTCCCAGGCAGGGCAGACGGCCACGATAACGAAGACAACTGCTGGCTGCCTGTGGCCGCCGGCCATGATGCTTGCGCGGCCCTGGCGATGCCACGGCCCAGGCCTGCTCGCTGGTGCTGCGCTGCTCTCTCGCGCCAAGTGGCCGCTGCGCTCGCAGGGGATCTGCGCGACCTGACGAAGCTGCGGGCGGGGCAACGACGCGTCTCGTGCGGTGGGAATAGCCCTCAAGGCAGGATCATGGACTAACAAAGAACGACCTAATGGGCCACGCGTATGGGCAACTGACAGCTTCGTGAGCGGAGACGGCCCAACTTTGGGATCTCTCCGTGCAACTGGCAGGTACGTCGCGGAGGTGTTCGACGGCATCACCTACAAATGCGGTTTTGAGATGTGCATCCCGCACAGTGCCGTGATACAAGATGCAAAGTCTGGCAATAAGCCGTTCATCTCTTCGAACACGGCGCGGCTCAGCCTGTTGCGCCCACGCGCTCGCGACAACAGTGCTGCTCAGCCTGTTGCGTCCACGCATTCATGACCACGGTGTGCCTGATATCCCCGGCGCTGCTAAGCCTGCGGCGCGTGTCGTGTTCCGCGAATGCTGGACGAGAGGGAAAACCGCCATCATCTTCCATCCTCTTCTCCCCGGTCCACAAAGCCCACTGGAATCTTCCTCCTGGTTTAAACGGGATCGCGGAGTTTCGTCTGAACCATCATCAACATCAACATCACCATCATAGACATAATCAACAATCTCATCCTCATCGTTTTACACATGTGGGACATCTGGAAACCTCCACACTTTAGCTGAGACGGTCCAGAATCGGCCCACTAGAATGTTCTGGCTCGATTTGGTTCAAGAGTGATTCTCACCATAATGTTCTGGCTCGATGTGACCCAGAAGTGCGATTCACGATTTGTTTTGGTGTCAGCCCTCCCGGATCCAGAAATGAGACTCACTATGGTGTTCTGGCTTGATTTGGCCCATCAAATGAAATTCTCAATTGAATTCTGGTCCAGTTTCTTGTTGCCCAAATCTTCAGAGTGGAGGCCAAGGGGAGGCGTCTCACGGGTCCAGCCGCTGTCCGGAATCGAATCACTATGGTGTTCTGGCTGGAATTCAGCCCTCGTCGATCCAAAAATGAAATTCACTCTAGTCTCATGGGTCGATTTGTTTCAGAAATGACAACCGTTATCGTGCTCTGGCTCGATTTCAGCTCTCCCAGATCCAGAAATGCAGCTCAGTATGGTGTTCTGGTTCGACTTTGTCTAGGCATGGAACTCACTAGGGAGTTTTGGCTGGGATTCAAGCCAAAACTTATCTTCATAATCTTTACAAAGGGGGGGGCGAATAATCTGGTTCGCTTTCAGCCCTCGCAGATTCATAACTGAGACTCGCTCTGGGATTCTGGCTCGATTTGGTCCAGGAATGAAGCTCACTACTGAAGCCTGGCTTGATTTAAATTCAAACATTGTTTTCCACGAGATTCTCCAAAACGGGGGCCGGATGTTCTCGCCCGATTCCAGCCCTCGCAAATAAGAAATGAGACTCGCTCTCGTGTTCTGGCTCGATTTGGTCCAGAAATGAGGCTCAGGTGATCTGCCTCGATTCCAGCCTTCCCAAATCCAGAAATTAAGCTCCGTATGGTGTTCTGGTTCGATTTGTTTCAGGAGTGGGATTCACTATTGTGTTCTGGCAAGACTTCTAATCAGAACTTCTCATCACCAGAATCTTCAGAAAAGGGGGGCCGAGTGTTCTGGCTCGATTTCAGCCTTCGCAGACCCAGAAATTAGACTCACTAATGTATTCTGGCTCGATTTCATGGTCCAGACATTGTGGCGGTGGTATAGGATTCTCACAATTCCATGTCCTAGGTCCAGAAAGTGTGGCAAGGCCATCTGGTCCATAATGCTGTTCCCAGCGCGCTCATGTCACCATGCCGACATCACGAACGTCACTCTTATCAGCAAGTTCGACGCCGAAATCGTATCGACAATCTGCTAATGTCGTTCTCGCAAGCCGACGTTTCAAGCGTCCATCCGCCCCATCACCTCAGCAACTATTCGGGTGTTTTGCCGGGGTATTTTTGGAGGGCGTCGGGGCGGTCTTGGGGGGGGGGGCATATGTTTTTTTTGGGGGGGGGGGCCTGGGGCCACTTCGCCCTGTGGGGGGCCTCGGGTCGTGCCGTCTTGGAAGCCATCCGGGGTCACCTTGGAAGCGTCTTGGACCGTCCTGGGCCGTCTTGGTGAGCCCCTGAGGTCGCCAAGCTCCTTTCGGAAGCCACCGAAGGCTACTGTGGAACGGTGAGCCCGCTAAGCATTCCCACGCGGCGCAAGCGCGAATCGTGATGACGGGCCCCCGCCCCCACTCTCCTTTCCCCGGGTCACGCCTGTTATCGCCTGGGGATAAAACGAACGGTCTGCATGTTGTGCTAAGGAGTGGCTGCTCGCAACATGTGCGAACAACACATTTCGTTTTTTTTGTGTTGAGATTTGGGCCTCCGAGGGGGACGCCGTGGACGGCCTGGGGGCGTTATGGAAGAGGTTTGCGCCATCTGGGGGCCTCCTAGGTCTACTCCAGTGATGCTTCAGGGGCCTCCTGGGCGGCTCTGTTGAAGAATTTGTGGGCCATTCGGGCCGTCCTTGGGTTCTTTTGGGGGGGGGGGCCCTCTGGGAAACCCTGGGTGCCTATGCGGATCGGTCGAGGGCGAGGTCGCTGCCACTGGCGACTGTTTCGCACGCGCTGCGACCAGTATTCTGGTACAGTTTATGTTGGGCTCCAACTTCGTCTCCCGCATTTCGCTGAGTAGCGCCAGCGCCCGCTGCCACTGCTCGCCCTTCTCACACGCGCTGATCCCAGCGCTGTAGCTGATGACTAGTGTGAACCCGTGGATTACATCCACGGTGTGCTGGACCTGGGACTCGCACGCCGTGGGTGAACAACTCATCGAAGTTGAACAGCTCAAGCTGGAGGGCGGCCCCAGAAGGGCCAAACAACTTCCCAAAGACCACGGGGGCGCCCCCCGGCGGGTGCTACAGCAACGGGGTGCGTTGTAGTATCCGCGGTGGCTGTGTAGGGAGAGCTCGACGGCCAAAAGGGCTCCAGGACGGCCGAAGGAAGGCCCAAGACACACCTCAGCGGGTCTGCAAGGGGTATTCTACAACGGGGAGTTCGTTGTAGCAACCGAAGGGACTTCCTTGGGACGTCTCCCAGGCGGCCCGGGGAAACCCCACGGCTGATGGTGCGTCTTGGGTGGCCACCTGAATCTGCAGTAAGCCGTCGGGGGCCTATCCTGGGCCGGCTTGGGGCCCTCTTGGGCTGTCTTGTTGCGCTCGTCGGGGCCTCTTGGGCAGTCGGTGGGCGATCGCGAACATGCCTCAAACTGCGTGGGGCCGTTCTGGGCCCGTCACTGCGAGAAGTGTGGGGGACATTAGAGCCCGCGGCGAGGCTTCATCGGAGCCCGCGGCCAAGGCCAGACAAATGTGACATCCTTGTTGGTTTTGTCCTAAGGCTCTTCGGGGCTGTCGTGGAACGCTCGAAAGTCCTCCGCGGTTCCCCGTCCGGCGCCGTTGACGCCGCTTGTGCAGCCTCGGCGAGGCCCCATCGGGGGCCGCGGGCGCGGCTGGACAAATTTGATTGACATTCTTGTTGGTTTTGTCCGGAGGCTCTGCGGGGCTGTCTTGGAACGCTCGTGGAGTCTCCGCTGGGCCCCATCGGGGCCCCATCGGGGGCCGGGGGCTGGCTCGAGGGGCCCGTGAGGCTCTCTGGGCCTGTCTTGGGCCTGTCTTGGGGCTCTCTTGGGGCCTCCTGCCTCGGTCTGGGGCCCTCACGGGCCCCTGCGGGGCTGTTATATGGGGCTACTGGGGTCGACTGTAGGGGGGCCGGGGCCGTGCGGAAGCCCGCTTGGGACCGTTCTGGGGCTGTCTCGGGGGGCCCGTGAGGCTGTATAGGCCCGTTTTGAAGCTCTCTTGGGGCGTCTGCGGGCCGTTTGAGCCGTCCAAGAAGCTATGGTGGAAGCGTCTCGGGCGAGACTGAAACCAGTTCGGAGCTCCCAGGAGCTGTCTGGAGCTGTTCCGGGCCGTCTGGGGCGTTTCCTGGCCCGACATGGAGAGAACCTCCAAAACTTACAAAAAAACTTTGAACACGCACGAATTTTAGCCAATCGGGCCGTCGTGGGGGTTCTCTTCGGCCGTCTTGGAAGTCTTTTTCTGGTCCTGTGGCCCCCCAGAAAGTCTCGGGGGCAGCTTTGGGCCTCGGTGGGGCTTCTCGTAGCTTTCTGGCGCTCTCTGGAGCGTCCGAGAGCCGCCTTGGGCGGTCGAGGGCCGTCCCAGGAGCGCCGGCGACCAGATAGGCCCGCCCCCCGCGCGTGGGCGGCCGCCCCGAGCCAGCGCTGGTCCCAGTACTGGTATTGTAATATAGACTACAGTCGAGGCGTTGACCTAAGGAACGATAAAGAAGGAACGAAGCCCCTCTTTATCCCAAGGAATAACGCATAAGGAACGATAAATAATAGATAACGCATAAGGAGCTGTGAATAACGCATGTAAAACCTAAGGAGCGACCGAGCCCCTTTTGAAAAGTAAGTGTTCCTTATTCAAGCCGCTCACTGTAGGGCTGACCCGCGGCCTACTGGCCGCGGAATCTGCCTGCCACGGTGTGGGGCCCGCACTGGGGTCGCTCATGTGCCTGGTGCATGGGAAAATCACCGATGGGACGCTGGACTAACTGTCCATTTCGTGTACTTGGGCTGCGCGTTCGGAGCCTTCTCGGGGTGTCTGGACAGTCTTGGGGCCTTCTTCGGGGCATGCTCGGGACATCTCTGTGGTTCCTATC
This sequence comes from Prorocentrum cordatum, assembly GCA_963575745.1. Taxonomy (NCBI): domain Eukaryota; class Dinophyceae; order Prorocentrales; family Prorocentraceae; genus Prorocentrum; species Prorocentrum cordatum. The sequence continues at coordinate 144,078 of CAUYUJ010017391.1, read as the reverse complement.
GGCTTTTGGGTAATTATTGGTGCCCTCCTCGTCCTCCCCTGGATCTTTCATCCCGTGGATCTTCGTTCGGAGCCGTCTCGGGGTGTCTGGGCCCTCTTGGGGCCTCCTTCGGGTCATGCTCGGGACATCTCGGTGGGTCCTGTCGGTTTGTGTTGCAAGTGTGGGCGTCCTCATCTTCGGTCGTCAGTCGTCGACGCTCCCCGGGAACAAAAAACATCGAAGGCCTCTCGGGGGCCGTTTGGGGGCCTCATTTCGTCCTTCTGGGGGTGTGTCGGGGCCTTCTTGGGCCGTCTGGAGTGCCCCTTGGGCTGTCTTGGGGCGATGTGGGGCCGTCTGGGGCGCCTCTCGGGTCATCTTGGGGCCGTCTTGGGGCAACCTTGGGCCGTTATTTGGCGCTCTCAGGGCTGTCTTGGGTGCCTCTCGGGCCGTCTCGGGCGCGTCTGGAGCCAGCCCGGGGCCGTCTCGGGCAGTCCTGGGGCTTTCCTAGGGGCGTCTTGGGGTGATTTCGGGGGCCTCTGCAGCCGTCTTGGGGACAGCGCAAGCGGAAAAACGAGCGCGTCCCGAGTGATGTTTTCCGCAGGGAACGACATGATTTTGCCTCTTGGGGTTGGTGCCCCCCCCAATCTCTGACGCAGAATGTACAAATACCATTTGGGATTCGATGATTTTCGCCTCCCTCTTGGAGCCCTGCGGAGCCATCCCGGGGCCTCTCAAGGGGCATCTTGGCGCCATGTTGGAGCGTCTGCGGTGTCTGTTTGGCGGTCGTGGGCGCCTCCGGGCGGCGGCTCTCTTGGGCTGCGCGGGGCCCTCAAAAGGCTCCGCTGGTCCGTCTGGGGGCGTTCTGGGAGCGCCCAGGGTTGCGTTCAGGCGCGCCGCGACCTTGCTCCTTACTTGACCCTGATGATCGTCTGATACGCGCTGGCGCCAGCATTGTAGTAGACATGACATTTGGCTCTAGCTTCGCCCCCCGCATCTCGCTGAGCAGCGCCAGAGCCCGCTGCCACTGCTCGCCCTTCACGCACGCGCTGATCCCAGCGCTGTAGATGACTAGTGTGTACCCGTGCTTGCTGCCGCTGGCGGCGGGGGTTGCCGAACCATAGGTGGGTCTGCAGGCGACAGTCACATGCCAGATGAAGGGCGAATTTGTACTCGCACAGGTCGTGGGAAACGTTGGTCCTAAAGGAAATATCCGGTCGGTGTGCTGCATGGACTAGTCAGATCGGCTCTGGTGCTCGTAGTTCGTTGTTAACGTATCCAGTCGGTTCGGCCTTTGCGGTCCCCTCGGGCTCGCGGCTGGACGGAACTCGGAAGCCTGGTGCCGCCGACGCCGTCGCCGTCGCCGCCGTCGCCGCCGCCGTCTTCGCCGTCGTTACCGTCGTCGTCGTCGTTGTCGTCGTCGTCGTCGTCGTCGCTTTTGCCACCGCCGCTGTCGCCTTCGTCGTTGCCGCTATCGCCGCCGTCGTCGCTTCGTCGTCGTCGTCGTCGTCGTCATCATCATCGTCGTCGTTGTCCGATGGACACGGGAACAGCGAGCGGGGCACACGGGGGGGGACGCTCTCCAAGGCTCGCACCTCGAGCCTCGGGAATCGAGGCCCGAGGAATTGTGTGGTTCTCGCAGAGGCCCCCTTCGGCGCCACGGCCGGACGCAGCTCGAAAGAGCGGTGCGCGTGGACCCCAAGAGGGGTCCGGAGATCCATTCGCTTCTCCTGTCTCGAAGGTGGGGGCTCGAAGCCTTCTTTGGCCCTTGCGGAGGGGCCTTCTCGTCGCAACGGGACGGGTCGGATCCACAAACCTAGTGCGCTTGGACCCCGGGAGCGTCCCGCGGGTTCTAGGGGAGGGGGGGGCGCCAGAGCGCAGAGGCTGGGGGCAGGGAGGAGGTCCGGCCGAGAAAGGGACAGAGAGACGACGACGACGACGACGACGACGACGACGACGACGACGACGACGACGAAGACGACGACGACGACGACGACGACGACGACGACGGCGGCGACGGCGACGACGACGACGACGACGACGACGACCAGGACGCCGCCGCGCGGGTCTACCACTCCGCCACGAGAAGCCGTTCTGTTGCAGAATGCACCTGGCCCTATCTTAGAGGGGCCCGAAGGCCTCAAGAGGGCCGCAAGAGCGCCCCCAGGGGGCCCCAAACCGCATGTACTTGATATGCTTCTTTGGCTTGCGACATGGACATCCAAGCGTCATGGGGGGCCTTGTCGGGGCCCTCTTGTGGCCCTCCTGGCCCCCTCTTGTGGGCCCTCGGGAGCGCTCCCACCCTGTCCTGGCCCCCTCTTGGGGCCGCCATGGGCGCCCGAGGAGCCGTCCTGGCGCAGTCTTGAGCCGTCTTGGGACCCACCTGGCAGCCTCCTGAGGCGTCTTGGGACGATCTTGAGGGCCTGTGTGGCCGCTGTGGGCGCTTCGAGGACGAAAAGCACGGGAACTCCCCAAATTTACGTTTTCCCTAATGATTCGGACGACTTTTCCTTGTTCGGGCTCTCCTGTGGCTCTCTCTGGAGTCCACTTGGAACTTTTTGGGGGCCTCTTGGGCCGTCGGGCGGCTGCCTTGGGCGTCTTCGAGCGCTCGGGGCCGGTCTCGGAGGCCCTCTTGGACCGTCTTCGGGCCTCTTGGGGCCCTCCAGGGGCGGCTCGGAGCGCTCTTACGCCATCTTGGAAGCGCGCCGCGGGGCCCCAGGGCCGCGCCGATGGCCGCCTGAGGGGGCCGGTCCGCTGCCACTGTTCGACAGGATGGCGAGCGGTGAACGCTGCATTATGGAGAGACTAGCGCGTACCTGTGGAGCAAATCCGCAGGTACCCTGGCAAGGAAACGTGGCGGGGCCATCACTGGGCCATCTTGGGTTGTCTTGCGCACCTCTTGGGCTGTCTTGGGGCTTTTCCCGGGCTGTCTTGCAGCGCTCTTGGGCCATCTCGCAGCCTGGCAGGAGGTTCCGGGAGCACCTGGAAGACCTCGACAATTGCCCCGAGAGGGGCTCGAGAAGGCCCGACAACGGACCGCAGACAGCACCCGACGGATGCTACAGCACAGGGGTGCGTTGTAGCATCCAGTGGGGGGCCCCTTCGGGCTCTCTGGGAGCGCTCCTGGGGCCGTCTTGGGGCGCCCTTGGGGCTCCAGTGGGCCATGCCTGGGCCATCTTGGGTCGTCTCGGCGCTTCCGGGGCCGTCTGGGGGCTCTCCGGGGCCTCCTTGGGCCGTCTGGGGGCTCTCTGGAGCCGCGTTGGGATCTTCTTCGGAGGCCTCTTGGGCCGGATTGGAGCAATCTTGTGGGCTGTTGGGCCGTCGTGCACGCTGCAGAGGCCAAAAAGTCGTATATGCGAAACATGTCAAAGAACCCGACAGAAAACCCCACATGTTGGCACCGGGAGGCCCTGCTGGGAGTGCTGTTGAAGAGCTCTGGGAGGCTTTTGGAAGGTTTTGTTGCCATCTGGAGGCCGTCTTGGGCCATCTTGGGTGGGGGCCTGCCGGGAGGGCCCGCTGGGAGGGCCTACGCCTCCCAGACGGCCCAAGCGAGTCCAAGAAGCCTCCAGGCTCGCCGAAGATGCTTCCAATACGGGCGAGGACGACCTCAATATGGCCCAAGATGGCGTCCAGACGGCCTCAGAGGGTCCCCCCCCCGGCGCTGCCACCAGAGCAACGCACCACGTGCAACTCCCAGAATTGTAAGATAGACTCGAGTGTAGAGCAAATCCGCAGGCGCCCTGGCAGGGCAACGACGGCGGCGGCGGCGGCGGCGACGACGACGACGACGACGACGACAGCAGCAGCGACGACGACGACGACGACGACGGCGGAAGCGGCGACGACGACGACGACGAACGGCTGCAATGGTGAGGCGGCAGCGACGGCGGCGGTAGCCCCGAAGAGGTGACGCAAAGGGATCGGGGGGCTATTTCTCGTGATTGACCCGCGTGCATCTCGGGTCCTGGTGCTGCCAGAGCTGTCGGCTCGGCCGGGCTGCGGCTGCGGCGGCGCTGGTGGGCCCGCTGTCCAACGCGCTGGCCACCGACTCTGGTCAAGCGGGGCCCTTCCCGGAACGCCCCCCCCTCAGCCCTCGATCGAGCGGACGGTGGGGGGGGGGGCGAGGTCACCCCAAAGGACCTGGAACTGCCCCCAAGTGGCACCCGGGAGGCCTTCAGGGGCAGCCCGAGAGCGCCAGAGCCATGTGAGGAAACAGGGCCGCACCTCCTCACGTGGTTCTGGCTTCCGGGCGCAGGGCCAGAGGAGGGCCCTGGGCCGCCCAGGGAGGACATGGACCGCCTCCGCACCCGGGAGGCCTCCAGGGGCTATCTTGGGTCGCCTTGGGGGTCGGCAAGCGAGCCCCGACTTTTTTTCAGACGAAGCCTGGAACGCCATGCTGGGCGAAACCATCCACTCCGGCGGAACCCTGAATTGCCAGGCCAAGCCTGGACGACAGCCTGGTGAGACCCAGGATTGTCAGCCCGAACCTGGAACTCCCAGATCGGCGGAACCAAGAAAACCACGGGCAGCCAAAGCAACCGCACTCTGGGCGAAGAACCGACATTTCAGCCACCCCCAGTGTGCCGACGGAGCCTGGATCTTCAAACCCTCCTCTTCTCCTCCCACGAAAAGTAAGTTAAACGCATCATCCCATCCTCTCCTGTAGCCCTCCGCCTCCTCCTCTTCGTCGTTGTCGTCGTCGTCGTCGTCTTCGTTCGATGGCGGCTATGACGAGTCAGGACAAACACATCGACAACAGACAACCGACTCAGAAACCCAACGACGGACAACCACCAACCATGACCGCACAGGTCGCCCTGATTTTGAAGTCTTTTTCGGTTTGCGCCAGACCCCTTCAGTTGAGGGATGAAAAAACGCCCCTACCCTGGGTTACAAGTGCGTGGTCAGTAAACCTCCTGGGAACGCCCACCGGCCAGAGAGCCGCCAGCACGCCGCGCGGCACGCGCGATGCGCAGGGTTTGTCCTGTCAGCCCACAAGAAGTTCAGCGCACAGCGCCTCATAAACCAGGGTAGGGGTGTTTTTTTACGCCCGTGATTCAGAGCAAGAGGCTCTCAACCTTAAGGCAGACGCGCCCGACCACGTTGAAAACCGCGCCGCGTCACCCCGCGTGGGGCCAGAAAGAGCCCACGGCGCGGCCCAGACGCGCCGGGCGCCCCCCCTCCCCCCCCCAGAGGCCAACCGCCACGATATCCTGCCCAGCGTCGACCCCCCGGATGTCCAGAGGCCTCCCCAGGATTCGATTCGCAGGCGCCCCGGGAGGCCGCCCCCAGGAAGCCCCCGAATCTCGACGTGGCGGTCGTCCGTGGCGATCCAGGCATCCTCTCAGCGCCTCCATGAGTGGTGCACACCTCCCAGATCTTCAGCCCCTCTTCTTCGTCTTCCCCTTCTTCCCCCGACAAACACGAAACACATTATTCGCATCCTCTGCGGTGGCCCTCCGCCTCCTCCTCCTCCTCCTCGTCGTTGTCGTGGTCATTCTCGTCGACGAAACGACCGCGTCGACGAGTCAGAAGAAAGATGTCGACAACAGACCACCGACTCTAGAAACCAACGACCGGCGATCGCGACCGCTCGGGCCGCCCTCATGTTGAGATCTTCGCGGTGGTGTCGGAGCCATCGGCGGTGGACAAACCTCCCTTTAGTAAACCACCCTTTAGTGAAAACAGCCTAGGACCGAAACCGACGGACCTGGACCCGCAAGAATAGCGGCTGTGAGGCCCTCTCGCGAACCGAAAACGGCCAATTCACTAATCGACGTGTCAGGTAGGAGGTCTATCCACCTCCGACCAGGACGAGAGCTCTCAGTTTCAGGGCAGGCACGCACGACCACGACGAACACCGCGCCGTGTCCCCTGGCGCGCCGTCGGGCCAGAGAGCCCGCGGCGCGGCCCCGCCGCGTTGGACTCCCCCCTCCCCAGAGACCAGGCGCCACGACCTGCTTCACAACGTCGACCCCCAGATGGCCAGAGATTTCCCAGGAAGTTATTTTCGCCGCAAGCAATCCATCGACGGCCCTGGAGGCCCTTCGCAGACCCCTGGAGGTCGAAAGCGACGTCGAGCGCCTCCTGGAACGGTCCACACTCCCCAAATCTTCGAGCCATCCTCTTCTCCTCCCCCGACAACTATAAAAACACCCTCCACATCCTCTCCTCGAGCCCTCCGCCTGTTGACGACGACGACGGCCACAACGCCTCGGGAAAAGTGCCGACGAACGGCCGACGCAGGAAGACCAGCGCCCGGGACCACGACCGCACAGGCCGCCCCGATCTAGAGATCTGCGCGGCTGCGTCAGGTCAAGGACAAACGCGAATTCTCCATTTTAGGGAAAGCACGCCCGACCACGATCAAGACCGCGCCGTGTCCAATGGTGCGCCGTCGGGAGAGGACGACGACGACGACGACGATGTTTCGGACAATGCTGGGGCAGTCCGAGTTTTTGTCTTACTCTAGGTTCTAGCACGTGCTGGATCAATGCTCCTACACCATTGAACGAAGGCGACCTGCAATTAATTCAGCTCGGAGGAGTCCCGCAGACGGACAAACGCAAGCGCGATAATCTGCATGGGAGGGCTTGTCGTCATCTGGCACCAAGGCCGACCAGAGTAACTCCCATGCGGGATCCCTGGGAATCCTAACCCTTTGACTAGAGCCAGTTGTTCGCCCCTTGCTGCTTTCCGACGGGCCGGGAGCCCGTCGAGGGCCCCTGGAGAGCGAAACCGCAGAAACACCTCCGATCGTACTCTCGTAACGCCGTCGGGAGTCTGACCCCCCGGGTCAATCCTGAGGTGCCTTCTGACTCGGGAGCGGCCAAGAGGGGGGTGTCCAAGAGGGGGGGTGCAAATCATGACCGGCGTCATGTGCGCGGCCCAGCGGGGGTCCAGGGACGTAATGAACTAGGAAGAGGCGCCATGAAATCTGCGGAAATATCATGGCCCACGCCATGATATCCACCCCCCCTAGTCATCACCCCCCTCTTTTCCGCCCCCGACTGATGGAAACTCGAGGGGAACCCGACTGTGGAAAATGAGAACGCCCAGGGAGCTCCGACGAAGCCTTGAAGCCTCCCCGAATCTTTCGAACCTCGAGGCTCGAAGTTTCCAGGCATCAAGCCGCACGGCAACGCCAAAAAAACGAAAACAACGCTCCATAAGATGTCCTGATTTAGAAAACTTCCGCGAACATCTGCCGCCCTGACACACTCGAGTTTTCAATTCTAGGGCAGGCATGTGCGGGCCGATGGGCGCGCGGAACAGCAACGCCACGAGACGACAAGGAACGGATCCGCTCGACGCGCCACGCGGTAACGCGCGGGGGGCGAAACAAAGCTACTATTCTACCCTATTCGTTACATGGCAACGCCGAGGGGCGGACAAACATATAGATCCACCCCTACTCGCCATATGGCAACGCCTGAGGGGGCGCAATAATAGCACTCCACTCTACTCTCCGCGTGGCAGAGCCTTGGACGGCGACACAAATCCCACTCCACCTCGGCGTGGCAACGCCGTGGTGAGGAAAATCTGACATTCCACTCGACTCGCCTCGGGGGGGCGCGGCGAGGAGGTTGGGCGAAACAAATGCTCCACTCGATGCCCTCTGATTTTGAAATCTTCCGCGCGGGTCGGCTGCTCTGACACACTCAGAGCTCTCAATTCTAGGGCAAGCCTGCGCGGACCGATGGGCGTGCAGAGCAGCAACGCCACGGGGCGAAAAGAACCTCCTCCGCTCGACGCGCCACGCGGCAACGCGCGGGGGACGAAACGAAACTACTACTCTACTTTATTTCTTACGTGGCAACGCCGAGGGGCGGACAACAATACTGATCCCCCCCTACTCGTCACATGGCAACGCCTGGGAGGACGAACACATACGACTCCACTCTACTCGCCACGTGGCATCGCCTCGGGGGGCGAACACAATCCACTCTACTCCTAGCGTGGCAACCTCGCGGCGCCGTCGCGGGCGGGAGCAGGGGCACACGCGACTCGCGCGACCGCGCAATCGTCGCCGTCGTTGTCGTCCGTCATTGTCCGTCATCGTCCGTCGTCGCCGGGAAGCCGTGGAGCATGAGTACAGAAGGCGAAAAGAAAACACAAAGGCAGAGAAAAAACAGAATTCTGGAATTGGCCGATCGGAATTCCGGGATTCGCGCACCTGCGGAATTCCTCGTTTCGGCTCGAATTCTGGGTTTCGAAGCTCGAATTCTGGGTTTCGAGGCGAATTCCGGGTTTCGCGTTCGAGGCGAATTCCTGGTTTGGACCAAACGGACTCTGAGTTTGGGGCCGATTTCCCTGGTTGAGCTCGCACCCCGTCCTGGGCGCCTCCTGGGCTGTCTTGGGGCTCTCTGGGGCCGTCTTGGGCCGTCTAAGGACTCTCTGGAGCCGCCGCGTTGGGATCCTCTTCGGAAGTCTTTTGGCCTGGCCTGGGGCGATCTTGGAAGCTGTTGGGCCGTCGTGGACGCTGCAAGGGCCCCAAAGTCGGGTATGCTCGACATGTTAGAAAACCCTGCAGAAGCACACAATATTGTTGCCCCGGGAGGCCTTACTTGGCGTACTCTTGGAGCGCTCTGGGGGCCTTTTGGAAGGTATTGCGGTCTTGCGGCCGTCTGGAGGCCGTCTTGGGCACTCCGAGGCTGTCTGTACGCGATCTTGGGCCATCTTGAGGCCGTCCTCGGCCGTGTCGGAAGCATCATCGGCGAACTTGGAGGCCTCGTTGACTCGCTTGGGCCGCCTGGGAGGCGGAGGCCATCCCACCAGATCAATGCACCACGCGCTGCTCATGGTATTGTAGGATCGATGAGGTCGGGTTCCAGCGTCGCCTCAAAAATCTCGCGGAGCAGCGCCAAAGCCCGCTGCCACTGCTTGCCCTTCTCGCACGCGCTGATTCCAGCACTGCAACTGATGAGGTCGGGCTCTAGCTTCGCCTCCAGAATCTCGCTGAGCAGCGCCAGTGCCCGCTGCCACTGCTCGCCCTTCTCGCACGCGCTGATCAGCGCGTTGAAGCTGACTATGGCGGACCCGCGGACTATGTCCACAGAATCTGTTTGAATCGGCGTGAAATGGCGGAAGTAATGCCGCAAAGCTGGGCTGATTGACACGGTGGGAGATTCGCCCGAGGAGCCCCCAGGGGCGAACCAAAATGGGCGGTGTGATCGGCGAGAGGCCAGGCAGAAGGGAGTTTTTTGTGCTTCTCCTGGGACCCCCTAGGGCTTCACGAGAAAGAGCTGTGGACCGCGAGGAAAAATAGCGCCCCGTCGGGCAGAACAAGCATCCGCCGGCCCCCTGGTGGGGCCACCAAGCTGCGCGACTGAGGTTTCGTGCAAACTGCCCCAGTTCCAGTCTCCGATTTCCAATGAAACAATTTTTAATTTCTGCCTCATGCTGTAAACTGCTGCTGTCCGCGCAAAGGGGGGCCGAACACCAGCCTGGCCACCACGCCTGAGTCGCGTGCACGAAGTTTCGCGCCTCCGAGGCAATCATCCCTCGCCAGATTCATGGTCCCGAGGCCAGAATCCGACTAAAATGATGGCAAATTCACGCTAACGAGGCCAGCATCTTTCATCAACTACGCCAGATTCGCGATCTCGAAACCAAAATTGCTCCAGATTCGCACCTTCGAGGCCAGAACACCCCGTCAATGTGCAAATTCGTGCCCTTCGTAAATTGCTGCTGACTCGCGCTCCCGAGGCCAGACTCCTTTGAATCCTACTAAGTATTCGCGCTCCTGAGGCCAGAATCCTTTTGTGAGTTACGCCAAGCTTGCGCCCCCGAGCTAGATTATCTGGTAAATTGCGCAAGATTCGCGCGGGGAGCGCTCCCCAAATCCACAAACTGTTCAATACTATTCCCAACGTTTAAATCTGTTTGACTGATTCCGATGTGTCCCCGCATCATCTTGCCAAATGTCTTCATGACGGCGCCCAGACATTCCGACACGGCTCTGATATCGTCCATTCAGATAGATATGCGGCCGGCGGCAGAGGGCGAAGCCCTTACGGATCCGGCCGCTCCCGCCCGGCGGGTTGGGCCGTGCGAGACCTCTCTGACACAGTGTCTGGCACAGTCTTTGGCCCCCTTCTCCAGTGCCTGGTCAAAAACCTCCTGAAAGTCCCTCCGAGGGGGCCCCACTCTGCCGCCGGCCCCACTCTGCCGCCGGCCCCCTTCAAGGTCTCAAACGGCCCGGGGACGACCCAAGGGCGCCCCAAGCCAGTCCAAGAGAGTCCCGAGCAGTCCAAGAGAGCCTCCAGACGGTTCCAGATCGCTCCAAGACGCCCAAGATGGCCTCCAGACGGCCCAAGACGCCTTCAAGACGGCCCAAGAGGGCTCCAAGAGCACCCCCAAGACAGCCCCGAGAAGCAAAAATCATTGATTTTTCAATGGTTTTTGAAGGATTTTCACGTTCACGCCATTTCGGCTTACCCACGCTCCACGACGGCCCAAGAGGCCCCCAAGATCGCCCCAGGACGGCCCAACAGGCCCCCAAGACGGCCCCAAGACGGCCCAAGAAGGCCCCCAGACCGCCCAAGAGGCGCCCGGGACGGCCCAAGACGGGCCCCAGGATGGCCCCAAGAGGAGGCCCAGAAGGGGAACCCGAGTGAACATTTCGAGATTTCGGCTCAAGAGGCCCCCAGGAGGCCCTAAGAGGCCCCCTGGAGGCCCCCAACAAACCCCAAGAGAGCCCCAAGAAGCCCCAAGAGGGCCCTAAGAGGTCTCCAAGAAGCCCCTGGGACGCCCCCAAGAGGCCCCTGGAGCGTCACGACGTTCGATGCTGCGCACCACTTCGACAAACTCCCAGGGAGCGGCCGGT
>CAUYUJ010017391.1:122500-128543 GCA_963575745.1 Prorocentrum cordatum | reverse complement strand
CTCCGCTGCCTCTCCGCCTCCTCCTCCTCGTCCTCCTCGTCCTCCTCCTCCTCCTCCTCCTCCTCCTCCTCCTCCTCCTCCTCCTCCTCCCCCTCCTCCTCCTCCTCCTCCTCCTCCTCCTCCCCCTCCTCCTCCCCCTCCTCCTCCTCCCCCTCCTCCTCCTTCGCCTATGGCTCGGAAGGCGGCCGACCCTCCGAGGAGCTGTCCGAGCCCTCTCCGAACCCGCGGAAGGCTTCTCGGAGGGCTGGCCGGCCTCCTAGGAACCCCGCTGGCTTCCGAGAAGGCCTGCCCCCTCTCACTGCCCCATTCGGCGCGCCACCGACGCATCTGACTACCTACCAGACCACCCCAACCCAACCCGAAGACCCGAATTTCGGGTTGGGGTGGGTATGGGTTCCATTTGTTTTTTTTTCAATGTTCCTCGCACCCCCCACTGGAAATGGAGGGCAAATTGAGGCCTTCGGGTTGGGGTGGGGTGGTTTGGTGGGTGGTGAGCATCCCGTACCTGTGCCCTCTCCTTTCGCACTGGTAGTGTCCAGGGGGGGTCTGCTGGAGGGGCCCGCTCCTGAAAGTCGCTGGTGCTTGATGACGAGTGGCGCTTCCCCTCGGCCAGACATCGCAGGCGAGAACTAAGCACGGAGAAGAAGTTGTGAAACCGTTCGGCGAACAACCAACCGCGGAACTGAATCTGTGCAAACGTGTGATCTCTTTAGTTGTTTGGGTGGAATCTCTGAGCCCCGGAATCTTCTCAGACCTAACGCTCCTCAGACCCCGAGGACCGAGTGTGCCTAGGCCTCGCCCTCTTGGAAACACTTCCTGTCCATTACCCCCGCCGCAGAACGGGAAGCGGGACGCACGCGAGGTGGAAGACAACGGTCCTCCGAAGGGCAACACCGCGCGAACGGCCGTGGACAGCACGCAAGCCACCTTTGGCAGGCTGGCACGGCACTGCGTGTCGATAGGACGGGGAAGGGGTTCGCGACGGGGCTGTGCTTTGAGCTCTGTTTGTCATGCGGAGGAGGGGCGGGGAAGAGGGATGGATGGGAGGGAGGAACATGGAGGGAAAAGGAGGGTGGCCTGCCCATCGGCACCCGTGGGCAATGCAACCGGGCGGTCCCACGGAATGCTTTCAGCACGCCCTGTTTGGAGCTTCTCTTCGCTCTCAGGAGACCCTTGGATGCCCCCGAAGGCTTCCTGGGATGCCCCTTGGTCAGCTTCTGGAAGCCCCAACAAGGCCCTGGAAACCTTTGCGGAGCGCGGGGGGGGGGGGGGCGCCGAACGCCAGGCGTTGGCGGGCGTAGTGGGCGGCCCCCCACAATGCCACCCGCACCTCGTCGTTTGGGAAGCGCCCGCAGCTTCCCAGGACAGCGCCTTGATACAGTCGGGCCGCTGAAATAAGGAACGCTGGAAAAATGAACGAAGCCCCTTTTTGGCACCAGCGGCGCCTGCGTGCACAATGAGGGCTATAGGACCAGCCATGGAAGGACCTAGGGAACCTCGAGCCCCTTCCGAACCCAAACTGGTTCTGATTCCGGCGACTTGACTACACCCAGCATGCTCAAGAAGCTTCCTGGGGACGCTTGGGAAATCCCAGGGAATTCTGGGTTAGCCCGCGGAAAGCGGCGCACGAATGGGCTAGTCCCGCGCAGACTCTCACTGCGCCGCGACCCCCTGCGGCGTCCGCACCCGAGCCGCTCTCTCCAGGCCGTGTGGGGGCCGCAGCGGGCGCAGGATCGCCGAGCAGTTCCTGAATGCCGCACCCGGCCCATCCGATGCATACGCAAAAGCTGAAAGAACTCACGACGTCATCGTGAAGCTGTACAATCGAATCGCCGTCATACGGAACGAAACCCTTTGTGCCATACGTCAAACTTCGACTTTCCATAGCATGTCTCAGGAACACCTACGACACACTGTACGCCAAGTAAGGAGCACTGGGCCCCTCCCAAACGAAAACGGTCTTTCGTCAACGGTCCGACTGTAGCCGAGCAGTTCCCGAAGTATGCACACGCCAACACTGAAGGAACAGACGACCTCATCGTGAAACTATACACTCGGAACGCCGTCATACGCAACCTTAAACAAGGCACGAGGCCCCTTTTTTGCCATACGTTAAACTTCGACTTCCCATCGAACACCTAAGGAACACCCATGACAAACTGTCCCGTAATTAAAGAACACTGAGCCCCTCCCCAACGAAAAGGCTTCCTTCTTCAGCGGCCCGACTGTCGCCGAACAGTCTCCGAATGACGCACCCAACCCATCCCATACACACGCCAACACTGAGAGAACCCACGACCTCGTCGTGAAACTGTGCGACCAGCTGCTGCGCTGGCCACCTGCAAGGATCGACGATCGGCGGCGCTTTTAACATCTGGCCACCCCCAGGGGATCCCGTGGCGCGAGCAAGCGGGAAGCCGCAGAAGCCTCCAAAGACGGCTCGAGAAGGCCTCGGCAGGCCCCGCCCCCTCCCCCGCGAGGGCCCGAGAGGCACACCTCGCCGAGTGCGTGTGGGGTTTCCGGGGAACTTCATCGTTCGCGCTTTTTTGAAGGGGCCCCAAGACACACAAATAAATACACACAAATAAACATATTCCCCATATTTTCCTATATTTTCTGGGGTTTTGTCTTCCCCCCCACTTCCCATATTTTCCTATATTTTCTGGGGAACCTCATCGTTCGCGCTTTTTATGTTTTCCCGCGCTTCAATTTGGACGCCCGAACTGGGTACGGAAAGAATGGGTACAATGCCCAACAGCACATGTTGTCCCAAACCAACAGCGGCTGCTGTCGGGCAGGCGGCCTTCTGTCTCGAATGGGCACAGGACGCGGCGGCGTGGACAGCGAGTCCTGTTCAAAATGAACAGAAACTGTACCCATTCTTTCCGTGCCCATTTCGGGCGTCCAGATTCAAGCAGGCCCAAGAAACTCACGACATTCCCCCAGGACGGCCCGATGGGGCCTCACAGAAGGTCCCAGGACTACTCAAAACAGCCCCCCGCTGGCCCAAGACGGGAAACGCTAACTCACATTTCGAGGCCTCCGCTCCAAGAGGACCCGAACCCGCCCGCAGGCTCCCGATAGCCCCACGAGACCACTATCTTGCGCTATTGCTGATCTCTTTTTCAGGGTCGGCGGGGCCGGCCGTAAGGCCTTTGCAATAATTGGATCTGCGCAAGACGCCACTCCGCTGGACCCCGTGGGGAAGGAGGCACGTGGCACATGTTGCGCGTCATGCAGCAACGAGGGAAGGGCAGACATTGTTCGATCTGCTCAACTATCACGTCGCTCCACTGGGCCCCCCAGTGGCCGAGGAAAGCGGCGGCACTTGCCTGTCTGGCAGTACCCAGCGAGGGCGAAGGACATACTCAGATCTCCGCTGGTCTCCCCGCGGGGGCGCAACTCCGCTGGACATTTCAGGTGCACAGGGAGCCGGGCGACAGTGGCACGTACTTGCGGCAACACCCACGAAGGGCGGCAGAAGTTGGTCACGTCTGCGTCGCGCGTCACTCCAGTGGACACCCAGCGGCGCAGCAAAGTGGCGACAATTGCACGCCTCGAAACACCCACTTGCCGTCGCTCGGACGGTCATTTTCCGTGCATTTTTCGGTTTCGTGCGTGTTTTTTTTGCTCGATGGTCCAGGATGGTCCTCGATGATTCTCGCCGAGGAAAAGTGCACACGTCCGAGCGATGCCAAGCCCAGGGGAGCGAGAGCATCAATGCCACGAATGAGGAAGAGGAAGCTATGAGGGTGCCGGGGGACGCGGAGGAAAGACGAGAGGACGGAGTTGAGAAAGACGGGACGGGAGGGTTGGCAAGTGCCGTTCTCGAGCGGACGCACGGCTGTTGCGAGATACATGCAAGCGCGCCAGGACAGAGCGGGTGACTTGGAAGGGCTCGGGTCGGACGAAAGGGGGGGCTCGGAAATGGGGATGCCAGCGACTCCACTCATGCGTCTGATCTTCCCAGCGCCTCTGGGCGCTGGAGGCGCCCATGTGTCGGGGGAAACGCCCGGCGGCAGAGACGACACCAGCCACTACAACCAGCAGATTTCTTCCTTCCTAAACCCTCCTCCTCCTCCTCCTCCTCCTTTTCACCCGCCCCGAGTGATCCTCGTCGTCTGGCTTTCGGGTCATCGCTCGCGTCTCCAGCTGTCGCTTGGGACGCCTCGGGTACCCCTCAGGACGCCCTCGGCGAGGCGCAGCTGCTGGAATGCTTGTACTCCCCGAGGCCGGATAGCCACCGATAGCGAACGAACTGTCTTGCCTGGGCCGACCCGAAGTCGGAGGCGCCCGTGTGGGGGCGTCCAAGAGGGGGTTCGCAAATTATGGCCCGAGGCACGTGCGTGGCCCAGGGGGTCCAAGGACGCATTGAAACAAAAAGAGATGGCCACGAAATTCGGGCAAACATCACGGCCCCGGTCATGATATGCCCCCCTAGTTATCACCCCTCTTTGGCGTCCCGTAATTTTCGGCCAATAGCTCGAGACTCCAGCGGCCTTTCGGTGCGACCCGGGCACCTCCAGAAACCTCCCGACGAAACGCAACTGATGGAAATCACCTCAGGCCCCGAAAGCCTCCGAGCACCTCTAGAAGCCTCCGAGATGGGGTCGGAGTAGATGGTATCGGCGGATCGCGCCACATCGCCGATGCATCGCCGACGCATTGGCGATGCACTGGCGACGTCGGCGATGCAGCGGCGACGTCCGCGTAGAGAAAATCGGGCTCCACATCGAGCCGCATCGCTGATGCATTGGCGATGTTGCGCGATCCTCCGACCCACCTACTCGGACCCCATCTGGGAGGCCTTGAACCCAGACCCCCGGCGTCGTGATTTTGTCTCGACGTCGACCCACAGAGAGCTCGACCCCTTCCCCACTTCTGGCCTTCATTCCGGATTGTCTTCTGACGGCCCCAGGGCCCGGCGAGAGGGCCAGCAGAGGCCGAACATGGCGAAACGCATCCGAGGGCCCAAACTCCCCGAAAGAGCATGCGACAAAAACCACCTCCTGGAGACAGCCCCCGCGAAAGATCCCCGGGGGCCCCCCTGGGATTCGGAGCCGAACCCTCGGCAGACCGCCAGCCAGCGGGTGCGCGGCCAGCGCGCTGGCCCGCGCGCCGCGGCGCGTAACCGCTGCAGCGCGCCGGCCATGCGATCGGGGAGGGTGGGGGGGAGCGCTGGTCCCGGGGAGGAGGGGCAGGAGGGAGGGAGAGGGAGGGAGGGAAGGGGGAAGGAGGGAGGGAGGGAGGGAGGAGGAGGAGGAGGAGGAGGAGGAGGAGGAGGAGGAGGAGGAGGAGGAGGAGGAGGAAGAAGAGGTGGTCGACCAGCCTGGTAGCGCGAGCGGGATCCGCAAGCGCCTCGGCTAAGGAGAGGTCGCCCCACCTACTGGTTCGGAAAGGCCGATGCTCACTCTGTCAGGCATGAAACTCACCTGCAAGCGAGACTTGTGCATGATACTGGAAAGGGACGGGGGTTGGCCATCAAGAATGTTTTGAGGCACGCCTCCCTGCCAGGCGGCAGGAACCGTGCTCCACAGGCCACCCCCCGCCAGTCCCGAACAACATGAAGTTATTGCTTCACCCGCTCGGGGGTTGAGCCTTCTCGCAGCCTGGGTTATCTCAAGGATCTGCGAGGACTCAGTGCTGGGGTGAGTGCTCCTGCCTTGCATCTGCAATTCAACCCACGACAGGACCCGTAAGGCACGCTGAAGGAGGCCGAACACACCGAGCAAAAGAACACTCTCCCGATTTCGTGCTCGAGCTCCGCAACCTTCTGAAGCACTGCTAGGTGAGGCTCCGCCGCCGCCTCCTGGGGACCCAGGACCTCGTCGGCAGACCCCATCGCAACTTGCAGCGCCTCGGAAGCCAGGGGGGCCGCCTCGGCGCCAGACAACCTGAACGACTCGCGCGCCTGGAGCTGACGATACTCAGTCAGCGCGCATGCTCGTCGACTTCCTGTTCGCAGCTGCGCGAGGGAAGCGGGAAGCCACCGTCCGAACCATCAACTTACACTGCTTGCATCTTCACTCTCCCCCCAGAAGGG
>CAUYUJ010017391.1:67500-110000 GCA_963575745.1 Prorocentrum cordatum | reverse complement strand
GCGCGCCAAGGGCGGCGCGAGAGGGGCAGCCAAGGGTGTGGGGGCTGACCCAAGGATTCCGCGCTGTATTCTAACGCATTCGTTGTTGCTGTCTGCGCAATACTTATTGTTGATCCCCCCTCCGGTAACTAGTGTATAGTTTAAAATTAGATGTTCCTTCACAGCGCGGGGACATCAAACTGTGCCCCCACTTTGCAACAACAGCGGCTCCCGCCTGATACGTCCTCACAAGTAGTTCCAACATCGCACTCTCGCGCGGGACGTTCTCACATTTTTTGTAAGAATCGCGCTCTCGCGTGGGATTTCCTCACAAGTCATTCCGACGCCGCGCCGTCGACATTCAGGAATGGCGCTCTCGCTTTGGATTCCCCACGGTTTATCTGGGAATCGCACTATCTATCGAGACTTCCTCGCGATGCATGCAGGACGCACGCTTCAGCATTCCTCCTGCTCGACCTGGCCGCCTGGGACCGCCTTCCCGACCCGCCCGTTAGGGCCTACCCGCCCGATCATCCCGTCTGTTCTGCCACGTGCTTTCTGCTCCTAGCTTCCCTTTTGCTACTGTCTGTCGTGCTCTATCCTTCTCTCTCCCCCTTGTCCCTTCCGTCCATCCGTCCTCTCTTCCCCTGCCTTAGAAGGCTGCACGAAACTCACGTTGCAGGTAAGAAAGATGTACTCCTACGGGGGTTATGATCGAAGACGAAGAGGGCGGGTATCCATGGTTTGGGATATACTTGTTGAGTGGCACGCGAGCAGATAAGAGCGAACAATATTAAACATATTGTTGTTGCATTCTCGTTTCCAAAGAATAATTACCGTTGGTTCCCCGGGTAACCATGGTATTCTTTCATTCAAAATGCTTCTCCCAGGGCTCGCACCTAATTTCTTGCAGGGTGCAATGACATGTCACCAAATTGTGCCCTTGCCCCCTGGTTTACAGCAACAACGGCTTCCGCCTGATACTTCCTCACAATGTCTTCCCAAATCGTGCTTTTGCGCGGGACGCCCTCACAATTTATACAGGAATCGCGATCTCGGGTTGGACTTCCTCGC
Organism: Prorocentrum cordatum; assembly: GCA_963575745.1. Classification (NCBI taxonomy): domain Eukaryota; class Dinophyceae; order Prorocentrales; family Prorocentraceae; genus Prorocentrum; species Prorocentrum cordatum. The sequence continues at coordinate 108,947 of CAUYUJ010017391.1, read as the reverse complement.
AAATCATTCCGACGCTGTGCCCTCGACACTTAGGAATCGCGCTTTCGCTGTTGACTCCTCACGGTTCATTTGGGGAATCGCGCTATCGCTCGAGGGTTCCCCGCGATGCATGCAGGACGCGCGATTCAGCAACCCGCCTGCCCTCTTTCCTTCCTTCCATCCGTCCTCTCTTCTCCTGCCTCAGGGGCTGCACGGAACACACGTCACAGGTAATACTAATCTACCCCTAAGGGGAAGCGCTCGAAGACGAAAAAGGCGGGTATCGAGGCTTTGAAATATACGTGCTGAGCGGCACGCGAGCAGATAGGAACGAACTGTCTTAACATGGTTGTTGTTGTTGCTACTGTTGCTATTATGGTTGATGTCGTTCGACCCGCCCGTTGGGGTTAGCCCGCCCGATCTGCCTGCCTGGTTCTGCCACGTGTCTTCTGCTCATGAACCCCCCTTGCTAATTTCTCTCGCGCTCCATCCTTCTCCCTCTCCCTCCCACCCTTTCTTCCCATGTGTGAAGGGCTGCGCTAAACTCGCGTGGCAAGTAAAGAAGATATGCCCCCAAGAAAATACGATCGAAAAGACACGGGCGGGTTTCGAGGGTTCGGGATATACGTGTTGAGTGGCACTCGAGCAGATAAGAGCGGCCAGTCGTAAAATGAGTATTGTTGTTGCTGCTGCTGTTGTTATTGCTGTTGTTAAATTTCGTTCTTGAGCGAAAACTAATGTTGATTCCCCGCCCCACGGGTGCACGTTTTTTAATTGGACTGCCCCCACCTCGGGGCCCGCACTCGGTCAACAACAACTCCCGCCTGATACTTCATAGGGAATTATTCCAACATCGCGCTGTCGCGCGAGACGTCCGGACAATTTCTGTAGGAATCGCGCTCCCGCGTGGGATGTCCGTGCAATTCATTCAAACGCCGTGCCCTCGACACTCAGAAATAGCGCTCTCGCTCTGGCCTTTCTCACGACTGACTTGGGGATTGCGCTATTCCGCGAAAGCTTCCTCGCGATTCATGCAGGGCTCACGCTTCAGCACCTCGCCTGCTCGACCTGGCCGCCTGTGCTGCCTTCCCGACCCGCCCGCTAGAGTCTGTCCGCCGATCTGCCCGTTTGGTTCTGCCACGTGTTTTCTGCTCCTAGCGCTCTCCCGCGAATATCTTTCGTGCTCCATCCTTCTCCCTCCCCCTTCCATCCGTCCTCTTCTCCTGTTTTAACGGCTGCGCTATATGCACGTGGCAAGCAAGCAAGATATACCTCCAATGGAGTATGATCGACGACAAAGAATGCGGGCACCGAGGGCTTGGGCTTGAACGGTACGCGTGCAGATAGGAAAGAACAACATTAAAATGGTTGCTGCTGTTGTTCTCTAATTTCTGAAGAATACGAATTGCGTTTTCCAGCCGGACAGATTGAAAGTCAAACTGCTCCCCTGGCCCCCGAATTACAACAACAACGGCTCCCGCCTGATATCCCCTTGGAAGTTATTCCAAAATCGCGCTCTCGCGCGGGACTTCTTGACAAGTTCTGGGGGAATCGCTCTCGCGTGGTGCCTCCTCTCAATTTGTTCAGACGCCGCGCCCTCGACACTCAGAAATCACGCTCTTGCCGTGGCCTTTCTCATGATTTACTTGGGAATGGCGCTATGGCTTGCGATTTTTTCGCGATCCAATGTTCACGCTTCAGCAACCTGCCTGTTCGACCTGGCCGCCTTGGCCCGCCTTTCCGACCCGCCCACTGGAGTCTGCCCGCACGATCTGCACGTCTGGTTCTGCCACGTGCTTTCTGCTCCCAGCCCACCACCTGCGAATTTCTCTCGTGCTCCATCCTTCTCACCCCCCTTCCATCCGTCCTCTCTTTCCCTATATCAGGGGCTGCGCTACACGCGCGTGGCAGGTAAGGAAGATAGACCGCCCAGGGGGGTACGATCGAATATGAAGAGGGCGTGAATCGAGGGCTTGGGATACACGTGTTGAATGGCACGCGAGCGGAAAGGAGCGAAGCAAGCTACCGTATAATGAGTGTTGTTGTTGCCGTTTTTTTGTGGTTTCCGTTGAATGCTGAATGCTGCTTTTGCTATTGCTGCTGCTGTTGTTAGTGTTGTTTGTTAGTATGATTGTTGTTGTTGTTGTTGTGGTTGTGGTTGTTGTTGTTGTTGGTGTTGTTGTTTTTGTTGACTTACCACTTTCAATGTAACATAAATAACCAACCATTGTTGATCTTCCCTGCCCAGTGACGTTTGTGTTTTTCAATTAAAGTGCTCCTCCCAGGGCCCGCACCGTATCTTTTACAAAGGCAAGCGTGGGGTCACCAAACTGCGTTGTTGGGCCCCGAACTGCAACAACAATGGCTACCGCCTGGTACTCTTCACAATTCATCGAGACATCGCGCTCTCGCGCGGGATTTCCTCACAAGTTATGCAAGAATCGCGCTCTCCCGTGGGACTTTCTCGCAATTTACTCAAACGCCGCGCCCTCGCCGCTCAATAATCGCACTCTCGCTCTGGTGTCATCGTGATTCACGTGGGAATCGCGCTATCGCTCGAGACCTCCTTGGGATTCATGCAATACACATGCTTCAACAACCCGCCTGCTTGACCTGGCCGCTTGGGCCCGCCTTTCCGCCCGCCCGTCAAGGCTTGCCCGCCCGATCAGCCCGCTGGTTCTGCCACGTGTTTTCTGCTCCTACCCCTCCTGCTAATCGCGTGCTCCATCCTTTTCCCTCCCCCTTCCATACGCCCTCTCTTCCCTTATTTTCGGGGTTGCGCCAATTACACGCGGCAGGTAAGGAAGATAGACCGCCCAGGGGGGTACGATCGAAGATGAAGAGGGCGGATATCGAGGGGTTGGGGTATACGTCTTGAGCGGCACACGGGAAGGAAATATCGAAGTCTTAACATGATTGTTGTTGTCGTTGTTCTTGTTGTTGCTGCTGCTGTTGTGGTTGCTGTTGTTAGTGTTGGTGGTGATGATGCTGTTGTTGTGTGCGTGCGTGCGTGCGTGTGTGTGTGTGTGCGTGTGTGCGTGCGTGTGTGTGTGGGTGTGTGCGCGCGCGTGTGTGTTGTGTGTGTGTGTGTCTGTCTGTGTGTGTATGTGTGTGCGTGTGTGCGTGTGTGCGCGTTGCGTGTGCGTGTGTGTTGTGTGTGTGTGTGTTGTGCGTTGTGTTCTGTGTGTTGTGTTTGGAGCGTATATGTATATGTATATGTATGTATATATATATGTATATATATATGCATATATGTGTTCCCCTTCTGAAGCCACTTTGTTCGTGTGTGCGTGTATGTATATATATACACACACTATTTTAAGGAATGGGTCTACTTCGTCTCCCCTCTCCTCCACCCGCTCGAAGTTTGCGCCGAGCCTGATGTGCCCCAGGCTCACCGCGCTGCACATCCGCACGCTCAGCGTGTTGCTGTCCGCGGCGCTCTGCAGCAAGCGGTCGGCGGCGCCCAGGCCCTCCCTGGAGAGCGCCCTCAAGTGCGTATCGTGTAACGGATCCCCATCACCACTGTCGGGGGGGACGAAAGGCTAGGGTAGCGAAGGGAAGGGTAGAGAATCAGCTCGCGCAGCTGGTTTCCCTGGCGCCTCCTGGCGCCGGGATGCGACCACGTATCGAGGACTGGGCCCAGCGGCGGGGCGGAAACCAGCTGCATACAGCAGACTTCGTACCCCCCCCTTTCCCCATCCTGCCCCTTCGTCCGACCCGACCTGGGCCCCACTGGCTGCTTGTCACCCCCCACGGATGGGGATGCAGGCTGCTCCTCTCGGGCGTCGATGGGGCCATCCTCAGCTGGAGGGTCTGTGATGGTGGGGCTGAGATGCCATGGCCCGGTGTGGATGGGAATAGGCTAAGCGATGCTGACCTCAGGTGCGCCATGATCAGCTTCATACCCATGGACTCGAGCAGCTTCCGCTCGCTGGCCGCTGGCGGCAACAGTTCTGCGCCGACCTGCTGGGGGGGCCCATGAGGGCCTGGCGCTGCCCTTCTTGGTCGCAGCGGGCGTGTTCGCCTGGTTTCGGGCCCCGGGGCTCGCACAGGTCGATCCGACTCGAAGATGAGGAGAGCATGCTGCTTCGCATGAGGTTGATGCCAATGAATTGGGAATGGGTTGGCTCCGTCAGTGGATCAGTCCTGCATGCTGACGTAGAAGCTATGATGCTTCTTTTCGGTTGCGGCCCAGCTAAAACAAATGACGCAAAAAGATGGGGTCCAGGGCTCTGGTCGTGACCTTTGGCGATGCTGCATCTTTTTGGCAACGTCAGACCTCCAGGGGAGGGAGGAGGCGGACGAGGAGGGCGGAGGGAGAGGGGGGAGGAGGAGGCCGAGGGATATGGGGAGGGAGACGACGGAGGGAGGAGGGAGAGGACAAGGACGGAGGAGGAGAGCGAGGGAGGAGGATGAGGAGGATGAGGAGGATGACAACGAGGAGGAAAGGGGCCGAGGGGGGAGGCACGGCGTCATCAAGGAGGACGAAGGAAGAGGAGGAGAAGGAGGAGGAGAAGGAGGAGGATTTTTTGATCACTGGGGCTCCCGCGGCATGCTTAAAGCACACTCAGTGTGTCAGATAACATAATGACTCCCTTCGCTTTCGGATGGAGACCCTTCAGTATCTTGTTCCACGCATCTGGATTGTTTTGCCTGGCGGACGGCCAGGACAGCTCTTGGCAAGTTCTGCCAGACGAGCTCCAGAGGTGTATCTCTTGCACTTCATCATACAAACCACAACACCCCCCCGTTACTCGCGTCCGCGAGAATACACCCATGGTTCCGATCCCTGAGTTCAAGTACATTGACTTTGGGGTACCCTGAACAGTTGCCTGGCGGCGGGGACGTACTCGCATCATTTCGCGAGGTCCGCAAACATCCTTGACAACACCACAAACGCTGATCCCCGCAAGGAGGCCCCATCCACTCCCACAGATGGGGATTGGGGGCAACTCGTGGGGCAGGAGTGGTCGGAGACCACTACGCAGCACAGGAAAGGTCAGTGCGAGGCCATAGCGGCAGCAGAGTGGCAGCGAGTCTGACTGCGAGCTGGGCCGAATTAAGGAGGTGGTCGCATCCTTCAGCCACCTCAAGTGCAATCTGCGCGTGGGCGTCGGCACCCCACTTCGCAACTCTGTCCGCAAAATAGTTCCCGAGCCGTCGAAATCGCTCGTCTTCGCTGATGCCGGGATCGTCGAGCGATACATGAGCTTTGACCTTCTCACACCCAAGCATCCATTTCCGCCAAATAAGCGACCCTGCAACGCGAGTCCCGAGTATGGACGCTTGGGTGAGAGCTGCTCGCTAGTCGGGAGGCCGTGCATCGAAACAACATTCTGGCAGTCTGAGTAGAGCACTGTGGGGCCAGGTAGGACAGCCCCCAGCCATCGCGTAAGCAGCAAACCCGCCAGTCTGGGGGGTCTGCGGGCAACTGTCCCGCACTGGCCCCCACATCATGGCGAGAAGATGCGAGCGAGGGCCTAACATAGCCAGCCCCCAACCCGCTCTATTCGAGCTGCGAAGAAGCCTGCGGGTGCATGACCCGTCGAGTAAAAACGCGCCTCCGCTGTGGAACCACTTCTCTTCGTTCCTCTGAAACTGCCGAACAAAGCCAAAGCCGATGGAACAGAGTGCCCCCTGGTTCGTGACACAGAGGGCAACCATCTGCAACGCCGTAGCCTGCAGCTCGAGCACGAGCTAGCGGCCGCAATCCTTGGCAGGCGCAACAACGCAGAGTTCCTTTCCGGCGCGCCGAAAAACGTTTGGAACGGAGGGCTCTCAAGGCGGCATCGAAACAAAGCCTCTGAGAACCTTTGGGCCCGTATTTCATACCAGCTCATCTTTCCGAAGCCCTCCAGACCCTTCCTTCAAGAGGACCTTCAGGAGGGCGGGGGGGGGGAGTGCTCGAATTTGACATGAGATCGCTAATCAGAGTGAATGGTTTGGGCATGGTCCACCCAATGCGGCCGAGGGAAAGTTTCATGGCCCCTATGGCCCCCCCCAGCGGTCTTCCAAGCCCACCGCCTCGCAAAAACATGGTTCCACATTTCCCGAAGGTCGGCCCGGGAGAACGAACTTCACTGGCCCGAGTGTGCCTGGCCCACGCTTCTTTAAACCAGCGGGTGATGGGGGTGACCGCTCCCCACCAAGCAGGGTCTCCCTCAGCCCTGCTGGGAATGGTTAAACTTCGCCCCCCAACATTCGGCTTCGTAGTCGACGCGCAGGGACGTCGGACTCTGGGCAGCTCGCCGTCACTGGCCCCATGGATTTCCGCCCCATAGTTCGCTCCCGCCAGAGGTCCTACCGCGCGCAACTTCACAGCCGTAGGTCCTAGCACAGCTCTCTGTCGCGCCAACCTGCCAGCGCGCCTGGAGGCTCGAGCAAAACGGAGCTTGGCGCGGCTGTTCCTCCCTCGAGCTCGCCGAGCCCCTTCTGCAGTGTCGTCAATACCTAGGTTGGCAAACGATCCAATGCCTTCTCCTCCAAGGGCCCCCAACTTCTTCTGGATTTGCGGGGCAATGGCCTTCGATGGCGCGACCATTACTTTTTTTGTGTTATATATATAAATAAAAGTTTTTATTTTTTCCCCGGGGGAGACCTTGGCAAAGGGGGATCGCGTCAATAACTTACTCAAGTTTCCTGGTAGCTTTGGGAAGCTCTCGCGTGCTTCCTCTAGCCGAACCAATCGCGTTGAGCCCCAAATCATCGATGTACGCATCAAAAGACAGACCCTGAGGAAGGACGAGCTGATCGAACCCTCGGAGCACAAAAACGCGGATCATCGTGGTGGCGAAACTGCACCCCGCTATTATTCCTACTCTGGCGTAGGTGGGGTGAGCAACGACACCAGCAAGGACCAGGAAGCGAGCAGATCTGCATCCCGCCATGCAGACGTCTGTGATCTGGCTCGGCATGCCGTGCTGCTTACAGCGCAGCCCCAGCAACTCCAGAGGGATCCGCCCGTATTACCTTACAAAGACCCACACCATGGTGCAGGCGTGATCGCCTTGAGAACGTGACGACTCTGACCTGGCCGCTTGCCGCCGTGCGACATCGCTGGCTGGCCTGTGCTTGCCTGCCGCCCAGTAACTCCTCTGATTATCATTTTCCCAGTGGATGGCCCGCCCCCTCCTGCACCCCCCCCGCAGGCGGTGCAAACTGGCAAAAACTCCTATAGGCCGAAAGCCTGGGCTGGGCTTCGGGGGGGGCGACAATCACCGCCTGAAGTTGCAGGGGCAGGGCGCCAATCATTCCCATCGGCGAACGCATTCTGGAGAGAGCCCGCAAGGCTCCATCAGACAGAACAGAGAAATGACGAAGGTGAAACCCATCGAGGCCCGTCGCAGACCCGCGGGCAAACTTCTTCGAAAACGCCGAATCATTTCAATCGGAATCGGGGGAAGGGGAGGTTGAACTTGCCCGCTCCTCCTCGCTGGCACAGGCAACCCTTCCCACAGCTCGCGGAACCGCTGCATCTCATCATCCAGGGCCTGCGGGTCGGACACCGCGCAGCCTCCTGAACTCGAGGTCGTACTGGGCTTCCAGCCCTGCGGATCCTTGGTGCAGCTGCGAATTATCCTGCCCCCTTGGTCGACGTTTCCGGTGAGCCAATCGGCCCGATCAATTTTGGCTTTTGTCGAATAAAAGTTGGAACATTGATCGGCAAAATCAAAAACCTTCTCGTTGGCCTTGGCACCGCGGTCCTGCGCAAACCCAGCTTGTTCCATCTGAATCGGGGAACGTCAGCAACTTCGTTACTTCGTTCGCAATATCTCTAACCGAGGAGAGGATGACTTCCATTCCAAGGAATGGGTCATGGGTCTTACGCGCGCACGGGGGGGGGGGGAGAGGTCAAGATCCTCGCCGCGCCCCGAGCCAGAGGCCAATCCCTTCGCTGAGCACAGGAAGCAAGACGTTTGCAGTGGGCCGCCATCCAACGCGTGGCGCGCCGCTGCGGATGCCGAACACTCTCGTGGTCTTTCCCAAGGATGGGCCTCCAGTGGGTCCTGGGCCCTTTCCCCCTGGCCCCCCCGCGCAGGAAGGTTGACCCCGAAGATCCTCGATAGCTCGCGCTCCGCGAGTCCAGCCCAAGATGCATGAGCTTCACGAAACAGTGGCGCCGTCATGGCGGAGTCGTCCCATCGCCTCGCTCTATGAAGGTGGCGTCAAGCTGGGTGTCGGCTCTAGAAAGATCCAGTGGTTCGGGCAGCGGGCCGAAAAAGGCGCCTCCGTGGGAATAGGTGGTGGCCTCTTGAGCGTTGAATAATGCATCCTGGCCAGACCTGCATGGGGCGTCAGGCGAGCAGGTTGGTGAGGGGAGAAGCCGGCATCGTCGGGCGTAGCGATGTCTGCAACCCTTTCGATAAGCCCGAAGACGCTGCGAAGTAATCGTAAACCTTCCCTCCTCCAGCGTGGCACGTGGGGGTCGAAGTGTCGATAGCCTGGCCGATCGGGGTGCTCGCGAACTTGGACTTCTCGAGAACCGACGGTTCGATGTTCCAGTCTCCCCCGACAACGAATGGCTTCCCGGAAGTGGATTCCACAGCCCCTATAGACGACGGCGTGCTAACATTATCTTCCGAGAGGCCCTCCGAACCCTTTAAGTCGACCGAGCAAACCTGGGGCGTTCCGCCATGCGGGTCGCGCACCTGGGCCGCGATGGCTCGGCGGGGCACGATCTCAAGACCGGGCGGGGCAGGGTGCAGCCCAAGACTTGCGCGGCGCAAAATCGAGACTCCTGCGAAGGGCCCCCCATCGGGGCCAGTCGCCCCCGGGGTCCAAAGCGGCTTGAATTCCAGACCGAGGCAGAAGACTGAGGCTCTATCCAGAGCTTCTTGCGATAAAATCTTGTGCTCCTGGATCAGAGTGACTTCTGCGTCTGCGCTGGGGGGCCACTCCTTGACCGACCCCCGAGAGTTCCCGTTCACCGACGCGGCCCTCAGACGAAACGACTCGGGCTCAGGGGGCGGCGGCGGGGGAAAGGCCCGCCTGGGGCGGCTCCTCCAACGGCTTGCCTAGGGGGGCGGTCTGTCCTCCCTGGCCGTTCTTGACAACAGTCGGCTCGAGGCGAAACGGGGGGGGCGGGTGCGCGAGGGGGGGCGTCGCCAGCAGCTGGCTGGCCCTCGATTCACGTGGCTCACTGGACTCACTGATGTGACGCGAGACCCCCCCTTCAAGCTTGGCCGCCTCCAGGGGGGCCCAATTTCTGCTGCTCAATGCCTGCGCCACGGCCTGAGTCCGCAGCGCGCTGCTGTGCCCTCTCCGCGATGCGTGCTGCCTGCTCTCGGACTCGGCTGGCAGACGCAGTCGGGTTGGTTTCGGGCTCGGCTGACCCCGCGGCAGCGCTGTCACTGGCGCCGCCTCCGCTGTCGGGTTGGGGGGGGGGGGGGGGGGCTCCCGCGCCGCCTGCAGGAACATCGCCTCTTGCAGTGGCCTCGCCGTCCTCGCCCTTCCCGCGCTTGCCCGCCATGCGCTTGAGGTAGGCTTCGTGCTCGGCTCTGACAGCAGCTGCCCTCGCAAGCGCATCCGCGAACAGAGCCTTAGCCGCTTGGCCGATGTGTTCCTTGAAATCAGCGCGCCGTCGTTCAACTTCAGCTCGGTCGGCCTCTTCGATGCCCTCTGCATCCGCCCGAAAGAGGCCACCGTCGTCAATGTTGATGGTGGACACCTTGCCTTCGACAAGGTCGCGGAGGGAAGAAGTTGGCCCTTGCTGGGCCTAAGCATGATGTTGAGTGGGCACCACCGTGCTATGAAGCTGCGCCGCGAGCTGGCGGTGCTCCATGACCATGGCCTCACTTTGCTTGGACAGGTCGTGGATGAGGATCTCCTGCTGGCGAATACGCTCGTGCCATCTCTGGAGCTTCGCCATCTCGGTCTCCATCGTGCTGTCAAGCTTCTTGATGCGATGGTGCAAGTCGCTGACCCGGTGCCGGATGGCCTTCGGCGGGGGCTTAGCAGCGGCTGCCATCGCATCGAGCTTGCTTTGGTACTTGGCTGCAGTCTGCTCATCGCCGCTTCGCTTGGCCAACGCCACCAAAGTCTGGAACTCCTTGGCGTCCAGTGGGGCTCCGCTGCTGTGGGGCCCGCCTCTGCTGCGTGCGGCACCGCCAGCGAGCTGCGGCCCAGCAGGCAGGATGGCCCACTCTCCAGGAGGATGGTACCCTGGAGCGCGAGGCAGGCCTTGCTGATGAGACCACACACCACGAGGCTGTGCATCAAAATCGGTAGTCGGTGCTTGACGGGGGGCGCCACAATGCTTGCAATACCCCACCCAGACCGACGTCTTGCCGCACCTGCAGGCAACCCACTTCCACCTGTCCCCGTTGCTGTGGTTGTGCCACGAGCGCGAGTAGTAGCTGGAGTTGCCGTTGCCTTGCGACCAGTCCTGCCATCCACTGCCTCCGCTGCTGGCTGCGGCTGAGCCGCGCCAGGGGGGCGCCCCCCCTTTGCAGCCGCCGCTTTTGCCAGAGCCATGGGACATGAGACTGGGGGACGAGAAATGAAAGATCGAAACCAAAATCTTTGACCCGCGGTTTCCTAGCCGTTCTGAAGAATCCGCAAGCGCAAATTCTGCGCCAGAACGGCTTGAGCCAAAATGGCAACGGAGGAGGAGGAGGGGGAGGAGGAGGAGTAGGAGGAGGAGGAGGAGGAGGAGGAGGAGGAGGAGGAGGAGGAGATGATGATGATGATGATGATGATGATGATGATGATGATGACGATGATGATGATTTGTGGCGATGTTGCAATGCTGGGGCGACGCCAGATGTCAGGGGCGCGCTGGCCCGGTTCAGCGCCAGCACGGGCCAGCCGAGGCCATGTCGCAAGCCCGGGCCGGCCACACAGCAGCTCCCCAACCTGGGCCAACGGAGGGGGAGGGGGGGTTGGCTCCGCGTGGCTCCCAAACCCAGGCTGGCCAGCAATGATCAGATGGGATCGGCCGAATCCCGTTAGCGCTGACTGCCGGTACAGCCATCGTGCTGCCACTCGGAACTCCCAATTAGGAACTGCCCGATCCAGATCGAAGGAACGGCCCGACAACCAGTCCCTCCTGAGTCGAACAAGGTCCTTCTCTCAGAATCTTAATTGCATGCAAGCCTCGACCTCAGACATCCGATGTCGTGTTTTCTTCGCTACGTGCTTCTCTGGAGGTCTGGGCCTTTCTCTCCACGACTGGTTTCTCGGCGGCCCGAATCGCTTTCTGACAACCCCAGGGCCTGCCAAGGGCTAAAGGCCTCGAGAGGCCGAAAAATGGTCAAAGACCGTCCGTCAGGACGAACATCTGAGTTCAGACGTTGCAAGAAACTTGCAACATCGCCAACAATCGCCACCAGAGCCCATAGACCCCATATTTCTGCACCATTGTTCGAGCCGGATCGATCTGCAAGAATTCTGGGGCCCGGAGCCGAGGAAATCGTCCGTTGTGGACAAATTGCAACGCAAAGGTCTCAAGGGAGGAGGTCTCTGAGCAAGGACCGACCGTCCTGGCATTCCTATAGGCCTACCGCGGAATGTTCGTAGAACGATCGAATGTTATGACAACCGGAAGCGGTGTTCTTGAACCGGAAAGCCCATGCATCACAGCAGCCGGTCTGAGCCAGAGGTGTTCTGAGAACACCACGTGCACACCGCAACAGGCTGTCAGAGCATCCTCTGCTGGGCCTGCAGGCCCACAGGCATGCCGCGACGCCTCGCCACTGCCCGAGGCCCGAGACCGTGCCGGCCTGGTCGCCATCGGCCGCCGGCGACCCCACCGGGCGGCGGGCCGCGGACGACTCGGCCAGCAGCGCCTCCTGGAACCAGCACTCCGCCAGCGCCAGCGGCCTGCCCTGCGCACCCCGCGCCGTGGCGGCCCGCACCAGCGACCGGTAGGTCGCCAGGCTCGGCTCCAGGCCTGCCCGCTGCCCGGGGAGGGCCGGAGGGCGTCGAGAGGCGGACGCCGCAGTGCGGTCGCAGCGCACGCCTCCGCCCAAGCTCCGGCGCCGGGACCCTCGCGGGTCGATCCGGCTCCAAGCACGGCTCAGAGAGATGGGGTCCAGGGTTCCCGGCGCGATTGTCGGCGATGCTGCAGCTTGTTAGCAACGTCTGGCCTCAGGGGGGGGGAGGAGGCGCACGAGGAGGGCGGCGGGAGGAGGCCGAAGGAGGGATGGGGGATGGAGAAGGACGACGGAGGGAGGAGGGAGCGGAGGAGGATGGAGGAGGAGAAGGAGAGCGAGGGAGGAGGAGGAGGAGGAGGATGACAACGGCGAGGAAAGGGGATCAGGGAGGAGGAGGAGGAGGAGGAGGAGGAGGAGGAGGAGGAGGAGGAGGAGGAGGAGGAGGAGGAGAAGGAGGAGGAGGAGGAGGAGGAGGACAGGAGGAGGACAGGAGTAGAACTTGAGTGCGTCAGCGATGCTGCACTGCACGCTCCTGTCCTAAGGTCCTAGGCCCCCGCCTCACCAATCCCAGCACGCGTTCCAGCGCCCCCTGGAACGACGGGCGCCCCCTGGGCGCTCGGGCGAGAGGCGCACTCTGGAGTCATTCCGCCCTCCGTCTTTCCAGTAAGAAGGACGCAACCATAGTGCGGGATGACGGTTAATAAAAAATGGGAGAGAACGATTACATTTTCTGCTATTTCTGCATAATTTTCTGACTGGAGGAGAGCGATCTTAAAACATAGTTTTCCAGCCCGCGGCCGGTTTTCTAATCGTCATCCCGGGCGCCGCCGCGTGAACACGACCCCCGGTCATTTATTAATCGTCATCCTCCATTCGTTTCATGGAGTGCCAAATGACTTTCCAACAACGTCGCTGTTTGAAGAACGGCCGCCGGCCTTCCGTGCAGCTCGTGCACATGTGTCAACTTCTGGTCGTTGTTGCCACATGTAATCTCAAGACAGAACCCCGCTTTGAGAACACACAATCCTCCATACGTGTAGCTGTTGTCCCATATCAGAAATCCTGGGTCATGTGTGTATGAGCGAGGGTCTCTAACAATATCCCACCTTGAACAACTAACCAGCATCTATCTGTCTAGCAATCGAAAACTTTCAGAACGAATCTGCTCTAAAACTAAAACCTCATGTCGAAACCTGTCCGCCCTCCATCCGTGCAACTGTTGCAGCTGTCAAAGCCAACGTGCTCGGCGTAACCTCGTTTTCAACACGAATCTCCTTCCCTCCGTGCAGCGGCTGGGAACTGTTAGCAGGAATGTGCGCGGCCTTCAAGCGAGAATCTCGCTTCGAAAACTGGCCGCCATTTCATCCCTGTAGAAATCAAAAGTGTTCGAAGCGAATGTGCGCGGCGCTGAAGCGAGAGCCCCCTTTTCAAAATCCGCCGACCCTGTGGGCGTGTGTGAGACGTTTTTCCGTTTGAGCCGTCGGCGTCGCCGTCGCCGCTCCCCTTTTCCGTTTGAGTGGCGTCGTCGCCGTCGCCACTCCCCCGCTTTCCCTCGGCCCTCTTACTCATGCGATCCAGCCAGACGGACATCGAAAAGCGTCATAATTGAGTCGAAGGGGAGCCCCTTCCCTTTGATCCCTTCTGGGGGTCCTGGGGGGGGGGTCGCCGTGTGGGTCGCGGGGGTCGTGCCCCCCCCCCTCCCCAGAGTTGGTCCCCCGTGTTGCCAAAACGAATTCAAGGCTCCCCCCCTCCACCAGGGTTCCCTGCGGACATGGGGGGGGGGGGGGGGAGACCCCCCCATGTGGACCAAGGAAACTCAAGCCAGCCCCCCTCCTTCCCCCCCCCACTCCTCCTCCTCCGTCACACCTGTGGACAAAGGGGACAGGGGGGTGGTCGCCCTGTGGACTGGGGGAACTCAGGACCTCTCCCCCTGCCCTCCCCCGGGAACCCCCACCCCCAGAGGCGCCCTCGTCACTCTTATCTGCTGTTGCGGGGTGCTGCGTGTTTCCCCACATGCCTCCAAGAGGCCTCAGATCCGCTCCGAGGCGGCTCCAAGTGACCACGGAGCTTCCGAAGAAGTCCACCAAGAGGCCCCCCCAACAGAGCCCAAGAGGCCCCCAAGATAGCCCCTAGAAGGGCTAGAGAGCGTCAGCGTCGTCGTCGTCTCCGCCGCCGCCGTCGTAGTCGTGGTCGTCGCGCTTAGGGGTCGGCGGCACCGGCCGTAATGCCTTCGCAATCAAATCTTCAAAGCGAACCACCCTCCACCCGTGCAGTGGTTGGAACTGTTGAAATGAATAGGCCAGATCATTTTTTGATAACTGGTCGCCATCCATCCGTATATCAATTGCAAATTCCCAAGCATCCTGCGGTGTTGGGTCCTAATTTTGAAGAGAAGCTCCCCGCGCCCCTCTCCTTCTTCTCCTCCTCCCCCTCCTCCGTTCTCCCCATCCTTGGTTCTGCCCTCCTCGTGGCCATCACCATTGCTATCGCCATCGCCATCGCCATCGCCATCGCCATCATCATCATCATCATCATCATCATCATCATCATCATCATCATCATCGTCGTCGTCGTCGTCGTCGTCGTCGTCGTCGTCGTCGTCGTCGTCAGCATCATCATCATCAGCAGCATCATCACGACCATGATCATGACCATGACCATGATCAGGATCAGGAACAGGATCAGGAGCAGGACCAGGATGAGGATCATCATCGTCATCATGCCCATCATTATCATCACCATCATCATCAGCAGCGCCACAACAACCACCACCATCATCATCATATCATCGTGATCATTATCCATCGTCAGCACCACGATCATCATCACCACCGTCGTCGTCGTCATCATCATCATCATCATCATCATAATCAGCATCATTTTCATCATCATCACCATTAGCATCACCGTCATCAACATCATCCTCATCCTCATCTTCATCCTCATCCTCTTCCGTATCCTCATCCTCATCCTCATCAGCATCATCATCATCGTCATCGTCGTCATCATCACCATCACCATCACCATCACCATCACCATCACCATCACCATCACCATCACCATCACCATCATCATCATCATCATCATCATCATCATCATCATCATCATCATCATCATCATCATCAGCATCAACATCAGCATCAGCATCAGCATCAGCATCATCATCCGCATCCTCATCCTTACATCCCTCTAATACACCCCTCACATTCTTTGTGGCCCATAGGAAGCTCAACCGAATGCCCCAGCGGCAAAGTCCGCATGGCGTACGAGCACCCAGTTCGGCATACCCCTCACACGTTTCCACCGAATGCCCCAGCGGCAAGGTCCGCATGGCGCACCCGCACCCGATTCGACACACCCCTCATCATATATTTCGTGGCCCCATGGGGCGTGCCCGCACTCGATTCGGCACCCCTCACACGCTTCGTGGCCCCATAAAGTGAGCTCCACGGAAGGCCCGAGCGGCAGGGTCCGCATAGCGTACCCGCACCCGGTTCGACACACCCCTCACACGTGTCGTGGCACCATATGGAGCTTCCTCGTTTGCATTGACCCCCGTCCCTTGAGCCCCGAGCTCTGGAACGATTCCGCTGCCCGGCCGCGGCTAGCCGCACGCAGCGAGAGACCCCAGAGGCATCAAGGTGGCTCTTGGGGGCGCGCCCTTCAGGGGGTCGCTGGGAGGCCGGATGCAGCCTCGGGATGCCTTCCATGCCTTCCAGCAGCTGCGCCTCGCCGAGAGCGCTGCAGGGGTGCCCCGATCGTCCCGAACGGCTGCCGAATACCCGAGCCACGACCCGGAAGCCGGACGACGGGAGCCGAAGAGGTCGGAGGACCGCGCCGCATCGCCGAGGCGCCGCGACGTCAGCACTGCGAACATCAGGCTCCCCAAAGGACCCGCATCGCCATGCATCGGCGATCGGGAGCCGATGAGGTCGGAGGACCGCGCCGCACCGCCGAGGCACCGCGACGTCAGCACTGCGAACGTCAGGCTCCCCAAAAGGACCCGCACCGCCATGCAGCGGCGAGGGGGCGCGCTCCTCCGACCCCATCTGCTCCCGCCGTCCGGCTTTCGGGTCACGGCTCGGGCCCCTGGCGGCCGCTCGGGGCGATCGGGGCACCCTGGAACGCTCTTGGCGAGGCGTTGGAAGGCATCCCGAGGCCGGAAAACCGCCGAAGGCCTGCTCCGACCCCGTTTGGGAGGCCCAGATGGGGGGACCCAAGTGGGCCCGGTCCGGAAGCCACTCCGGCGAAGCGCTACTCTTAACACGCAGCTGGACATGGCCCTGCCGCCCGATCCTGGACGAAGCTGCAGGGTCCCTGGGTCGGGCGCTCGCTGACATGGTTTAGGGATCTGTGGATCTGGCGCCTGGGCGCCAGGTCCACGGGTCGGAGAAAGCACCCCCCCGACAAAATGAAGCCAGTGCCGCCCCATCAGACCGCGGAGCGCGCCGACCCTGCACGAAGCCAGGACCCATAACTGGTCCAAGCGCCTGAGCCTATATCTGTTCTCGTGCGCTCCGCACAAGTGTCCGAAGGGGCCACACGCGCAGAGAGGCAATGCTCGAGCCGCGCCTAGGCACCACGAGCGGCGAAGAGATTGGTATCCGCGCCCTCGCGGTCTGGACTCCGGGGCACGATCCCGAGGATACGCGGTCGCACGGATGGGATCCGCACGGGGCATCCGCGTAAAACCGCCCCTAATCCGCGGGGTCGCGGCCCTTGGGCCCAGCCTGCGAGGCCGCGGATACGGATATAGTTTTCGCCCACTGTGCAGGCGCAGAGTTTGAAAGAGAGCAGTCTCTGCTGTCGCCAAAAGGAACCATTGGACAAAGAACCCAGGGTCTGAAGGCCCCTGAGGCCGGTGGATAACCACTGCCGCCCTCGTCAGAGAAGGAACCCTCCAGGGTCTGAAGCCTCCTAGGCACCTTCCTCAACGAACGCGCCCATCTCGTGTGATTGGGCTGCCCTGCCCCCCGTCGGCGCAAAAGATCCGCGACCGATCGCGACCGATCGCGGCCAATCGTTCGCGACCGATCCTGGAATCTGAAGCAAAATCCGTAGCGACCGGTCTTGTCGGTCGCGAGCGGAAAATTCCAGTATCCGATGATCAGTGTGTGCCTAGGCAACCCCGCCCCGGCCCGATCTTTGGCGGCGCGCACAAAGGGGGTAGGGAGAGGGGGAACGGCTTCTGAAAAAAACCTCGCACCCTCCGCGCGTGGCCGAGATCCCCCCATCCCGAGCCTGAGCGCCGGCCTCTAGAGATCCAGCGGTCCGTCGCCTGCGCGGGCGCGGGGGGCAGCGAGGAGGCGGGGCGCAGCACGGAGCGGCACGCTTTCAAGACTGGGGCCGGCCGCGAGGGAGGTGGGGGGCGGCGGCGGGGAGACGGAGCGCACGGCGCGCGGGCCGACGTGCCTCCTCCCAACAAGAGAGGGGCAGGCCCGCCGAGAGAAAAGGAGGGGTTCGAGAGAAGGGTGGGCCGCGGGGTGCGTAAATTCCCAGACGGTGCTTGCACGTAATGTTTCTTAGTTCTGTTCGAAGGAACTGGGCCGTGTCTCTGGTCTGGCGGGTATGCGGCCGCCGCTACCGCCCCGTCGCACCAAATAGACTGCACCACATAAAGTATCTTTTCTAAGAAGGAAATCGGCCCCACCGCCCCCCCGAGGCCTGGATGATCGATCTTCCAAGGGATGCGCAATTTACATTTGACTCTGCCCAATCGTTCTTCTGAATATGGACTCATACCATCCCAACCAAGCCGGTCTCGACCCCCCGACACCATCTTCTGCAACAAGTGCCGAAACCCTCTGCGAAAACGCGACGAAATGCACTCGCGCGCGTCGTCGCGCGCGCATGCCGGAATCTTTCAAGAACCTCACGATGATTACAACATCGAATGTCCCGAACACATACAAACAACACTTGGTTTGCATTGTGATTTTCAGATTAAAAAGTCTGCGCGCGCGCCTTTGCGAAACCTTAAACGAACCATGGTTGTTGCAACAATCTCATCAAATTCGACCAAACGGGCCTCTCGCGCGGGCGTGTCGACATCATTCGAACGCCTTTGCGCGCGTGCCTGGGGAGGGGGCGGTACGATCCCTGTGCGGGCCACTTGTGCGCGCCAGCCGCGCGCACAAGTGGCCCGCACAAGAAGCCATGCGGGCCACTTGTGCGCGCCAGCCGCGCGCATGTCGAAATCATTCCACAGCCTTCATCACAGACAAGTGGACACCATCATCGTCACCGACGTGCTTGGCATCGGCACCGTCATTGGCATTGCCGTCGCCATCGTCATCGTGGTCACCAGCATCGCTACAATCATCATCGTGTCTGTCGTTGACGACGTCGCCATAACACTGCGCCCGCCCGGATCAACGAATCGCATTGAAGGGCACGCGCGTCAGCGCGGCCTGCGAAACGCGCTGGGGAGTGCCCAACGGTCAACGCCACCGCGGCCGCGTCGGTCGAGCTATACTAGCTGACCGCTCTGCGCGCTGTTCTGCGCGCGCTAGGGCGGCGGCCGCATAGCGCCGAGCATTTACCGCAATTGGTTTTGCAAGCTAGGTTGCGGGTGAGTGGGTGGGATGACTGCGCAAGCAGCGGAGTTGACAACTCATTGCGAACCACAATTAATTGCATCATGCACCACAGGTAATGCACCATATAGATCGCATTACATTGGTTTTCCTCGCTAGAAAAGGAATTTCGACCCACCGCTCCCGAGGAGCAAAGATTATCGGTCCAACTTGGGGATGCGCAGTTCACATATGATTAAGCCCCGTTGTTCAGTCATAATATGAACGCGTGCCATCTCAACCAAGCCGGGTTCGACCCCCCCCTGCCATCTTCAGCAAAAACCATTATGCGCGCACGCTTGTTTATCAACAGCCATCAAATTGCAAAAACCCTTTACAACAGAAAGTGTCACAAAATGTTAGCGCGCGCGTCGTCGCGCACGCATGCTGAAATCTTTCAACAACCGTTGGTCTAGTAAAAACTTCAACATCGAGTGTCCCGATTTTTGTTGTTTTTTATATATATATATATATATAAATACATATATATATATAACACAAAACGCATTGTGCTGCAGTTTCCAACAGAAGTCGGTGCGTGCGCTCGTGAATGCTTGAGCAAACCATCGATGCTTAAACATTTCGTCAAATACGACCAAACGGGCCTCTTGCGCGCGCGCGTCGGAATCATTCGGGCGCTCTTGCGCGCGTGCTGGGGGGGGGGGCGATCCCGGTCAAATAATACCATGCGGGTCACTCAAGCGAGTCGGTCGCGCGCGCATGTCAAAACCCTTCGCAAATCTTCATCACCGACGCGTGGACACCATTACTGTCATCGGCGTGACCAGCATCGGCGCCGTCATTGGCATTGCCGTCGCCATCGCCATCGTCATCATCATGATCGCTGCAATCATTATCGTATCTGCCTTTGCCGACGTCGCCACGATACCGCACCCGACAGGGTCACCGACTCGCACTCAGGTGCCCGCGCGTCAGCGCGGCCTGCGAAACGCGCTGGGAAATGCCAAGCGGTCTGCGCCACCGCGGCCGCGTCGGTTGCGCCAAACTAGCTGGGCGCTCTGCGCGCGGGTCTGCGCGCGCTAGCGCCGGCAGCAATGCGCCAGCTAGCGCCAAGCAGTCATCGCAATCGCCGCAGCATGGGCTTTGCAAGCCAAGCTGTGGGTGGGCGGGTGGGAGGATTGCGCGAGCAGATGAGTTGAGAACTTCAACTTCGGCAAGGTGCATTGCACCATGTAGCTTCTCCTATCTACAAAGCGATGAGGATCCCCACCCTCCCGAGGTAACGATTATCCGCCCCCCTCGGGATGTGCAGTTTACATATGATTCAGCCCATCGTTCATCTAGAATATTAACTCATACCACCGCACGCGAGCCAAATTCGACCACCTCCCACCACTCTTTGCAACAAAAAACACTATACGCGCACACTCGTTTATCATACGATATCAATTTGCAAGAAACCAATGCGGCAAACGGGACGGCGCGTACACGAGCGCGCCGTCGCACGCGCATGCCGGAATCCTTACAAAACGATCGGTCTCGCACAGATTTCAAAAAAGAGAGTGTCCCAGGTAAGCCAATTTGTTTTGCAACATGAATTTCCCCCCAATCTGCGCGTCCGCTCTTGCAGATTCGAAAGAAAAGTCGCTATCCTTGTTTCAACATGTTCGACAAGTGCGACCAAGCGGGCCTCTTGCGCGCGCACGTCGAAATCATTCGAGCGCCCTTTCGCGAGTGCTGGGGAGAGGGGCGCGATCCCTGTCAAACAGTACCATGCAGGCCACTCGCGCGTGTCGGCCGCGCGCGCGTGTCAAAAGCCTTCGCGAACCTTCATCACCGACGCACGGACACCATCACCGTCATCGGCGTGATCAGCGTCGGCGCCGTCATGGGCCTTGCCGTCGCCATCGTCATCGTCATCGCCGTCACCAGGGTGCAACCTGAACAATGTTTTTTTCGTTCAAAACTAAATATCGGAAGAAAACGCTGGCCGGCGTCGCGCAGGCCGTTCTGGAACAAGACAACGGGCAAACAAAACAACTGCCCCCGAGCAGCCGGAAACAAAACGCATAACAGAACGGTGGCGCGGCCGCGGGCCACCAACAAAACGTGGAACAAAACTAGCGAGCACCCAAGAGACGATGACGATTTAGTTTAAGGTTCAAGCTGTGAGAGCGCGAGTGAAAATTTATGTGAATATCCCGATCCAGATTTAAGAAGCGAGAGCGCGAGTAGTAATGTAAGCGCAGATTTAGGTGAAGATTTAAGCCGTGAGAGGGCGAGTGAAGATGTAGGTGAAGATTGAAGCGAAGAGTTGACCAGTGAGAGCGCGCGTGAAGATTTAGGTGCAAATTTAGGTGGCGATGTAAGCAGTGTAAGCGCGAGTGATGATTGAGGTGCAGATTTAGTTGACGAGTTTAAGCAGTGAGAGTGCGAGAGAAGATTTCGGTTAGGATTTAGGTGACGATTGAAGCAGCGAGTGCGCGAGTGAACATTCAGATGAAGATTTAGGTAGCGATAGAGGAAGTGAGAGCGCGGGCGAAGATTTAGGTGCAACTTCCGGTGGATAATGAAACTTTGGGAGCGCGAGTGAAGATTTAGGTGAAGATTTAGGTGACGATTTCAGCATTGAGAGCGCGAGTGGAGAAGTAGGTGCGTATTGTCGGAGCCTCCATCCATTCACGCAGTGCCATCGTGAGTATTCAGCAGCCTACTTGCCTCTTACAGCGCCTGCGTCGTTCGCAAGTTAGTTTCCTTGTTGTGGGTCGCCCCCAATCGCTCTCCTTTTCTGCCCCCCGGCCTCCCTCCCCTCTTCTTTGCCCATCCCGCGCGTTCCCCGTACTGTGGCCTTTAGGGCCATGTCGCCAGCGTGGCACTTCGTGAGAATTGAATTGGCTGAGTACCGTCTATCAGCCCAGCGGGCCGATCCACCGAGTCTCGCGCGCCACTTTGGCCAGCGTTCGAGCTATTCGTTTATCCGCAGGTGTCTGGCTGTCCGCACCTGTTGTCTTCCATTCTCGCGTGCCCTCAGCAGCATTTGCTCCGTTCTGGATTTCTGCTGTCCGTCTGCGTCGATCGCAGGTTGGGCTCCCTCGTTGTGGGTCGCTCCCATTCGCTTTCCCCTTCTGCCGCCTGGCCTGTCTCTTCTTTGCTCATCCCGGGCAATCGCCGTTCTGTGGCCTACACGGCCATGGCGCCAGAGTAGCAGTTGGCATCTCAGCCCAACGGGCCGTTCCACCTAGTCTCGCGCGCCATTTTGGCCAGCGTCCGAGCCATCTGCTCAATCCGCAAGGGCTTTTCTGTCCTCGCCTGCTCCTGCCATCCGTGGCCTCCTCACGGGACCGTGCCACCCCCCCTATGTGGGCATGCGACTCGCGCAAATTCGCCTGGCCTTGGCGCTCGCTCGTGTGCTGACAGCCCCTCTGGCGCGTCTGCGCTGGAAGGTGGCCCTCGCTTCGTGGCTCGCCCCCGATCGCCCTCCTGTGGCTGCTGGCTCTCTCCCCCGTCAGAGGTCCGGACCCTCGTCACGAGAAGTACGTCGTGAGCGCTCGCTCGGACTCTTCCCGCGTGCCTCCTTTTTGGCACCTGCCGCCAGCGTAGGCCTCAGGGGTGTCTCGGATATTCTTGCCCACTGCGTTTTTAGTTTCTGCCCTCGGCGTCTCTGCAATCCGCCTATGCGCTCTCGCCCATTTTCCCCTTCCTTAGGGGAACTCTCTCTCTCTCTCTTTTTTCGACGTTTTTTTTTTTTTGTTTGTTCTCTTCTTCTTCTTACTCCCTTATGGTAAGTTTTTCGACGTTTTCCTCCATCCTTAGGGGGACTCTCTCTCTCTCTCTCTCTCTCTCTCTTTATTATATATGTACCGACGTTTTTTTTCTGGCTCCGCACTGAACTTCGCACAAGAAAGCGGATCCAGGTGTATACAGGATCCTGGTGTATACGTTTTTTTGTAGTTTCCTTGGGGAAACGGGGAAAACAGTTTACACCACACCACCCTGACCTCGCCCCCGACCCCCAAAAGGCCTGAGACTGATAAGCAGCCCGCCACTGGTAATGTGTATTCTCCAATGTCCGACCTTCTTTTTGCACTGTCCCGGCGGTGGCGCAAGCGACGGCACACTTGGCTCCAGCGCCGCCCGCCGTCGCACACCGAACACGCACACAGCGAAACCGCGCGTCGCATCCACATCCTCCTCCTCCCTCCTCCTCCTCCTCCCTCCTCCCTCTTCCTCCTGCCTCCTTCCTCCTCCTCCTCCTCCTGCGGCTGCTGCTGCTCATCCTTCTCTTCCTCCTTTTCCCTCATCCTCCTCCTGCTACCTCCTCGTCCTCCTGCCCCCTCCTGTTTTTCCAATTTCTCCATTCAAGGCCAAATCCCCAACCCGCGAACGAGCGAACATCGGGCCCAGTTTAAAGGGAGCGACAGCGGGCCTGGGTGAAGTCGGGGCTGCTGGCATCCCAACAGCAACCCGACCCAACCCAGGCTCACGCCAGTCTAGAGGAACACTCCGACCAACAAAACACCTTGCTGGACGGGTCCTTCCCCTCGCGGAACATCATGGGGTTCTGCGCCGTATCCTTATTGCGTGGGTTGCCGATACACTTGGCAACTGAATACTGCAATCGCTTGTTGCCGAAAACACCGCATTTCGAACACCACGAGAACTGCCCACCCCCAGTGTACAACCTGTGGGAGGGGTGGGCAGTACGGGCCGCCTTGGGCAACCCGACGCACGGGAACTTGCAAACACCTGCCCTGCTGCGTGCCTTCCCGCAGCGCACACACTGGTACTTGTACCTGCCCACTGGGAGACGGGGTGCCGAACTAGCTGATGGTCAAACGCATCGGGTACCAACTCGAAACCAGCTGGGCGCTGTCTTACCTTGGCTCGGGCCCTTTCGACATCTGGGCAGCGGAGGCGGGCGAGGGTTTTCATAGTCTCGTGGATGCCGCACACGCTGTTGGTGACGAGCTCAACCTGCTGTGCGTACAACTGCTTGGCACACTGCCGGCCCTACCTTGGCAAGACGGTCCGCCTCTCGGTTGCCCGCCCACACCCAGTGCCTGAAGCCTCGGTCGAGGGCAGTCCGTCGAGACGGATGGCTCTTGACTTTAGTGGGGGTGACGTTGTGAATCCTTACGCCCCCTCCCCTAGCAAAGGTGTCGCGCCGAAGTTCGCTATGTGCAACGTTGGTGAGATTTTGGGAGGGCCCCTTTTTCCAGATGCCGCAGACCATCTAGCAATCGGTGATAAACTCGGCAGGGCAACCTCCTACCAGTCCCAAGGCAGTCAACAAAAAAGGCAAATGCTGCACCCCCTCCCGCGGACTGAAGCGGATTGGGGAGGGGTCCAACAAGAGAGCCTGACATGTCCCCCCCTTCATCCACAGCCGCAACCCCCCACCCCGCACGCAAGCGCCAACCACAGTCTGGGTCCAACGCAGAGCCATCCAAACAGATCTTGCCCGTGCCCAGGAGGCCAGAAGGTGGGGGGGAACACTCCAACGCCAACTGGCCTCGACCAGCGGGGGGAGGGGGGGGGAAAGGGCAGTGGGGCTCTCGAAGATCCCTCTCGTGAAGCCTGGGTCATGGTCTCCCGTCTCGCGGCCCTCGGCCCGAACAAAAACATGTCCAGGTCGAGAGATTGGCGGAGCCCGATATTTGCGTCGCATCCGTAGAACCTGTGTCGAGGCGTCCCCGCCGAGGCTCCGCGCCACCTGCAGGAGGGGAGACATAACTCGACGTCCTACAACAAAAAAACGCCTGCTGCGTGGCAAACCCGCCCGCGACAGCTCCAGCAACTGAGGAGGCTTCGGGCCCCTTGCCTTGGGCACGCAAGGCCTGCAACTTTCGAGCGATCGGCTCGAGCAGCGGGCCAGCGGTCGACCCACCCATTTCGCGCCCGACGCGCTGCAAGAGCGACCCCTGGGTTTCTTAATCGATTAGGATTCGCAAGATTTTTAGCCCAGGGTGCCAGGACCGACTTCGATTCCGCGTCTGGTAACCCAGGACCGATGCCCCAGGGCCTTCCACCCGAGCCTCCTCGAAGTACACAGCACGGCCCCCGCAGGTCCAGTAACCCGCCCCCAGCCAAGCCCAGGGGTGTTGAGGAGCGCATCGGAACTCTTGCTGAGTTCTGCTTCAGGGGCCCAGACATGGTGCAGGGCAAGGCACCAGCTGAGGAGAGGGGCGGAGCTGGCCGAGAAGGTGGGGTCGGATTCGGGCCCCCCGCAGAGTTGGTACTCAAGCGTCCTGGATCTTCCCTTGGGGGTCCCGAAGATCGTCTGTCCCAAGATCGCGCGAATCTCAGCAAGGCGGGTGTCGGCAATCCCGATCAGCAGGCAGACTCGAGCCTCTTGGCCCCGAGTTCCTTGCAGAAGTTCGCAGCGGACTCCCCCTTTCGTAGGGCGAGGTTCTCAGCTTCTTCTGCGAGCTTGGGGACCCGATCCGCTCCGCCATAGCTGACGGCAGGCGGGCCTCCTGTCTTGGCCACCTTCACGGCCCGTCGGAACGCCGAGCGAAGCCCACGGAACCTGCGGATCCTCGGCCTCAAGGCGGTCAGTCGGCCTCGCTGGGACCACAGTGCTCCGCCTGCGCCGTCGGACCCAACAATCGACGCCGAGATTCTTGGTAGCGCTTCTCGTTTGGAATCCCCAATCCTTGATGAAAGCCGAACTCTCCTTCCCAACCCCGCTGTCGGTGGCCATAGCCACGCCTTTGTCCTCCTCCTCCTCCTGGTCCTCCTCCTCCTGCTCTCTCCTCCTCCTCCTCCTCCTCCTCCTCCCTCCTTCCTCCTCCCTCCTCCTCCTTCTCCTCCTCCTCCTCCTCCTCCTCCTCCTGCCTCCTCCTCCTCCTTCCTCCTCCCTCCTTCCTCCTCCCTCCTCCCTCCTCCCGCCTCCCTGCTCCCCCTCCTCCCTCCTCCCTCCTGCCTCCTCCCGCCTGCCTCCTCCGGATGTCGGCGAGGCGGCCTCGAGGTCGCCGTCGGAGGCCGCAAGCCTCGCGAGCTCCTCGAAGGGCGCGCTGTCGACCCTCTCGAAGCCCGCCTCCTGCGCCCTCCTGCCGCGAGGCTTCCCGGGGTGTTTGGGGTCTTCCTGGTGCTGCTGCACGCTTCCTCCTTCTTCCTCCTCCTCCTGCTCCTGCTGATCCTCCTCCTCCTCCTGCTCCTCCTGCTCCTCCTCCTCCTCCTCCTCCTGCTCTTGTTCCTCCTCCTCCTCCTCCTCCTCCTCCTCCTCCTCCCTCGTCGTACAGTGAGGGCATTGAGCAAGGAACCATTGGATAAGGAATCCAGGGTCTGGAAGCGGGTGGAACTCCAATCGTGGCTTGGCCCTTCGATATCACCACCACCCTCGTTAGACACGGAACCCTCAAGGGTCTGAAGTCTCCTGGGCACATTCCTTAACGAACCCCCTCACAACAGTCCTCGCCGTCGTCGTCGTCGTCGCTCTCCTCGTTCTCCTTGTCGCTTCCTCACCTACTCCCTCGTCCTCGTCCTCCTCGTCCTCCTCGTCCTCCTCGTCCTCCTCGCCCCCTTTCCCCCTGATCCTCGTCCTGCTCCCACTGCTGCTGCTGCTCCGCCTGCCTTGGAACCTGGGGACGATCGGCTATTCCTGCTGCTGCTGCTGCTGCTGCTACTGCTGCTGCTCCACCTCCGAGCTACAGGAAGCTTTCGAGGGCCGGCAGCACACGCCAAAGGCGCCGAGCAAAGGTAAGACGAAGCCACAACGGTGATACATTCGAGTGAAGATGAATCGAGAATCTCCGAGATCCAGCCGCTCTGGAGGATGTCTCGGGCGCCGCAGCCTTCTCAGGGCGCTCAGGAACGCTCTGAGAGCGTTACGCAGCGCCCTGGAGAACGGGCTTGTCCTCGTCCCAGCCCTGTCCGAAGACGGTCGGTGGGGGTCACGAGCGGCGAAGGGATCCATATCCACGCCTTGGCGGTCTGGACTCCGGGGCGCGATCCCGCACATACGTGGTCGCACGGATACGGCCCGCGCGGGACATCCGCGACGAAGCGCCCTGCCTTCGCGGGGTCGCGGCCCAGGGGCCCAGGGGCCTGGCCCGCGAGGCCACGGCTACGGACATGCGTTTCCCCCACGAGGGGGGGGAGTGTGCCTCACAGGAGGCGGGCGCCGAGGTGAGTTGGATGTGCCGCCAACGTCCGTGCTCACTAAAGAGCGACAACCATGGGCCCGCGAAGCAGGACTCGGTATACCAGCCGCTGCAGTTGGCGAGGTGCAGTGGGGCCCACAGCGGGACAAACACAGAGTTTGGTACTGCTGTTGGGAGGCGGAGGTGGACGGGGCGCACGGTCGTCGTTCATCGCCGTGTACACGGGGACGAAACCCGTTCAGCACAGAAGTGTTAGTTGCTTCAGCAGACACCCACTTTTCGGGAGATCGGGGGAGCCTGGTTGTGCAATGACCCATCCGCCCGAGGGCCTATGTAATTTGCAATCGCATTGGCGCAATTGTTATCCTTTTCATTTAAAGCGCTGGATTGGGTTGAGTTCGATCTGCTGAAGCACGACATGTGTCCACTGCAGCTGAACGGTCCCTAATGGGTACAACTTTCCAGAGTACGCTTGGCTATAAGAACACAGTTTGGAAAGGAGCGCAATCGACATCGCAAAGTCGGTTTGGGCGCAATCTTGATCGGCACCGGTAGGCACTCATTGTTGTCGCTGGTGTTAGGCACACAGTTGCTTTGTGCGTTGTGGAAGTGCGAAATGTAAATCATCCACTGAGGCCCACAACACGCTTGGCACTGTAATGTACCATCTGGCAGTATACGACAATCCTCCTCCGCTTCACTGCCTCCTCATTCCTGGTGCTGGTTTCACATCTGGAGAGGGAGGAGATGGAGATGGAGCTGAAGGGGGGGGGGACAGTCCAATGGCCGCCGCCAAAGCACGAGGGCGCCGTGACTGCAGGGGAGCACAGCGCGGCGGGCCCTCTCTCCGGGGGCACCGCTCGACGTCTACCCAACGACGTGGGTCGGTGCTCAGGCTGGGCCCCATCTTTCGCGCTGTACAGCTGCTCTCTTTTCCTCCCCCCCTTGGCACGGCATCCGCTCAGCACCAGCCCTCGGACCTCTCCTGAGCACCATCCTAGCCCCTTCCTTCCCGGCCGCCTCTTGCCGCTCCGGCGGGGGCGGCCCAGACGGCCCACAAGAGGGGAGGAGCAGGCACAGGAGGAAGTGGAAGAGCCACCGCCCACCCCTCCCTCTTCCCTTTCCTCGCCGCCTGCCCGGCCCCACAGTGAGAAGCCGTGTGCCATGTCGGCAGCGCGCGGGCGAGCGAACTATCCGGCGACGGGGAGAGGAGCAGGAGGCCAGCGGAGCAAATCATCTGCTATACACACACATATATATATAGATATATAGATATGTGTAGTTATTTACTTACTGATATGTCTGTGCATATGAATTTAGGTGTTAACTTTTTTACTCGCGAGGAACATATTTCTTTCTTTGTCTCGCTGGGGAGCGCCGCCCTGCGCCCGCTGGGTTCTCCGCTTCCGGCGCGGCTCGGGGGTGTTAAGAGTGTGAGGTCTGCCCGCCCCGCCCGCCAGCTACAGGGGGGTAGTTGAATGAGCGAGCAGGCGAGGGGATTTGCTGAGATCTGGCCCGCGAGACGGGCTGAAGTGGGTCTGCGCATGCGTGGGTTGAAAGACTGTGAGTGCGTGCGTATTTGAATGGAGCTGGGCACGAGTGGGTCTGAGTGTGAAGTGGGCCAACTTGGATGGCACAGCACGAGCCGGTCTGCATCCGAGTGTGTCTGGGTTTGAACGGCTCTGAGTGTGCGTGCATCTGAACATGGTCCCCCCTAGTATCCATCATTTGGGTTTTATGTCACTTGCGGGAGACCTCCGCCTTACTCCACCACCTCCCTCCTCCTTTCCCCTTCTCAGACTCAGACGCACTAGCAGTCAGACCCGTTCACACTTACTAGTGCTCAGGCTCACCCACACTCAAACTCACTCATACTGAGACTCACTCACTCACAGACTCACTCTCAGTCAGACTCACTCATACTTGGACGCGCTTGCTCTCATACCCACTCGCACGCGTACCCATTCATATTCAGACTTAATCAAGATCTGGCTCGCTCATATTTAGACCCGCTCGTTCACACACGGACTCGCTCACACCCATTACTCGCTCACACTCGTATCCGACATACTGAGACTCACTCACACTTGGGGTCGCCTTCACACTTAGACGCGCTCATACCCATGACGCCTCACGACTCGGTTCTCTAGTGCTGAGAGTCGCCGATGCACAGCATGCCTCGTGCTCGTGATCATCCCGATGCAGCATGCACGTCGTGTGGGCCTCCTTCCCCCCCCCTCCTCCCCTCCTCCCCCTCCTCCCCCTCCTCCTCCTCTTCCCCCTTCTCCTCCTCCCCCTCCTCCCCCTCCTCCTCCTTCTCCTCCTCCTCCTCCTCCTCCTTTCTGTTCCTAGCGACTGCAGAGCTCCTCCCTGTCGCACCCCCCGACCGTGTCCGCAGGGCGGCCCCCCCGGCGTTCCGCCGGAGACTTCCTCTCGCCACTTCTGGTCCTGGAGCTTGAGAAGAGTGCCGCACTCTCACTGGCCATCGCTCGGACGTCCATTTCCTGTGTTCTTTTCGGTTTCGTGCGTGGCTTTTTCGCCAAGTGATCAAGGATGCTCCTCGATGGTCCTCGCCGAAGGAAAACCGCACACGTCCGAGCGATGCCAAGCTCACGGATGGAGGGCGGGCCCTTGTCAGAATGTGATTCTCGCCGTGGCGCCGCGCCCATTCGTCTTACAAGTTGGCACCCGTTTCGCTCATGGAGGGCGGGTCGTTTTCGACATGTGGCTCTCGCCGTAGCGCCGAGCGCATTCGTCCTAAACGTTTGTAGCAGCCTCGCGGACAGAGGGCGGTTGGTTTTTAGAATGTGGCTCTCGTTTTAGTGCCGCGCAGATTCGTCTTAAGCGTCTGCAGCAATTTCACGGATGGATGGCGGGTGGTTTTAAAAACAGTGCTCCTGCCGTAGCGCCGCGCACATTCGTCTTAAATGTTTGCAGCAGCTTCAAGGATGGAGGGCGGTGGTGTTCAAAATGCGGATCTCGCCTGAGCGCCGCGCACATCTGTCCTAAAAGCTTGCAGCCGTTTCGAGGATTCGCGTAGTTGAAGGCACAGGAATGGTTTTCTGGCACGACTTAGGATTGTCAGGACGCTGCGGTCACGCTGATTCGCAGTGTTTGAGTCTCAAGAACGGCGTTCTAGTGCGATTCAGGACTGCCAGAACGCTTCAGTCTTTTGATTCGCGTTGTTGAAGTCTCAGGAATGGTGTTCTGACAAGATTCAGGGTTGCTAGGACGCAGCAGTCACGTTGATCTGCGGCGTTGATGTCACAAGAACGGTGTTTTGGCACGATGGAGGATTCTCAAACGTATGCCTTTGAATGGGCCATTTCCCGTAACGTGAACCATTTCTTCTGCACGAGGGAACTTGGATGGATGGTTTGCAACGTCGTTGATGCGCCTTGGGTTTGCCCTGGTCCTCCCTCCTCCCTGCTCCTCCTCCCTGCTCTTTGCCGCCGCTCTCCTCGTGCCCGCTTCGTTCCATCCCTCAAACGTTTCGCGGTCCAAGCCCAAATTCCAGGGTCCGTACGGCGCCACCGCACCAATACACCCCTCACACGTTTCGTGGCCCAACGCGCGGCTACAGCTAATGCGCACATTCTAGGGTCAGAGTTGCACCACTCGCTCATGTCGGCACATCGTTTCACGACCCACAAGGCGCTCCAACTGGGCGCTGAACTAATGGCCCGCATGGCGCCACCACCTCATGCCGGCACACCCCTCACACGTGTCATGGTCCCATATGGGGATCCCAGCTACGGCCCAACTGCCAGGGCCCGCATGGCGCCACTGCCTCACTTCAGCACACCCCTCGCACGCTCGTGGCTCCCAATCCAGCCCCGGCCGAGGGGGGAGCATATGGATGATGAACGGGATGAGGCGGGGGAGGAAAGGGGAGAGAAGTCGGAGGAGAAAGGCTACTGGACGCAGCCCAGCGGGGAGCAGCAGAGAAGGGCGGAGAGCAGCATACCACAGCAGAGAGCAGGTGATAACGACAGAGAGTATCGGAACGCAACGGTCGCAATGGGAATCGCTCACACTCAGTCCCGCTCAACCTCAGACTCGCCCTCTCTCAGACGCTCACATGCGACATCGCTGACAAATCTGCACGTTAGGCAACCTCCACGCAGAATAATAATGAGTGCGGATGGGTCCGAGCATGAACAAGTCTGAATCAGAATGGATGTGAGCGCGGGTGAATCTGTACTTGAATGAGTTTGACTTTGAACGGCCACGTGCGAGCGGGCCTGGATATGGGCAGGTCCGAGTATGGGTGCGCCTGGGCATGGGTGATGACATCCTGGGGCCTCCTTCGGCCTCCTTGGGCGCAGCCTCCTGGGAGCATCCTGGAACCTCTTGTATCGTGGGCCCCTTTCGTGGCCTCCTGGAGCCACCTGGAGCCTCCGTGCGCCCCGCATGGCGCTCTGGAGGAAGAGGGCAGGAGGACGAGGACGAGGAGGAGGAGGAGGAGGAGGAGGAGGAGGAGGAGGAAGAGGACGAGGAGGAGGAGGAGGAAACGGAGGAGGAGGAGGAGACATAGGAGGAGGAGGAGTTCTGGAGTTCTGGGTGTGGCGACTAGGTCAAACAGTGTGTACCCTGGGTCCTTGTAGCTGTTGCAACGTAGGACGATCTGCGCGGCGCTAACGTGGGCGCCCCCATTTTGAACACGTACCGCCTTCAATGCTTATGCCTGGGATGGTGTTTAAGGCGACCATGCACGGCGCTTGCGCGAGATCCCCATTTGAAAAGGGTGTCGCCCTCCACCCTTGTAGATGTTGCAAACCAGATGTTGCAAACCTTGGCGTCGAAATGGCGCGGCGCTGAAGTGATAACCCCAATTTGAGAGGGAACCACCTTTCATCAGTGTAGCTGTTGCAACTCCCAAACTTCAAGGCCATATATGGAGAAGGCGTCTCGGGCAAAACGCCCAGACAGCCCTGCTGACACGCCTGGGGGGGGGGTGCTGCAGTGATGACATATCGATAAGAAAGATGGAGTGGGAGAAGGACGAAGAGGATAGTGAGAACAGGAAAAGGAAACGGATAATGATGATGATGATGAGGAGGCGGAGGACAAGGGGGAGGAAGAGCAGGAGACAGATGAGGAGGAGCGGAGGAGGCGAGGAAGAGGAGGAGGAAGAGGAAGAGGACGCGGACGAAGAGGCAGGAAGGAGGCTTACGTAGGAAAGCGCTCAAGAGGAAGAGGAGAAGGAGGAGGAGGAACTGGAAAAGGATGAGTAGGAGGAAGAAGAGGAGGACAAACTAGGTGCGCTTGCGTCATATCTGACGTCCTACCCCTCCCTCCCATCCATTATCATTGCAGATTTCCCTTCTATTCGCACGCTCGGATGTCGAGCAGGGCAATGATCGCGAGAGGGTACGAAATGTATCGTAGAACACGGCGTAGCATGGCGTAGAAGAGCATGGCGGAACGTAACATCTCATAGCATGGCGTGGCGTTGCGTAGTGAAGAATTGCATCACAACGCGTTGCAACGCAAAATGTGGCACCGCACAACGGCGCAAAACACAACACCACACAACATGTCGTGGCATGTCGCCCTCTTTCCTTGGAGGGTAAATGGATCGTCTTCGAGAGGCCTGGGCTGGTCTGGAGTCGTAGCTCCATGTCTAGCTCCTTGGGCTTTCCGCAAAGCTCCGCACAAGGCGGGGCTGATGGTTTCCAACATCGCCTCTCAAAGCAGAAACGGGGCTCCCGCTTGATACTTCTTGACAGCGACGGGGGGCTTCTGCGGCCCAAGAAATCGAAGAATCGAGATCGAATATGTTATCACTTCCGATGGTTTTTTCGGGGGGGGGGGGAGCATTTTCTAGATTTTGGGGCCTATTTGGAAGGACCGAAAAAACCCACGCTGCAGCGGGAGTACGATTTGGAACAACCGGAGGCGCAGAAATAAGGCCAGCGCTGCAGCGGGAACAACATTGGCATGGCATAACATGGCGTGGCACTGCGTAGTCAAGCACTGCAGATCCTACCATTGCAACTAAAAGCATGGCATCGCACAGCGGAACACCACATGGCATTGCATTGCATGCCGTGGCATGGCACTGGAAATGATGACACCAACGCTGCAGCGGGAGCACGATTCGGAACGAGCGGAAACGCGGACATTAGGCCAGCGTTGCAGCGGGAACACGATTCGGAACGAGCGGAATCGCGGAAATGATGCCATCGCTGCAGCGGGAGCACTATTCGGAACGAGCGGAAGCCCGAAACTGAGGCCAGCGTTTCAACGGGAACAACATTTGAAAACAAGCCCGAGCGAAAACCTACCTCCCGGGAATCCTGTGAACAAAAACAACCAATACGCGGAGGGGGGCCGAACATCTTCTAGACGTCATCAGGGGAGACAGGAGAATAGTATTGATATTGTGTGATTGTAGAAGAGGAGGAGGAGGGGGAGGAGGAAAATGAGGAGGAGGAGGAGGCATAGGGGGAAGAGGAGGAGGAGGAGGAGGAGGAGGAGAGGAAAGGGAGGAGGAGGAGGAGGAGGAGGAGGAGGAGGAGGAAGAGAAGGAGGAGGAGGAGGAGGAGGAGGAGGAGTAGGAGGAGGAGGAGGGAGGAGGAGGACAAGGAGGACATGATGGGGGGGATGGAGGAGGGAGGGTCGTGGGGTTAGGAGCAGGAACGAACGAACAAGCCGTGCGCCGCAAAGGCGCGTGACAAAAAAATGCGTCTCACGTTGCGCAGCGCGGGTTCGCGGACAAACCGCGGGCAACGAGATTGCGTCATGCATGCTGCCGCGCGCCTCCTGCCAGGGCGTCGGGGCGCGAAGAACAAGGACGTATGATGCAGATGGTCTCTTGCCCCTTCAGGGCGAGCGATGGCGTCTGCCGCTGTTCTCCACAGCGCCGGGTCTCTCAAGCTCTGCATCACTTGTCGCCACCAAGCTGTGCAGATGATACGCTGTATAAGCACTTGGCCCACTCTTGTTTGGGCCTGCCACGTCTTCTCGGGAAAGCATCCGTTGCTGGCTTCACGCGGCCAGGCTGAAAAATCAGCTGTCGTAGGAAGTCAGAATCTGGAGCACGGCCTACCTTACCGAAAAGTACGAGCTGCCGATGTAGAAGATGTGCGCTGCATGGTCGTTGTCCAGCTCAGGACGCTGCTGTTGGGTATCCTGGTTGCAAGAGACGGAGGAATGTGCACCGCGCTTGAAATCCATCAAGACGTCTTCTCTCCGACTTCTTCAACCAAACTGTATTCAGAGGGTGCATCAATTTTGGGTGTCCCCAACGCTTGACATGTTTCCAGCTTCCGCCGGGTTCTGATCGATGTATGCTTCCATGTCCTGTCATATCTTACAAACTCCTTCCACGCAGCTCCAATTCGTCGATTCAGTTCTGTGTTAACCCTGCCGTTATTGTTTCATGTAGCCCCCAAGTACGTCATACACTCCTTTTCCGCGATCGGTTTTCCTGCTGGCGTTCGCAACTGCACGCCGCTATTGATTCAAACCAGTTGGAACTTGTCCCAATGCAGCTCCATTCCCACATCGGCTCCCGCTGCAGCAATACGATCCAGAAGATGTTGTAGGCTGTCTTGGTGCCTCCTAGTGGGCAAGGTGTCGTCGGCGTACATCAGCAGTTGTAGGTCCCCAGCACGCATGTCGGATCCTTCTTTGTCTGTGAGCTTCCTGACAGCACCCCGCACCACAACTGTCATCAACATAACAAACAGAAGCGGTGACAGAGGACACCCTTGAGAAATTCCAGACAAGTGCGCTCGCTCCTGTGATTTTGTTGCCCCATCCGCCACTCAAAACCGCCGTCCACGGTAGATATTCCCAATCAGTGCAAGCATCTTCGGTGGCATGCCGAAGCGGCGCAAAGCGACCAGCAGGGCATCGACGTTGATCAAACCAAATGCTTTTTTTCTCCAATCTAAGGCTACAGCCGTCGCGCCACTATCCTTTTTGGGCATGTGCGAGTTCGATGGGGCGGCGCACTGCGTGAATTGCGTCGGTGGTACCTCGTCCGCGTCAAAAGCCGCACTGCGTCTCTGTCAGCCAGTTTTCTGCTCCTGCTGGTTGGGGTCGGAGTAGGAGGAGGCTTGCCACCAACTTGTGCGCGACGCTCAACAAACTGATTGGCCGGTAATTGCCGCATAGATGTACAAGCCCCTTGTTCTTGTAAACCGTACTGACCCTTACATGCCGACACGCTTCTGGCACGTTCTGTTCATGCCAAACTGCGTTGCACAATTCCGTAATCCATTGTAGTCCGCCTGGGCTCTGCGTCACTGATTTCCAATACTCTGCTGGTGTGTTGTCGGGTCCCGACGATTTCCCCATTTGAGCTGGCGAACTGCCGCCCCAACTTCCCTTACTGTGAAAGCAGACTCGTCTACCGGGAGGTCGTTCCCCAGCGATTCGTTGTCCACCGCATTTGCTGGACGTACTCGCCATTGAACCTGTTCCAGAACATCCGCCATCGTATCAACTCGTTCGTGACTTTCAACAAGTCTCCCCTGGAGATTTTGTAGTCGTCCTTGTTTGCGTTGTCGTGGGCGGCAATATTTCCGTATATCCTCCCAGTTGCCCGCGGCAAAATGTGAATCCATCCATGTCGTCTTATCGATATTGTACGAAGTACGGGCTTCTTTTAAAAGACGTCGCTCTTCTGGACGATCATTGCGATTGCGGGCCCGACTTCTGAATTGAATTCGTTCCAAGGTTTCGCTCTGATGCCCAAGGTTGCTCGGCTTCTTCCTGCCAATTGGGAAGCACCGCGGTCGCAACCAGGTCTGCGTTCGCACCTTGCTCCCATAATGAATCCACATTGTTTTTTTGTCTCTCCTGCTCTCTTCAGCAACAGCGAGTGCCTCCAACCTCAGTGAATGCATGTCACCACAGCAGGGCTGCGCCGCAGCGTGAGACGGAGTAGCGAAATGCGGCAGTCAACTCGCGCACGCTCGTGTCCGTGCGCAGAGTATGCAAATGAGCCATGAAACAAAACGGACAGCGACAAAGCCGGAGCGGAGGAGGAGAGGAAGCAAGCCAACGAGCCAGGGGCGCGCAGAACGTGCCTGCGAGCGCAGAACTGCCCCGCGCGAGCGCGTGAAGAGGAGCCCGCGCGTGCGGACACCGACCAGGCATTACACGTGGCTCTCGCACCGTAAACCCCGCGACCGGTAGCAAGCCAAACCAAACGACACAGCAGAGGGAGAGAAGACCGGAGGAGAGGAGCCGCAAGGAGGGAGAGGCCGACTACAGTACAACGCCAAAACAGCTAGGCAAGTAACTTGTATCTGTAGAAATGCCCCTGCGCGGCAGCACTGTGCCAAGCGCGGACAACCCAGGGCGGCAGAAGGCAAGCCCAGCGTAGAGGCTGGGGTCGCCCGACGGCGGCCGTAAATGGCCCCAGCTGTTGCACGCGACCGGCCCCAGCCAGTCAATTATGAACAAAAACAAACACATCCCACTGAGGTGAAGGCGAGGAAGGAACGCTACAGACAGAGAAGCCCTCAGAATGACAGGACGCCGTGGGCGGTCCGCTCAGCAGCGTCGTGTCGCAGATGGCGAGGCCGATGGACAATGCACGATGGATTCTTCTTCGGCGCTGGAGTCGGGGCCGGAGCCAAAATTGGAGTAGGCCCTGGAGCCGGCGACGGAGCTGGAGTCGGAGAGGGCCTGGAAGCTGGAGCAAGAGCCAGAGGGATAGTCCGAGCTGGAGTCGGGACTGGGGACAGGAGGCGGCGTAAGCGTAGGCTCCAGCGTCGGTGGTGTGTGCGTTGGCGGTGGTGCCGGCGTGGACGCGAGTCGGCGCTGGCGTCGATGCTGGTATGGGCGCAGGCGTTGGCACTGGCGAGCCCGAGGGCGTTGGTGCTGGAGTCCAAGCTGCACTGGCGTCGGTGCACGTGGTCGTGGTCGTGCTGTGGTCGTGCCGCACGGCGTTGCCTTGTCGCACGGCGTTGCCGTGCCGCGTGTACTGGATCCACTCGTGGTGGCCGTCGGATCCCTGTCCTGGAATTGCTAATCGTCGTGGCCTACCCGTTCCAAGAGGATGGGCTGGCATCCCTCGAAAACGTCGGGCAGGGCGTCGGTTAAGGCGTCGGGTACGGCGTCGGGAAGGTCGTCGGGTAAGGTGCGGGCAGGACGTCGGTCAGTTGCTAACTGTCATGCTCGTGACGCTCAGTGTCGTCGTGCCGACGCTGGTGTCGGAGCCACCTGTCGGTCTCATGTCGGTCCCATAACGAATCCACATCACGATGTCCACTAATATCATTGACAATCTCGTCTACGAAAGCGTCAACAAACATATATTAGACTTCCGGGTCCGGAGCAAACTCCTGTCTCTCGGAAGCGTCCGCGAAACTGGAACTTCATGATGAGAGCTGACGATGTCCACGGTTACCAAATAGTGATCTGTGGCGAGAGCTGCTTGTCGGTGGCTGCGTAAAGGTCGCATCTGTCCAAGAGTAACGGCGTCGCACAAAACATGATCCAAGATATTGTTCTGCTCCTCTGTGATGTCGCCCAATGGTAGCGCCCCCGCCTCCATGAAAGTGACGGTCTGCTCCAAGGGCCGGTCAAAATAAATATTTGCAAGTCGCAGGCCCAATCCATAACAACATTCGAGCATCAAATCTCGATTAGGAACATCGACTTGGCGGAGAGCTCGCCTACCCCACGCGAATGGCCCAACTACTTCTGATTCTCCGGCTTCCGCACGTCCTATTCTGGCATTCGTGACCCCCATGATGATTTTCCCAACTGTCGCTGAACAAATCCGGAACTCGGAATCCAGAATTCTCCACAATTCTCGTCTTTCCGGCAACGGCTTCAAGTTGCGGGGGGCGTACACGCAGAAGACTCCGAACACACGGCGGCCGAACTTCATTTTCAGTTGAACCATTCTGTCAGGAATTTGGTTGTATGACTTGATGAAGGGCGCCTGGCTTGGAGAAATTATTAAACCGACCCCGGACCACGACATGCCATCCGTATCAACATCTGAAAGAATTATGCGGCTCCCGGTGTGTTCGTCGACGTAATCCTCCACTTGTGTCTTCCGTGTTTCTTGCATGCGTAAGATGTGGATCTCGTACTTCTGCATACGGTGGGGGCATTTATATATATATATATATATATATATATATATGTGGGCGCCGAGCGGGCTCGGCGGTTTCATGCGTAAATTCTCCAATCAGCGCGCGGCGAGCCCCGCCGCGCGGCGTGCGCGGGCGGCCGCCGACCCCGCGGCTCTCTCGCGCCCGCGGGCCGCCGCAGCAACTGCGAAGCCACGGGCGCAGAGGACGCCCTCGAGCCCTGGGCGGACCTGCCGCGGCTCTTCGGCCTCCGCCCGCGGGGCCGCCGCGACCAGGCGCCGCGGCGCCGCGGCGCGCGGCGGCGCTGCCGCCTGGCCCCCATCGCCAGCCGCAGGTGGCGGGGGCGGGGCGGCCGCAGGCTGCCGCTGCGATGGCACGGGCGCCGCCGCGAGCGCCTGCTCTTCCGCCCCGTGGCCCAGCCTGGCCTGGAGTGCCGTCGCCCAGCACAGGCGCGTGCTCTCCATCGGCGGGGCCAGCGGCGCGAACGGATCCTTGGACGCAGGCAGGGTGCCCCGTGCGAAGTCCGTCCGCGCCTGGGCTCGGGGGCCCCTCAGGGGCGTGGGCTGCCCAGCCGCCGCGCTGGCCCCACGCGGCATGGCCAGGCCGCGATGCGCGCGCCTGGGGGGGCGGCAGTACCCCCAGCACGCTGAGCAGACCAGGGGGGGCTCGGAGCCGTTGCCCTCGACGCGCGACCCCCGTATGAGGTGGCCGTAGACCCTCGATCCCGCTGGGCGGGCCGCTTCAGCCGCCACCTCAGGGGCTGGGCCGCTGCAAGCCGCCGCTGCCGCCGCCCGCCGCGGGCTGGGCGCGGGCGCCGAGGCCTCGCGGCGCATCGACTGCTCCTGCACCCTGCGCTGGGGTGCTCGGCGCAGCACCTCCGCGGGCCTATCGGCCGAGGCGGGGCGGCGCCTCGCGGGCGACGGCCGCGAGCAGGAAGCGGCCGCTGCCGCCGCTGCTGCCAGGGCCGCCGCCGTGGCGAGGAGGGGGCCGCCGTCAGCCGCCGCGGCCTGCGCCTCGCCGTCGCCAACGTCAGCCTCCGCGACGGGCATCTGCATGTTGCCAGCCGCTGACACGACAGGCCCGCGCACCTCCGCGTCGTGCAACTTCCCGAACTCGCCGCGCCCCTGGGACTGCGACTTCGGTGGGCTGAATCCACCTGTCCCAGGGGCGGGCTCCGCCGCGGCGGCGTGCAGGAAGACGACCTCGCCGTCGAACTCTGCCACCAACTCGGCAGCTCGCAGCAAGTCGGCGGGGCTGCGACCTTGCCTCCAGCCCCCCCAGGCAGGGCACCTGTGGTGGCGGCGGGCCAGGGTCCCGCTCTCCTCGCCGCGGAGCTGGCACAGAGTCGCAGGCCTGGCGTCGTACTCCTGGACAGCTGCCTCCTTCCTGTCCTTCTCCTTGGCCTTCTCCGCAAAGAGGGCGGAGGAGTATCGCAGGGCGAAGCAGCAGCCGAACTCGTCCTGCTGGCAGTCGCCGTCGCCGTGGAGGCCCCTGTGTGACGCCAACGCTCTTCCGATCGCCCGCAGGAAGGCCTGCCCTTGCACAGTGGGCACCTGGGTCACCTCTTTCAGCGAGACGAGCTTCTTGTCTTCGAACGCGGTGCTGCCCGCCTGCTCGAACTTGTGCCCCAAGCTCCTGGCCACCTGCACCTGGTGCTTCATGTAGCCTACGTGCCCCACAAGGGGTGAGCAGCCCGCAGCAGCCGCTCTGAGCTGTCTGGCGATCTTCCCGAGGCGGAGGCGGCAACTGGTGAGGGGGCTGAGCTTCCTGACCGCCTTCCTGCGCTGCTGGTCCGCCAGCTTCTTCTTGACAGAGCGGGGTCCTTTGGCCCTGTCCTGGTACCACTCACCCTCGGAGATGCCGAGCTGGTCGGTCAGGTGGAGCTCCGCGGTCTCGACGGACTCCTTGAGCCTCCTGAACGGGAGCTCGAGGTAGGCGCTGACCTCCGTGACCGCGAGATCACCGAAGGCCTCCCTTCGGGCCAGGATGCGGGCACTGTGCTGGTGCCCGTCGTGGTCGGTCGCCGCCGCGCCCCAGGACGTTGACTCCAGCACTCCGACGCCCTCCGAGCCCGCCTGCGCCGCCTGCCCCGTGCTGTGGACGTTGCCGAAGGCGGCGCTGAAGCTGTTGTCCTGGCCCAGCAGCAGGCGTTGGCCGCCTTCTGGCTATAAGCGCACCGCCTCTCCTGCGCCAGGATGACGTCGTCACCTCCTCCATCCTGGATCCGCTCCATCTCCACCTTCTTCTCTGACCAGGTCGAGACGTTCAGCGTGACGAAGCTAGTTGGCTTCGGTCCCGTAGGCCTGATTTGCTTGGCCAGCTGGAGGGGCTTGGCCTGCGGTCGCCCAGGCTGAGGCTGGGCCGCAGGCTGCTCGGTTGCCGCGGCGGCCGCGGGGCCGCCAGGCGGGCGGCTGCTCGCCGCCTTGGGGCTCCGAACCTCAGGGGGTCTCACTCCCTCGCCCGTAGCCTCGTCAACTTGAATTGGGTACCCACTATGGCATGTGGGCCCCTGGCTAGGCTGAGGACTGCCAGTCCTTCGGTCGGGCCCAGCCAAGCCAGCCGCAGCGCCTGGCTCTGTCCTGCTGCTGAGCGCCTCGAACTCGGTGTCGTGGCGCACGACGCCGAAGCGCCGTTCCTGGCGCAGCAGCGGCACAATGAAGGGAAGTTCGACCCAGGCGTCGGTCGCCACGTTGGCCGCCTTGTAGGCGGGCAGGCCGCCGCCCGGCGCCGCCGCCGCCTCTGAGCGGCTGGGCGCCGCCGCCTCTGTCCCCTCAGCCCCGACAGGGGCGGGCGGCGCCGCGCTGTCGGGGCCGCCGCCTGGCAGCAGGGTGCTACGCGCGGGCCAGGCCGCTGCCAGCAGCAGCGCCAGCAGGAGGTGGAGGGGCCGCCGCAGCGGCCTTCTGGTCGGCAGCGCGCTTGCGGGCCGCCTCGTCTGCCGCTCGGCTCTCCATCGCTGCCGCCGGGGGAGTCCCAGCTCCAGGCGCAGCGTCTGCGGCGGGGGCGGCGGTGGCAGCAGGGGCGGCCGTCTGCCCTGCAGGCTGCGGCGGGGCGCCCGCGCCCTGCACGGGGGTGCCAGGGGCCACGGCTGCCGCAGGCCCCTCCTCGGTGCGCTTGCGCTTC
This sequence comes from Prorocentrum cordatum, assembly GCA_963575745.1. Taxonomy (NCBI): domain Eukaryota; class Dinophyceae; order Prorocentrales; family Prorocentraceae; genus Prorocentrum; species Prorocentrum cordatum. The sequence continues at coordinate 68,265 of CAUYUJ010017391.1, read as the reverse complement.
TTGGCTACCTCCTCCGCGATCTGGCGCTTGATGCGCTGCTGGTGCTCCTGGCAGTTGCGCTCGAACGTAGCCTGCGCGCCCTGCATGATCTGGAGCCCCTCATCGCAGAGGCGCCTGAGGGCGGCCTGCGCCTCCTCCTCCAGCTCGGCGAAGTTGTCAAACGACTCCGCGTCAAAGTTGAAGGTGAGCTGCCTCGCGCCGTCGGGCTGGGCTCCCACGACGCCCGCCGCTTGGGCACGCTGGCGCAGGAGGGCGTTCTCCTCCTCCTTGGCCTCCGCGAGGCTGCCCGCAGCCTCGTCTCGCCAGGCGCGGCATTCAGCGAGGTGGTCCTCCGCCGCCACGAGCGCGTCCGCCGCCTCATCCAGCTGGCGCTGGAGGTTGATCCGCTTCGCCGTGGCCGACTCCAGACGTTGCTCGAGCGGCTTCGGCACAGGGGCGACCGCGGGCGCGACAAAGCTCCGCGCTTCGCGGGCCGCCTCCTGCAGCCTGGCTGCGATGGCTGGGTCCCCACAGGCGAGGAGCGCGTCGAGCTCGCTCTCGGGCAGGGCCGACCAGGGGGCCCTCGGGAAGGCGCCTCCGCCACGGCAGCCCGCGCCACCCCCGCCGCCGCCACGGGAGACTGCACCGCCGCCACCACGGTAGGCTGCACCGCGGCCCTTGCAGCCCTTGCCGTCCTTGGCTCCATTCTTCGGTGGGCCTCCGCCGCCGCCGCCGCGATGTGCGAGTTGGGGTCCGCCGCCGCCACCGTCCGCCCAGACCCCAACG